>JAFEMH010000708.1:275000-652956 GCA_022495995.1 Adenophora triphylla var. japonica
ATTCCCCGGACTTTCTTAAAGTTCAGGGGCAATTCGGGAACTTTTCCAAACCTTCCGAGGGGCGAAGGACTTACTAGGAATTAAAATTCCACGTATTCCTTCGTTGGAAAAGCCCTTATAGAAGGCCACCTTGCATGGTTCTAGAAATGAGCTGAGTCATCTCAGGATAAAACCGCACTGCCTCATTAGCCATGGGGTTACAGCCGCACGGCCTCATTAGCCGCTGCCAGACTGCCTATAAATAGAGACCTCCTCTATTCATTTTAGGGGGGATTTTCAGTAGTGTTACTCTGCCAAAATACCACCACGAAATTCCAGAGAGCTGAGAGTGTCAAAAACCACCTCCCTCCTCTTCAAAACCTTCCAAAGTTGATCCTTCCCTAGGCAAACTTCAAGGAGAAAGAGGAACACCACCATTGGTAACCTCTCCTCCCCTTTATCTTGCATTATACTTGTATTTATGTGATATATTGCTCCTTGCTTTACATATTGCTATATACTTGCTTGGTACTTGGTATATTGTCATTAAAGATCCTATCTTTAGGCATGTAAATCATACCCCCCCTTTTTTGTATCAAAATAGCATCCTTTGCTCTTAAAATGACATCTTTATGCATCCTTTGCACTTAAAATGTCATTTTTACATATAAAGTTGCATCATTTGCATTAAAAATGTTACCTTTGCATACAAAATAGCATCATACGCATCAAAGTAGCATCCTTTGCTCTTAAAATGTTATCTTTATGCATAAAGTAGCATCCTTTGCACTTAAAATGCCATTTTTACATACAAAGTTGCATCCTTTGCATTAAAATTGTTACCTTTAAATACAAAATAGCATCCTTTGCAACCAAGTAGCATCCTTTGCACTTAAAATGTCATCTTTTTCATTAAAAGTGTCATCTTTAGCTTAAACATGCATCCCCCATGTCCCTCATGGTTGGATCTCTCTCCTAGGATTTCCTAGTAACCTTCATAAGGCACAAAAAGGCATAGGATAAGTATAAAGATCCAATATTTATACCCCTTCCCTAGTCCCCCTTGGTACTTGGAGCATCTCTTGGAACGAGATGGTGTAAAGGTCCTATCTTTACATCATTTCTTCAACCTAAAGATGCCATAGACGGATTCTCCTTTAGAAAAGGATGAACCCTAGCCACATATCTCCGATCATCACTTGAGACGAGCATAAATGTCCCGAAAGAGTCCAAATCGTCTCAAGATATAGGATTGATAGGCAAAGGTCATTCCTTCCTAAAGAGTCTCATCCTTGGAATATGAAAACGGTGTCCCTCTCTCGATCACATGTGACCCAAGGTCTCATCATGATGATCATAAGTCCAAGATGAGAAGGGGACCGAAGTCCCTAATACATAAAAATCCAAGGAATCACGAGCGATAACCAAGTCATGGTTTATACGTCCGGAAGACCACTTGGTACATTCCCTCCTTTTCAAAACTCACATCCCACACACGAAAGCACTAAGGCAAGTATGAAAAGCGGATCTTGGAAGACTTGCTTCGGCAAGGCTCTTTGGGTGAACGACGATCCGTTCTTCCCAAAGGGTAACTTAACCTCCAGACCCAAATCCTTTTTTTCAAAGTTTTTTGGAAATCAAAATGGCGTGGCGACTCCGTTTTTCAATTTAAATCGGAGGTTTCCAAACTGATGTGAGGCGGTGATCCCCCTTACACGAGAAAGTGGTTACAAAATAAAAATAAACAAAAAAGAGAGCCGCTTATCTTGGGCACCACATTCACATTTTGGCGACTCCGCTGGGGAAATACCAAAGGAGAAAGCTTTTATTTTTAAATCAAAAAAAATGATACCCGGTATATAGGTGGAAACCATTAACCTTCCTGTATCGCTTCCTAACCCGAGGCTTGGGATAAACGATGGTCTAACAATCCCATGTACCGGTATCTCTTTTCGAAAAAAGAAAGCTTTTTTCGAGTGGGTTAGCCTTCCGCCGCGAATCCGCTTCTCATGCTTGCCCTATGTTTCTTGCATTTCATTGCATGCATTCATGGTTCTTGGGAATTGTGCATATTCTGAAACTGAACAGGAAGCTTGATGGAAGCTGAAAAGGTGCCAAAAAGGCCAAGAAAACAGCCTGCAGATCAAAGAAATTGGAACCTGAAAAATTGCTTGATGCAGCCGTACGGCTTAATCCTCCCTGGATTCTGATCGGGCGGCTTTATTGGCAATTCCACCAGGACACTTTTGAGGTTAATCTGGCAGCCTTGGCTATTCAGTTCCAAGACTGACCGGGGCTCCCAGAAAATTACGTGCTTACTTGCTGCATTTCCCCCGTCCCGAAAAATCATTCCTTTAAGACACATTTCTGAAAATTTCTGTTTTAACTCAAAAAGGAATATTTTTAGGAGGCTGCACACTACGCGCACCTTATATATCCTGTACACTTTGCACGCACGTCCCTTTAACCCGGGGTGGTTGTTCAGTTGCAGTCACGGACAGTATTATGATGCTCCCGGGCGCGCACGAAATCATCCCAAACTCCCCATGGCAGCCAGTGTCGACCAATGCACAGTCCGTGTCACACATTTTAAAAACCGTGACTTTTGGTTGGTTTTTGGTCTAGTCCGTGTCATACAGACCAGTTGCGTACCCCCGTAAAGGTCAAACCTTAGCCCATGACGGAAGTCTAGATCCTTTGCGCAAGCAAAGCTCTGCCAAAATTCTGACAAGGAAAAATTGACAGAATCATGGCTCTGGCATTGACTTTGGCTTTGACCCGCACGGGATGCGTAAGAGTCGAGACCGAGTCCGTGCCAAAAATTCGAAGATCTTTCGCGCAAGCGGAGCTCTGCCGAAATTCCGACAATGAAAAATTGGCAAGATCTTGACCCGACATTGACTTCGACTTTGACTCACGCATAGCGTATGCAACAAAGTTCAATGTGACACTGTGTCATCCGAATTTTACCGCCCGACCCATGCCTATTATCTTCTCGGACATTGCCGAAAAATCAAAATGTCATTCGCGCAAGCGAAACTCTGCTGAAATTCCGTTAAGGCTGAAAGACGAGACTTTCCCGGCATTGCCTTGACTATAATCCGCATCGCTCGTGCGTCTAAAGTTCCTATGATCCGCTAGACCCGTTAGGAGCATTCTTATCTCTCGGTCGGTGGGATCCGCGTTCCTTATAGGACCCTCGCCCGGGGCTGTCCACCCTGGGAGGTCAAAATACAGGTGGAATACGAGGGACTTATAGACGTAGTAACGGAGCCCACTGATCCAGGATCTAGAGTTGTTGCGAAAAAGAAGGGCAGAACCCCTTTTCCAACCAAATAGAAATTAATAAAAGACACTGTTTTAAGTAAACTGAAAGATTCTTAATTTGCATATTGCTTGAGCCTTCAGCCTAAACACCTACCCCGAGTCTAAACCTCTCCTATCCCTTTCGCGCAGCGAGAAAGAAGTGGGTGAGAATACCGGGTCAGCGGCTTATTAGCGCAGATTTCTCAGACAGTTCGCCAGAATCCTCAGTTTTGTCAGTCCAGAGAGTCAGAATGGCCGATTTGACAGAAATACAGGTGGAAAATAGTCGTAAGGTCCATGAGGAACAGCAAGCCATGCTCATTGATGCGCTTCGTCATCGTGGGGTTCAGATAGTGGTTGAGTCCAATGGTTCCCTGGTTATGGTAGAAGATGAGACTCCAGAAGTAGCCATCTCAGCTCCCCCAGCCTATAACCAATGCCCTCCTCCATCTACATATGATCCCTTACCAAGGACTACTCCTTTTCTGTCCTTTCCAACATCCCAGGACATCAGGGTCCCAACGCCCTCGCCTCCTCAGATAAGACCCAGCTTTGTTCCCTACCAACAGAGAGCAAATGCCACAGCTATCTCAGTTACGCAGCCTCTGCATTACCCCATGTGATTCACTCCTCCTCCTCAGCATAAGCTAAATTTTATTATCCCAGAATTCCAGTATCAGCCTGACCTTTCCAACTTCGTTAATGCCTATGAATTTGCCTATCTCCCAAACAGTTTCAAAGAGTCAGCACTCTTCCCATCCGGGGTAATGGATTTCTCCGCCTTTGAGTTAGCTCTTCCGAAGATCAGCCAGATAGAAGTTGCCGGTAGTGAAGACAGTGAGTTGGGTTTGCAAAAGTTGTTTGATGAAGAAGCACAGATCCCGGATTTGATCGACTTCAGTTCAGATGACGAGGTAGTTGCCGTAATTGGAGACGGTGGTGAAGAGCCTTTTGATCCTCGCACTTTGGTGACTAAAACAGAGATGCCGTTGAAGAATTGGGAGACATTCTCAGGGCCAATAGCCAGCCGACAGCAAATGATCACAGAGCTTGGATTGGTACCCCGTCCTTCTCAGCCCAGTCGTGTCAAACACCCTGTCATCCATACAGTTGAGTCAGGAATCTTTGAATTCCAGTCATCCGAAGGCCTCACGCCTGAGGATTATGAATATGTAACCAATGTCATCTTTCCTTTCTCATTGAATGAAATGAAAGATCTTTCTGAGTATCCCCTTATTGCCAACTTAACAAATGATAAATTAACTCAAAACTTAACAACAGTTAATAATGAATCATTTGAACAAGATGCAAACACACTAAACGAACAATACATCCAAGAAATCTTTAAGCAGGTTACAGACAAAGAGGAAAACCGGGCCCAAGCTGCCGAGGAGGTTTTGACAAGTGTTAACTTGGGTACTGTTGAGGAACCTAAAGAGACACAGATTGGAAACTTCTTCCAGGGGGTTGAACGGGACAGACTGGTCAATCTGCTCAGAGAATACATGGACGTTTTTGCATGGTCATACAGGGATATGCCGGGGCAAGACAGTTTGATAGTAGAGCACAGAATCCCTCTAGCACCAGATGCTAAGCCAGTAAAGCAGAAATTGAGGAAGATCAAGCCAGAATGGTCTCTACAGGTCAAAGAAGAGATTGAGAAGCTATTGCGGGTAGGATTCATCAGAGTCATCGAATATCTGACATGGTTATCCAACATTGTGACTGTAATTAAGGCCAATGGGAAGGTGCGCTGCTGTGTAGATTTCCGGGATCTGAACAAAGCCAGCCCCAAAGACGATTACCCCTTGCCAAACATAGACATTTTGGTAGATGCCACTGCTAACTACGAAGTCAAGTCCTTCATTGATGGCTTTGCTGGCTACAACCAGATTAAGATGGCTGAGGAGGACCAAGAAAAGACAGCCTTAACCACACCGTGGGGAACCTATTGCTATACAGTGATGCCATTTGGGCTTAAGAATGTCGGGGCTACTTATCAGAGGGCAGCGACCGCACTCTTTCACGACATGATCCTGTAAGTACGCCAATCCAATTCGCAACCCTCCTAGATGCATTTTAATATGATAAAATTGCATTTAGGGGAATTTTGGTAAATTCCTGGTCTATCCCGAGACTTCCGGAAACATTTTATAAGTTTCTCGCGAAGGAAGTACCTTTTTGTACTTTACTCATGCCAAGGGACCTAAAAGGAATAAATCTATTTTAGACTTTTTAGGTATTATCCAAGAAGGTTCCAGAATCAGATTTGGCACCAAAAACGGTTATGGTCACCTTGTGTCACGCGACAAGTCGAAGCATGGAAAGTGGTTACAGAGTGTCGTGCGACATAGGATGACCATGATCAGCAGCTATAAATAAGACCCTACCCCTCTCAGTTTTGGATCCCAAATTTCAGTCCCCTAACGTCACTCTGCACAAATTGCCTCAGAACCTCTCTCTCTCCTCCTCCCTCACCAAAACTAACCAATTCTCCCCCAATTCCCTCACCTTTCACACACCTTCAACCCAATTACTCTCCTACTTCCCCAAACACCTTAGATCCTCCAATTCAGCTCTCAGTCTATGCCTAGATCTCTTTTTCAGAATTTGAATCGAAGGCTTTTGCACCTAACTTGGTGTAGAAGTTGAGGACTACAAGGTTAACACATCTCTCCCTCTCTCCCATTCAACGGCCGTCTTTCCCGTCCAAAACCAATTGACCGACGGCCTATTCTCCCCGAAATCGTCCTCACCATTCCCTGCTCTCCCCAAAACCAATCGTCTTCACCCCTGTTCTAGCCCTAAGCCGTCACCTAACGCCGCTTCCCCATTCCAGACTTAAGTTGTTAACCACCACCACTCTACCTCCAATTTCTGGCCAATCTCACCTACCAACCCCGACCTTGTTCTGAATCTTAGCCTATCTCTCTCTGTCCAAATTACAACGAAGTGGAAACAAGCATCCAAAGTCTCCTTCAATTCCCTCTACTTCTGGTCTATCCCTTTAACACGCACGAACTGGAATTGTCAAGTTACCCAATCTGGGATCTGAGCTTTGATTTGTTCCCGGAAGCTGATTGGAAGATCCTTCTACCTAACATGGTTGAAGGAACGTGGACTACGAGGGTAACGAATTTCTTCCCTCAATATCTATCTCATATTTGTTACTTGTTTGCTCCGTTGCAATTATTGTTCCCGAACTTGATAATTGGGCTCCATCCGCCTTCAATTATCAAGTCCCAACTGCCATCTCTATGTTTAATTGTTGGGCTTGGTTTAATTGATATTCATGATGTGATTTGAATTCTACTCATTGTGTGATTGTCAAGGGAGGGTGGATCCTTCCATATCCACACTCCTTTAGCCAATCTATTGGTTATTCATGTTATTCTGATTTGTATTTGTTGTAATACTTTGATCTGAGTTGGTTATTGGTGGATCTGATTGCACATTGTAAGGTCTCTGCAGAGGGACATGTAGTGTCACGCGACACAACGGGCTATCCGTCCTGTGTGGCGCGACATAACTAGTCGCTCTGCAGAGGTCATCTTTCCATATGTAAGTTGTTCATTCTGTCCGCTAGTCACTCCAGATAGAGTGTGGATCTTCAATATCCACACTCATTTAGAGTGATTGTGTAGATCCCTGTTAGTCCCGGGCTTCATGTTGTAAGGCTCCTGCATATGATGGTTAGTGTCACGCGACATAATCTGCACAACAGACTTTTTGTCACGCGACACTCTTTGTCAATATGCAGAAGTCATATTTCAGTTGTAAGTATTGTTCCTCTTAGTTGTAAATGGGATGTGGCCTCCCATGGCAAATGGTTTACAAATTGTAATTCCCCTTGTTGAGTAATAAAATAAAGCATCAAAATGCATTTCATACATATCTTGTCACACACATTTCGCACACACATTTGGATGATTTGAATGTTGAACAATTGAAAGACTCGTCTACGGACGAGGCGTGTTGGGTAAACTCTCGGTTCTTCCCAACACGTAACTTGACCCCTGAACCCATTTTCTCTCTCTAAAAGGTTTTCAATGTTTCCTTAAAAACGGCGTGGCGACTCCTTAATTTTATTTTTCGGCGAGCGTTCATTCCGTGGCGACTCTGCTGGGGACTTGAAACTTGGTTTTCAAAAGTGGGTCAAACTTTCATGATTGTTCAACATTCGTTTCATTCTTTTGTGTGTGCTTTGTGTATGACTTTATATGTGTATGAATGCATTTAGTGTTTTGCTTTATTCCCTCCCTTTCCTTGCTTCCTGTGTGTTGTACTGTTGCTTGGGGTTGAGATCTTGTATTGAGCTTGGAGGATGGGGCTGGTTTTGGCTTGTTGTTCAGGATTCTGGAAATGGCTTCTTCTGTCACGCGACAGAACGTGCCTTTGCTGTCCTGTGTAGTGCGACTGAAGATGTCACTCAGCAGAATTACATCTCTTTGGTGCAGGTTGTGATTACGGGCGATCCCCATGATCAAATTATGATCCTTGATTATTGTGCTTTGTGGGGTGTGTGTGTGTTGTTTTTCCTTTATCCCCCTTTTCAAATAAAAAATTAAAAAATATAAAAAAAAATTAAAAAATCACTTTTCGCAAAATAAAGGAACATAGCCATCCCGCACACTACATCACGTAGATCTAGAACCCTCGGGTGCGACTGACGCCATCGCGAACGGCCATAAATTTCGCCTACGCTTGAGCGCCTAATGTCAAACCCATACCCCTAGTGCGTTATAGGTGGCACCACACTTAAACCTTACCCAAAACGGTTGGTTTTTGACACGACATTTTTCAAATACACTAAAATGAATTGTTTCAAAATTTTTAATAGACTTTCGTACCTACCGCAAAACCTAGCACGTGTGGGCATGTTGCCAACGCGACATGGTTTCACGAAAGGACATGTCGTTCCCACGACATGTTCTAACGAGAGATCATGTCGCTTTGTCAACATGCACCGACGAGAGGTCATGCCGGATTTTTCCTTGAAATTCTTCAGGAATACCCGTTATGCTGCCCAAATTTCTCCAGAAATCGGGGCTGCTCATCCGTCCCATAAATGCTTTGGTTTTGTTTAGGTACTATTGCCTATTATTAATTTTGAACCAATACATTTGATGTATTTTTGGATGATGTGTCCATAGGTTCCCCCGAGGTCTAGATTGCGTGAAATAAAGGATTAGCCTTTCCCAACCGTTCATAGGACTTAAAAGCCACCGATATCTATTAATAAAGTGTTGCACGAGTCCGTCTCCTTCCGTACTCTTCCTTCTCCCATACCATCTCAAAGTTCTCTATCCTCCGTCTATACACTCTCTTCACCTCTGCAAGGCTATGGCAAGTTGGGTGTGTGCTCCCGTTCCTGGCGCTCATTGGTCTATATTCCCGAGGTGGAAGCAGTTCAAGTGCCCGAGTGGTCGTACATCTGATTCAGAATCCAAAATGCTCAGTGCAGAGAAGATTATGGCCCACTAATCTGGAAGTTCATATCCCACGGGTCAGCAAAGTGCAAATGGTGTGTCCATTGGAAAGTTGCAGGCTACCCTTGAAGCCATTTTTCCTCGTGAGCGGGAGGCCCGGTTACTTGCTCAGATTATGAAAGCTAAGGAGAGACGGCTTGTGAAGGACAGAAAGATGGAGAAGGGTCCTCACCTCACCGATGGCAACAATATCCTTCCTCCCGTCCGAAATTGATACAGTAGATCAGTCCTCGTAGGGTCTAGAATGTCCACTGTCGGACATGAGTGTCCGAGTCCAAGTTGGACCAATTTTTGCTTTGCGGTGATAAAAATCTTTGTTTCTATTCTTGCTAGACTCGAGACATTACTTGCACACTGCGTTACACTCAATTGAAATGGTCTTATTCCAAGCGATCACTTATCTTTGCTCACCGACCAACGCTTTGAAATGGCTAATGTTTAAATTGATCGAGTGAGAAAATCGGCTGATATCCTTCCCAAAGTGGGGCTTACCAACTCCCCATCTCGCATCCCCTGTGCTCACATATCTTCCTTCGTCCTGACTATCTCGTTGTTCGATGAATTTGCACGGATCTTTCTCAGAGTAAGCTTAAGAAAGCAAATGAAGACTCAATCTCGTTCGGATCATCCGGTAGGGACTGCGGTTGAAACCTTTCACCCTTAGGAAAACCATCACCTTACCCTTACCTAAACAATACCTTTTCATTTCAAGATCGGCACATTTTTGAAACCCATTTAGCCATCGCCAGAAGAAGAGGGACTATCCTTGAGACTCCTGTGATTCAAAGAAAGATTGACCGTCTCCAAGCTCAAGAACGACGGAAAACAATGATCCATTCTGGGGACTAACTGAAATGCTCCTCTCAAAGGCAAAATAAAAAAAAGAAGAGAAAAAAAAAATATATATATATACAAAAAAAAAAAGAAGAAAGAAGAAAAGAAAGGGAACCTAGTCCCCAACGATCCTCTCAAAAGCAAAAGTCAAAGGAACAGGTCGTTACCTAAGAGGAGTCTCAAAGTGGGTAAAGAAACAGCACGGATGTCCCTCACCATTACCTCTAACCGATCCCAAGCTGTCCTCTCGATTTTAGAGGACATTCCCATTACCATTACCCTTGCCCTTGGCAAAGCCAAGACTGACCTCTCATTCTTAGAGGCAAATCAATCCCCTCACTTTAGAAATCCAAAACACATACCCAAAAGCCAACCTCTCATCTTTAGAGTTTCAGTCAGCAAAATGCCTAGCCGACCTCTCGTTTTAAGAGGTCATGATATCCTAAATCACCCAAAGACCGATCGAAACCCCAATACCCAATCGCAGTTCCTACCGGATAGCAGTTTCATTCCAATATCATCGAGATCTAAATAGATTATTGATTAAAGCGGAGTCCAATTTATCCCGGCTCAAAGGACCATCAAGCGAAGATTGTGCAAATTATATCCGTTCACTTGATGTTTTATGTGAGCATATTTCATTTCTCCTCCGCAAACACTTGCCGTGGACGTCCCACTGGGGCTTCACATCCGTGTCTCCCATCGACACTCCAAGAGGACATGTTCTTTCAATTCTCAAAATCCTCAAAGGTCCTCAGATCCTCAAATTCCAACGTTCATTCTTTTCATTCGGGATAAGCCCGAACTACGGCGACCTGAGCTCCTCCTAAGGAGGGGAACGTAGGCAACCATAACTAGTCCGGTCGAAATCGCAAATAAATCACAGAAGATCCGGTCTCCTCAAGGACCATTCCCATACACTGTCTATCCGTCCGAGTTTGATTCTCGATATCAGTGGGCTTTCTCCTCAGGATTGATAAAAACATTTGTTCATATCGGCTTTGGTGGTTGAATAACCCGAACATCAATAAAGGGTTTTAAGCAGCTTTGTGATCATCACGAATAAGACAAGTTTTCAAGTGTCTCAACAAGTCTTCTCTTTCTACATCATAGGAAGATAGAGCCAAACACTGTTTCGGTCAACAGGGGCTTCCATACACTTTTCCACACCTTGTGATGCTTATACTCTCCCAAAAGAGTTAGACCCAAAAGCGAGAGTGTCATACACAAATTCGGGATCTATTCCCACCTTCGAAAGATGTGCCCCTGCACACATACATTTCCGAGTCTTGTCCGGTGGTGATTGATGCGGTTTGAAATGATGGGTTGCCTCCTCGACCACAAGATGACTCTGTCGCAATGAAGCCGCATGGAATTTCCTCAAGCCGGGGCTTTGGTTAAGGTATCCCTCAGGCTCTCCTTACCAAATTCCCTCGAGTTTGCTTTACACTTGTCATCGGGGCTTCACCAAGCCGGGATCATTCTCTGCACATTCTCTACTGCTTGCTGTCTCGGACACGCGATACACTTTGTCCTCACTAGCAATGGACTGCTGCAACCAGTACTCCCGGGCGCGTCCCCGACTTGCCTAAGCTGCACCGTCAGTTATACGTTTCCCCTATAACGGTAGAGGGTCCACCCCATTACAAACACTTTTCGTCCCAAACATGATCCCTCATAGAGCAACTGATACAGACATATCTGCTCGTCAAGCCGCGCCAAATCCCTAATTCCTATTCTCCCCAGCTGAGTTGGACTTGTGCAACAAAAAATTAATAATGCATAAGCAAGAGTCAAATAAAAATGTAAAGTGCCTAGAGTGTTGTGTTTTTCCCCCCACATGGTACAATAATCAGGTGACCGTAATTTGATCGTGAGGACAGCCCCTCAAATCACAATTTTGGACAGGGATTCCAAATCCTACAGGTGGCAGACCCCGCCTTTATCATCTTCAGCAGGCCCGTCACTTTCGAACTCATCAACACCGTCGAAAAAAGAGCCTCAGCTGACCCGGTATCCAAGCAATGGCTCACCAGCCTCAGTGACTTTAAGGCATGTTCCGCACAGCGAGTTATCAACCAAGAGCCCGTTCTCATGGGCAGATCTTCACAAAGAGCCCGTTCTCAGAGGCAGATCGTCATTACCAAGAGCCCGTTCTCATGGGCAGATCTTTGTTCAAAAGCCCGTTCTCATGGGCGCACCTGCATCAAGGCCTGTATGCACTGACACTTCGACAACTCTTCGGCAAAGACCGTCCCGTGAATGGCCACCCAGCAAGCGTCGACAAGTGGTATAGATCCCTCCGGCAACCACGGTCATCAAGCAGTAGCATGCGACCCTCCGGCAGCTACACCTATCCCCAGCAGAACCAATGGTAGCATGAGACCCTAGATAGCTACCTCCCAACAAGCAGTTACAGCCTAAGACCCTCCGACAGCTACATCTACCCCCGCAGGTACAATGATCAACGGAGCTGCACCGAATCTCAAAGATTTCCCCTTAAAGCATAATCGAGACAAAGAATCCGTGTCTATTTGAGTCTCCCCAGCAGTGCGCACCAAGATCGATGGCCCCTCCGCCAAAGCGTCAATAAGAGTTCGCTGCCCAGCAAGCAAAGTCCCCGGCTTACCAAGCAAAGCTCAGGACACAAAGGTCAATCGTCAACAAAGATGTCCCCGCCGCCAAAGCACCAACAAGGATCCAATCCCCAGCAAGCAAAGTTCCCGTCATCGCAGGCAAGGTCCCAGACCCCAAAGCCAACAGTCATATTCTCGAGTGACAACCACATAGTCAGGATTGGGTGACAACCACATAGTCAGGAATGGGTGACGACCACATAGTCAGGAATGGGTGACAACCACACAGTCATATTCTCGGGTGACAACCACATAGTCAGGAATGGGTGACAACCGTACAGTCATATTCTCGGGTGACAACCACATAGTCAGGATTGGGTGACAACCACATAGTCAGGAATGGGTGATAACCGTACAATCATATTCTTGGGTGACAACCGCACAGTCGAGTATTGGGTGACAACCGCACAGTCAGATATTGGGTGACAACCGCACAGTCATGCTCTCGGTTGACAACCACATAGTCACCTCCGAACTACGACCGGCTTGATTCCCTCCCAGGGATACGTAGGAATCCTTTCTCCAAAGGTCCATCCATCCGATTTCCCCAGATCACCGTCTAGCCCTTCGCCTCATCCCCCAGCCGCTCATTGGGATTGGGTCTAATTTTATCGACAACCTCACTTTTTCCAAAAGTGACATTACCGAGGGGCTCTATAAGTACGCCAATCCAATTCGCGACCTTTCCAGATGCATTTTAATATGATAAAATTGCATTTAGGGGCGTTTTGGTAAATTCCCGGTCCGTTCCAAGACTTCCGGAAACATTTTATGAGTTTTCGCGAAGGAAGTATTTTTTAGTATTTTTCCCGGACAAAAGGACCTACAGCGAATTAACTGCTTTGGGCTTTTAAAGAATTAACCCGGAATATTCCAGAAGCTGGTTTTGGCGCCAGAAGCTTGATTACGGGGATTCCCCGGTCGTGCTTCTGACTTGAAGCATGGAAATTGGAAGCGTTGGGTCGTGCGACATTATAATTCCAATCCCAATCAACAGTTTAAATACCAATTTGCGTTCATTTGTCAAGGGAGGCCTCTCACAACAAACTCACAGCTTCTCTCTCTAACTCTCCCTATCTCTCTCTATCCGGAAAACATCTCTCTCTCTCCTCTCTCTCTCTCTCTATACGTAAACGAAGACCTCCATTGCAGCTCAAGGATCGTCTTCTCCAACCTAGCCTCTCCTTCTCCGGCCAAATCCACCATCGACCTTCCCTACCAAAACCTCACCCAATTCTCCCTCAACCGATTCCAATCCTCCCAATTTCCCCCACAACCAAAAGAAGACCGAGCTCTCCCTCTCTCCCATTCACCGGCCGTCTTCCCCGTCCAAAACCAATTGACCGGCGGCCTATTCTCCCCGAAATCATCCTCACCGTTCCCTGCTCTCCCCAAAACCAATCGTCTTCACCCCTGTTCTAGCCCTAAGCCGTCACCTAACGCCGCTTCCCCGTTCCAGACTTAAGCCGTTAACCACCACCACTCTACCTCCAATTTCCGGCCAATCTCACCTGCCAACCCCGGCCTTGTTCTGAATCTTAGCCTCTCTTTCTCTGTCCAAATTACAACGAAGTGGAAACAAGCATCCAAAGTCTCCTTCAATTCCCTCTGCTTCTGGTCTATCCCTTTAATACGCACGTACTGGAATTGTCAAGTTACTCAATCTGGGATCTGAGCTTTGATTTGTTCCCGGAAGCTGATTGGAAGATCCTTCTACCTAACGTGGTTGAAGGAACGTGGACTACAAGGGTAACGAATTTCTTCCCTCAATATCTATCTCATATTTGTTACTTGTTTGCTCCGTGGCAAATTATTGTTCCCGGACTTGATAATTGGGCTCCATCCACCTTCAATTATCAAGTCCCAACTGCCATCTCTCTGTTTAATTGTTGGGCTTGGTTTAATTGATATTCATGATGTGATTTGAATTCTACTCATTGTGTGATTGTCAAGGGAGGGTGGATCCTTCCATATCCACACTCCTTTGGCCAATCTATTGGTTATTCATGTTATTCTGATTTGTAATTGTTGTAATACTTAAATCTGAGTTGGTTTCTGGTGGATCTGATTGCACATTGTAAGGTCTCTGCAGAGGGACATGTAGTGTCACGCGACACAATGGGCTATCCGTCCTGTGTGGCGCGACATAACTAGTCGCTCTGCAGAGGTCATCTTTCCATATGTAAGTTGTTCATTCTGTCTGCTAGTCACTCCAGATAGAGTGTGGATCTTCAATATCCACACTCATTTAGAGTGATTGTGTAGATCCCTGTTAGTCTCGTGCTTCATGTTGTAAGGCTCCTGCATATGATAGTTAGTGTCACGCGACATAATCTGCACAACAGACTTTGTGTCACGCGACACTCTTTGTCAATATGCAGAAGTCATATTTCAGTTGTAAGTATTGTTCCTCTTAGTTGTAAATGGGATGTGGCCTCCCATGGTAAATGGTTTACAAATTGTAATTCCCCTTGTTGAGTAATAAAATAAAGAATCAAAATGCATTTCATACATATCTTGTCACACACATTTGGATGATTTGAATGTTGAACAATTGAAAGACTCGTCTACGGATGAGGCATGTTGGGTGAACTCTCGGTTCTTCCCAACACGTAACCTGACCCCCGAACCCGTTCTCTTTCAAAAAGGTTTTCAATGTTTCCTTTAAAATGGCGTGGCGACTCCTTATTTTTATTTTTTTGGAGAGCGTTCATTCAGATCTACAAGGAGATTGAGGTCTACGTCGACGACATGATAGTTCACTCCAAAGGCGAGGACGGACAGCACTTTGTTGACCTGCAAAAGTTCTTTGAGAGTCTGAGATAGCATTCCATGCGACTGAACCCTGCCAAATGCACCTTTGGAGTGACAAGGGGAAAAGTGCTTGGGTATATGGTCACGGAGCCAGGTATCGAAGTCGATCCCCGAAAGATCAAGGCCATGGACATCAAAGAGGGTGATCTAGTACTGAAAGTGAAGCCCCCTACCAGAGACGACCCTCTGGGAAAGTGGGAACCCGTTTGGATCGACCTGTATGTGGTGCAGAAGATACTATCGGGAGGAGCCATGAAGCTTGCAGACCTGGATGGCAATCCTTTTGTCCACCCAGTCAACGACGATAAGCTCCGTAGGTACTATGTCTGGAAAAAAAAAAAGAAGAAGAATAAAAATAATAAAAAAAAAAATCTTAGTGCAAAAAGAGTAATGCCCAGCTAGGCTGAAAACCCAAAAAGGGCAGTCTAGGTAAAAAAACAGTGCACATAAAAAAATAAAAGTCCAAAAGAACAAAAATTCCGATAGTTCACCAGAATGAACTACGAAGACCTGAGCCCCTTAGTCTTTCTTGTAAAAGGGGAACGTAGGCAGCCAGCAATGGTTCGGTCTAAACAATATATAAGACAATAAAGTTTCCATGAAATGTGTCTTATAAATTCTAAGATAATATCTCTTGTTCATTACAAGTTAAAAACTTCTTGATGAGTTCAAGCACGGTCTACTCTTGAATCTGCTAACCTGCTACAAAGATCTAAAATACAATAAAATGCCTAATAAACTATTGTGTTTGCAAATGGCAATAAGGGAATCCTAAGAAAAGATCTATCAGTTGTCATTCACTGAGTCTTCTTTGGTCTTCTTCCCTTTACCTCGACCTCGTCGAGTGTTTTTCCTCTTCTTCTCAATGATGTCGGTCTCCCTCATCCCAACTTCAGGTATCCTCACTGGAGCCTCCATCAAACCTGTGTCAATAAGTGCCCTCTCAACCCGGGCACGAGTCCGCACTTCCTCCCTCTCGAGCCTCGGTCAAGGGAGTGACTTCGTAAAGCCTCTCATATCGAGCATCCATGTCTCTATAAGGTCACCCGACCGGGTTATGGCGACTCGCCCTAGCTTCAGTCTCCCTCAGAGTCCTACTCGAGTCGCAGTCAGCCCCCAATAAAGCCTGACGTCTCTCTCCCAATATGACCTGAGTCACTCCCATCTCCCTCTCGTACCAGTCCAAGTAGGCTGTGGTTAAGATGGTACTCTTCCTGCTCCTGAGAATAGCCCTGGGTGGGAAAGCAGTATATGTCCAAGCCCTCGAGAAGAATGAGAAGCTGGCTGGATCCTTTATGTCTAAAGGCACCACTTCCATGGTACGGATGTCCTCCCAATCGCCCAACGGCTCCTGTAAGGCCCCGAATTGCCTGGATACCAAGCAGGGAATGTAGAAGGATGACCAAGAAAGCCCTGAAACCCTCACCACATAGGACTCCTGAAATGTCCTCCGGGTCTGCAGCCTCCAATGAGGTACCCACCAATGAATATTCGAAGTGGATAACCTAGCCATCGTCAGCTCCCAGCTACCCTGGTCCTGCTGCCTAGGTGCACCCCTCTGGGAAATCACTCAAGGGCACTGAGTAGGCGAAGCCCCTAGCAAAGCCCCAAGCCTCTCCTGCAACCACAAAGTCAATACAGCCGGGCTCCCAGACCTCATGAAATGGTCTCCCCTAGCCATCCTATCAATACCATGCAGGGTCACACCCAAAACCAATGGGACAATGTCTTTCCCAGCCCTGCATTCCCTGACCATGTCCAAGAGGCCACCATGACAAATCCCCACAGACTCGGCCGTGAACAGAGACGAGAACACACAGAGGATAAAGGCATCCATGGCCACAGTGGTCGTAGCCGTATCCGGAAACCCAAACCTGCTTGGGATATCAGAAAGGTCAATAGGATCAGGGGCTACCATCATCCCCTCAGCCTCTCCCAGAGAGATTTGCAGAAAAGATGCCAACTTTGCCACCACCGGCACGTTTCCAATCGAAGGAATCGACACAGCTTCAATTTTTGGACCCCCAATCATTGCTCGAAAGTCTTTATAGGCTGGGACGAGCTCGTTGTAAGAAAAGCAGTAGACATGTCTCCGGACGTCCCAAAACCTCGCAGCAGCCCTCAAAAGGTCCCAATCGAGCGGGAGATCCTTCAAATGCCATAAAGACTTGATCTTGAAAGTGGTATCAAACAGCCTCTTGTTAGATTGAAAGTTATGCCTCATCCAAGATTGAAGATCGGACAGAAAACGGTCTCTTTTCCCCTTTTGCAATCTAACAGGTTCTCCATTGCAAGGTGATTAAAGTTGATGTCTTTTGGTCAGAAATATGCTCTGGAATCAATTGGGACAAGTTTAGGGTGAAAATGAAATGAAAAGGCCAAGTCTTGGTTTTATTCTGAAAAAAACCAGTTCAGACAGAACTTCCAGCCGCACGGCTTCATTTTCCCCAGGTCCTGGCCGGACGGCCTCATTTGCCATCTGCAGAAAAAAATCTGCAGCAATCAAAGTTGCTGCCCAAGTGGAGTTCTCACCCCATTTTCTCAACAAAACCTGTACAAAAACATATCCAAATGCCATCCATGCAGTTATATGTCATCATAAACCATTTTGGCCCAGTTTTAGCCCCATTTCCAAGCAAAAAAATGCCCAGAGGCTCAAGTAACATGCAAATTCATAAAGCATAAATTAGAAAAGCAAATAAAACAGTAATACATTGTTTTCGCCCCATCGGCGCCCAAATAAAACGAAAAACAAATAAAATGTGCATAAAAAGGTGTTCATAGTTTGTTTCCTTCCTCCTAGATCAATTCTAAGGAATCCTAAGCCTCCGACTCCTCGTCGTCGCTACTCAGCTCGTAGAAGCTAGGATCCCTCATCAAGTCCTCCGTGTCACTCACATCAGAAAGGTTCACATTCACGTGCTCGTACTCTGCTAGCTGCTCCAGGATGCTGGTGTTGGGTCCCTGTCCCCGAGGCATGGCGCTAGAAGAATACTCTAAGGCCGAGGAGGTAGATGTCGTGCTCTCGACGTGCCTTCTTTTGCACACGGGCTCCCGCACGTTAGCCCCAGCCCTGGAAGCGCATGCCAACTTCCTCAGAAGGGACCGGCACACATCCTTCCAGCCCCTGTTCTGTCGTACCAAGCCATCGTATGAGCGAGCAGGAACCTGAGGGAAAAGAGAAGAAAACTCAGAAAATCTCAGGAAAATCTCAGAATTGCAGAAAGCAAATAAATCCGAAAAAGGGAAAAGACCCTAAATGTAGTTACAGTGCTGTCAGGCGGCAGAATATACCTGGGCTCCCTCGTGTCAGGAACGGGAATCATGAACCTCCTCGGTACCCCGTTGACCACGTAAGAGAGATAAGCAGGAGGCATCGGCAGGTCAGTAGGCTCAGTTTCCCCGTACCCCTGAGTGACGGCCAGCTTCACTAGCTTCTGTGGCATCCTCAACCGCTGCTCCACGAAGGTGGCATACGGGGTAGCCAAGTCAAAATACTCCACGGCCGCCACGCCAGCCTGGTACCTAGCAATATCATCCTCTGACCAGTCCCTGGGCTACAACATCCGTGCTGAAGGATCGTGAGGAATGATGGCATCCAAGGGAGGGACAAGGCCATACTGCCTAGAAAAGCGGTCCCCCAGGTAAATGACATCACATGTCAGGCCAGTAAGCCACCTCCTCTGCCTAGTCGCCTCCACGGTATCCCCTAGCAGAACCTCCAGGTACCTCCCCCAAGGGTAGAAGTCAACTCCATCATGCCCATCTCTGTTGATGATTGGTCTCACCATCTTGTAGTCAAAAGTGATCCAGGTCTTCCCGGTGAACTTGTCTCTAGCATCTCCCCTCCAACGGATCATAGCCAGGAAGATCTCCGGATCACCCTGCTGGTTCCAAGGAAAGAACCCAATCACCTCGCAGAACCAGACCTGCATGTTCAAAACAAAAGGATCATTTCTCTTATAAAAAGTCTCAAGACAGAAAGTAAAAGAGAGAAAAGAAAGTGAGACTACCTCAAGCGCAAAAGAGAAGCAATCCATAGAGGCAGCCTTGTTCCGACTGTACATGTCCAAGGAGAAGTAAAGCTCCGCCAATCCGGCCTCTCCCCAAGAGACCGCCCCAACCTCATCAAGATTCTCTAAAGAATCAAGCAAACAAACCATAGCCAGCGTCCCAGAGTTCGCAAATATGGTAACTGACAGCATCAACCACAAGAAAGCTCTCGCGAGCTGCTGGGCAGTCACCTCGTTGGCGGCAAATCCCTGTATGCACTCCTGGACTGCCACCTCCACATTCCTCGTCTCCATCCCGAGCCCCTTAGGATGGAGATCAAACCCCACTAGAGCCCTAAACTCCTCCACCGTGATGTGGTCCCTCCAAGTCACAGGCCTCCCAGTAAACTGCAAACCAGTGATGGCAGTGAAGTCAGCAGGCGTCACCGTAATCTCCCCCCAGCTAAGGTGAAAGCTGTGGGTGGTGTCCCACCAGAACTCTGAGAGGGCCTGGACTAGCCCCTTACTCTTGGAGGTCACGTGGATACCTCTGCCAATAGCATCAATAAACAGATCAAGGCCAGTAGCCATCACAAGCTGCTTGGGGTTCACCCCATCCTTCTCAAAATTGGGCATCCTCTCCCATAGCTTCACAGCAACCTCAGAAGGTCCCCTCGACTTGTTCTCCTGTAGGAAAACACAACAAAAAATGTGTCAGTCCACCATCTCATTTCAAAAGCATGCATATATTCAAAAGTGCACATATTTTCAAAAAAAAGCATTCATAAAAGATTTCTAGCATCCTTTGCCTAGAAAGCGTGTCTTTCATCACTTGAAACACGTCATGTCAAGCACATTGCTCCCAAAAACACAAAAATTCCAATTTTCAACATTCTTTACACATAAGCATTAATTTTTCAAAAAATGGCATGCATAAATCCTTTTCATCGTCCAAAATCCCGTTTTCTCATCCATGATCAAGAATTGACCTAGTTCTAGCACATGCAAGGACTCCGTCACATTTTAGACATTATTTTTCTTACTTTATCTTCGGAAAAATGGGTCATTCTCATTATTTTTCAAATAAATTGCACATGCATGTTCATGTATCTCCTTAGCCTCATAGGTTAATCATCAAAATTCCAAAATCATCAACAAAAATCCTAGGAAAATTCGAAAAAATTCCTAAAAAATTGGGTCAAGCCCTAAGTCGATCAAAGTCCAATCAAAATTGACAAAATCAAGCAAATCAAGAATACTTACCCCAACTGATTGAGGTTTCGTTGATTTGTGTTCTCCCCTACCGGGATAAAGCTCCGATGGAGGCGTGTTGAAGTCATACTTCCTCTCCGTGCGAATGAGCTCCCTCCTCCTCCTTCTAGCGGCTTAGATATGTTCCTCCGTGCTTGCCTAGGCATTGGGTTCCCTTCCTGATCCATCCTAAGCCAAGAAAGCAAGAGAATTGAATTTTTTTTGAAAATTCTCTCTTTTCTCTCTTTTCTTCCTCGGCAGAAACAAGCAAAATGATGTTGTTTGCCCGTTCAAATCCAGTTTTAAATAATCTGGTGAAATTAAACTTCTAGCCGGACGGCTTCTTTAGCCCTCGTCTCATGCCGGGCGGCCTCTTTTGCTCTTAGCAGAAAATTACACTTATGCCCCTGGACTTTCCACTTAGGCATATAATTCCTGTTATCCTTTAACTAGAATAACGTTGTTTCTCCAAAAGATATCCGTTATCTCTAAGCAAATAGACTTTCCTCCCGAGTCGCCTCCGTTACTTCCGTTATAACGGAATAACGCTAGGTGACAACCTTCGAATTGTTAAAACTCAAACTTTAGCTACCTCTATCTCACAGATTGAGAAGTACACTCAAGTTATTCAGACTTTAGCTACCTCTATCTCACAAATTGAGAAGCACGCTCAAGTTCTTCAAACTTTAGCTACCTCTATCTCACAGATTGAGAAGTACTCTCAAGTTCTTCAAACTTTAGCTGCCTCTATCTCACAGATGGTGAAGTACGCTCAAGTTCTTCAAACTTTAGCTACCTCTATCTCACAGATTGAGAAGTACGCTCAAGTTCTCCAAACTTTAGCTACCTCTATCTCACAGATAGTGAAGTACGCTCAAGTTCTCCAAAATTTAGCTACCTCTATCTCACAGATTGAGAAGTACGCTCAAGTTCTTCAAACTTTAGCTACCTCTATATCACAGATTGAGAAGTACGCTCAAGTTCTCCAAACTTTAGCTACCTCTATCTCACAGATTGAGAAGTACGCTCAAGTTCTCCAAACTTTAGCTACCTTTATCTCACAGATTGAGAAGTACGCTCAAGTTCTACAAACTTTAGCTACCTCTATCTCACAGATTGAGAAGTACGCTCAAGTTCTCCAAACATTAGCTACCTCTATCTCACAGATTGAGAAGTACGCTCAAGTTCTCCAAAATTTAGCTACCTCTATCTCACAGATTGAGAAGTACGCTCGAGTTCTTCAAACTTTAGCTACCTCTATCTCACAGATTGAGAAGTACGCTCAAGTTCTTCAAACTTTAGCTACCTCTATCTTCTCGATAGCGACGTAAGCTTTAGTCAATCAGGTGACAACCTCCATTAATTGTCAATCAGGTGACAACCTCCATTAATTGTCAAATCAGGTGACAACCTCCATTAATTGTCAACCAGGTGACAACCTCCATTAATTGTCAAATCAGGTGACTCCTCCATTAATCGTCGAAACCTCAAGGATCCTAGACTTTGTTCCTAACTATCTAGTGAGACTTGAACTATGACCAAGGCTTGATTCCTCCAGGATACGTAGGTAGCCTTTCATAAAGGTCCAGCCATCCGACCACATTGGTCACCCTTTCATGCCTCACTCCTCAGTGGTGCATGAGCCTTTCATAAAAGGTCCAGTCGTCCGACCACAACGGTCACCCTCTTCCTTCATCGCTCCTCAGTGGTGAAGTAGCGCCTCATAAAGGTCTAGATATCCGACCACATCGATCACTTCCTTCATCTAGCGTATCCCCAGTAGGATCAGTCACTTGACCTCCCAGGTCACTTTCCCTTCTATTTCCCTAGCAAGAGACCAGTTTCTCTTCGCCATTCCCCAGTGGATCTTTTCCCGAACTACGACCTGGCTTAATTCCTCCGGGATACGTAGGTAGCCTACGTTAGGTTCAGCCAATTCGTCACATATGACACCCCTTTCCCCAGTGGATACATTCTGAACTATGATTATGGCTTGATTCCCACTCGGGATATGTAGGTAGCCTTCCAAAGGTTCAGCCACTCGACCACCTTGGTCACCCAATCCGTCTCGGCATTCGCCAGATCGGATCCTTTTCTATCGATAACCCCACTCGCCCTGCAAGTGACGTTGCCGAGGGGCTTCTGTAAGTACCCAAATCTGGCTCATGCCTTCCGTTTAAGTTTCTCGGCAATTCCCCGGACTTTCCTAAAGTTCAGGGGCAATTCGAGAACTTTTCCAAACCTTCCGAGGGGCGAAGGACTTACTAGGAATTAAAATTCCACGTAGTCCTTTATTGGAAAAGCCCTTCTAGAAGGCCACCTTGCATGGTTCTAGAAATGATCTGAGTCATCTCAGGATAAAACCGCACGGCCTCATTAGCCATGGGGTTACAGCCGCACGGCCTCATTAGCCGCTGCCAGACTGCCTATAAATAGAGACCTCCTCTATTCATTTTAGGGGGGGATTTTCATTAGTGTTACTCTGCCAAAATACCATCACGAAATTCCAGAGAGCTGAGAGTGTCAAAAACCACCTCCCTCGTCTTCAAAACCTTCCAAAGTTGATCCTACCCTAGGCAAACTTCAAGGAGAAAGAGGAACACCACCATTGGTAACCTCTCCTCCCCTTTATCTTGCATTATACTTGTATTTATGTGATATATTGCTCCTTGCTTTACATATTGCTATATACTTGCTTGGTACTTGGTATATTGTCATTAAAGATCCTATCTTTAGGCATGTAAATCATACCCCCCCCCTTTTGTATCAAAATAGCATCCTTTGCTCTTAAAATGACATCTTTATGCATCCTTTGCACTTAAAATGTCATTTTTACATATAAAGTTGCATCCTTTGCATTAAAAATGTTACCTTTGCATACAAAAATAGCATCCTATGCATCATAGTAGTATCCTTTGTTCTTAAAATGTTATCTTTATGCATAAAGTAGCATCCTTTGCACTTAAAATGCCATTTTTACATACAAAGTTGCATCCTTTGCATTAAAAATGTTACCTTTACATACAAAATAGCATCCTTTGCAACCAAGTAGCATCCTTTGCACTTAAAATGTCATCTTTTTCATTAAAAGTGTCATCTTTAGCTTAAACATGCATCCCCCATGTCCCTCATGGTTGGATCTCTCTCCTAGGATTGCCTAGTGACCATTATAAGGCACAAAAAGGCATAGGATGAGATAAAGATCCAATCTTTATACCTCTTCCCTAGTCCCCCTTGGTACTTGGAGAATCTCTTGGAACGAGATGGTGTAAAGGTCCTATCCTTACATCATTTCTTCCACCTAAAGATGCCATAGACGGATTCTCCTTTAGAAAAGGATGAACCCTAGCCACATATCTCCGATCATCACTTGAGACGAGCATAAATGTCCCGAAAGAGTCCAAATCGTCTCAAGATGTAGGATTGATAGGCAAAGGTCATTCCTTCCTAAAGAGTCTCATCCTTGGACTATGAAAACGGTGTCCCTCTCTCAATCACATGTGACCCAAGGTCTCATCATGATGATAATAAGTCCAAGATGAGAAGGGGACCAAAGTCCCTAATTGAAATTACCCGGATTCGCGCGAGCGAAGGCGGTTGTCTTTCGCGGAGGGTTGGTGTCTGAGACCTCGCTTCATGGGAAGGAAAAATGAGGAGTCACCACGCGGTTTTTGTATTTTGAGTCCAAACGTTGAGAAACGGCTTTAGAAAATGGTGTCGTTTTTATTGGTAGCAAAAACTTAGGAAAAAACTTTGAAAATGGGGGATCATTTTTATTGGTAGCAAAAACGAGTAAAAAGCTTTTTTAGTACCAGAGATTGTTAGGTTCGGAGGTCACGTTACGTTTCGGGTAGAGTATTACACTACAAGAAAAAGGGGCTTTTATCACACTTTCTTTTGTGACGGTCCGTCGAACCGTGACAAAAGAATGATATTGCGTCACGGTCTTCTATTACCGTAACATTAATTTTTTTGGTCACGGTCCTTTGGGTAACCGTAATAGAACCATGTCAAACCTGGGTCACATTAAAAAAAAAAAAGGTTAAAATTTAATTCTAATCACCCACGTTTTATTATTCAAATAAATTTCTACACAACCTTTAAATCCTCAATCCCAATTTCCCCAAAATATAAAAACAAAAATTTCCCTCCATGACTTCCAGTTCCCTCCACGACTTCCCTCCCTCTGAAACCCTCGACTTCCATTCCCTCTGAAACCCTCAATTCCGTAAATCCCAAAATCCCCAAAATTCTCAAATCACGCACGGCGGCGGCGGCGGCGGCGAAAGCTTGTAAGTACGAAAATATCACTTCTCTTTCTCTATTTTGTATTCTCTACGTTATCTCTCATTCTGAATCGCCAATTCCATCTACAGATTGAAGCCATCTTAGTCTAAGCTGCGAAAATTGAGGTTGAAATATTGGTTCTCTCGTTCCAGGTAAAGCATATATCCTTTGCCCCTTCTATAAATGCTAGGATATACTATTTGGTAAATAATTTCTTGGGTTCAGTTGCTTATTTCAATTTCCTGAGGTTTTATAATACCCATTTGTTTTATGTGTGTGGACTCTTATGCTATGTGTTCGTAATATTACTCTCTCCGTCTCATAATAAATGTTCTCATTCCGAATTACCAATTCATCACTTATGTATCCATCGTGTACAGATCTGCATATACAACCCTAATCTTGAATTTACTGGGATCACTGGAAACTATTACTCTATCAAATTTGGCATACTATTATATAACTCAATTGATGTTCCATACTCGTATAAAGATAAGAACCTTTAAGATTTATAGCTAGAGAAAGGTGCCCTTTTATTGCAGAAGATTGCAAATACCCTTTTATCTACAACATGCTTCCCCTAATAGGAAAAGCATTGGCCCTCCTTCAAGAGTTTTTCATATGGTTAAAATAAAAATGTTAGAGCTCAAATTCTTATCCAAAATCTTAAGCTGTTTACTTGAGCAACCCTTTTGCTAATCATTATTTTTAATATATTTTCAACAGCATATCTCAAGTAAAAGATTCTGGCAGCTAGTCATATCGCACACAAAGTTACACAAGAGCATAATATAATGGTATTGCTCTTTAAAGTCTACCACCCTGTGGTGAAGACTAGAAGTTATGTCAACTTAAATAATCCCCAGGACAGGAATGGAGAGCGGGCTTGGTCTATGCTTTCTTTGTTTCTTTAATTCAGTGCTGTTTTTGTCTTGAGAAAATTGGTGTATTCTTGGCCCACAACAGTTGGCGTGGCTATAATCAAATTTCTCGTCTAGATTGGTCAATATTGTCAATTTCTTCTAGTTTGCATATGCATAGTTTATTTGGGGTTGTTTTTAAGTAAAATGTATGTTTAATAGGTCTGACTCTCTTTTTAATTCTTTTTTTTTGTGTGTGTGAAGGTTGATCGACACCCGCAATTTAAACAATCAAGGTGCCTATTTGTGGTAAGAACAGATGGTGTATGGATTGACTTCTCTTACCAAAAATGTCTTAGAACATACATTCGACTCAAGTATCCATCTCACGCAGAAAGATTTATCAGAGAACATTTTAAACGTTAGTTTTAATATAATCTTCAAGTCCTGCATCATTATGATAAATGTGGATAAAGAAAGTTTGAATTGGATTATATTACCAACACCATAGGGGTACATTTTGTCAATGAAGTAGATGCAATATAGTTGACTTAAACACTGTGGAAAATGATTGAAGTGAAATAGTATTAATTTGTGGACTTATGCTATCTGATTTGGTTGGTGTAATGAGGTTAATGCTATTTCTTTATGACTTTTTTTGTCAATGGGAATGGAATATTTGGATTGGCTTGTTTGTTTGGGTTTGTTCCTACAATTAACCTCTCTAAATTTCTCAAAGACAGATTCCAACTGTGATTTATAACAACTATATGTAAATAATTGTGGACAGACAGAGACATGCTCTCTGTTCTATATACATCCAGTGGCTCGTGCAATGTATTTTTTCAATGTCGATTCTTAATTAGGAAAAGTCCAACAAGCAAGCTTTCAACTGACAGGGACAACATCTAATTTGATGGTAAGCCTTTGCAAGGTTGCTCTATACTTGTGGACAGACAGATACATGCTCTCTGTTCTATATATATCCCAGTAATTTCTTGGGTTGAGTTGTTTATTTCGATTTCCTGTGATTTTGCCATCTTCTCAATTTCTGTCTTAAATGTTTCGAAAACCTCGTTGCTTTTCACTAGTGCGTCCTGGAATTGCTGGAATTTTTCTCCATCAGCAGTCAGCTGTAGCCGCAAATGTTTTTCTGTTGCTAGCAACTGTGACACC
The DNA here is from genome assembly GCA_022495995.1 of Adenophora triphylla var. japonica. NCBI lineage: Eukaryota > Viridiplantae > Streptophyta > Magnoliopsida > Asterales > Campanulaceae > Adenophora > Adenophora triphylla. The sequence continues at coordinate 301,625 of JAFEMH010000708.1, forward strand.
TGCTCTGCATATAATTTCATCTGGAACTGCTCCTGAACCAATTTTTCTTCATGTTGCTGAATTTTTAAATCACTACTAGCGTTCATTACATGAGTTACATTTTGTAGAAAATGAAGAATTTGAACTCATAAGAAACTTAACAATTTTATGCAGATAGATAACAAAGAAACTTAGCGATTCAAGTTCCATCAGCAATTCCACATAGAGATCTGTAGCATAGCTCAAGAGGTTCCTAAACGACTAAGCGTACAGGTATTATCATTTAGCAAGATATTATCAAATGCAATCTATTCATGTAAGTATACTTTTTCGTCCAGTTCCCACAGTTGGATACTTATTTCATGTAATTGTTCTTCGTTAGTTAATTTTCTTGATAAGAACTATCTGGAAGGATAACAAGTGACTAGCCTGTCAAGTTTTTTCATTTACTGCCTTTTGTTTTGATTTTAGCTTGACGCGTCTCCTTAATCGATGTATGTCTTTCCATTTTCCAGCTTGGGAAGCTTAGTGAGAAACAGTGCCAACCTGAAACGCAGCTGAAGTTCATTATTGAAGCTTGGCTACAGGTACATCTATGTTCCTTGTGTATCTGAAGTTCCCTCTGTTCTCATTCATTATTCATTTTAATGTAGTATTGGGCCATTTATATTCTCCAGTACGATTTATTGTTAATATGAAAAAAATCTCCAGCTTTTTTATCTTTATTATAATACTCCCTCTGTCCCTAAATGAATGTCGGAAAAAATCTCAAATTTTCTCTTGATCAAGAGCAAATTTGAAAAAAATTTCGAAATTCATTTAGGGATGGAGGGAGTACAAATTTTCTTATCAAAGAGTCTGAGCATCCTAGGTTGTAAATAATTGCTGGTTCTTATTCTTAAATATGAGTACTTTCAGTTCTCCTTTCGATTCTGATATACTCACTTAATCAGCAGACCTTTACAGGTACTTGTCAGTTATGAGATTGTTATCTGATAGGATGAGATGAATGTTTGGTTATATACTATACATTTAGCAAGATATTATCATTTCATTGTCATTTTGAATAAAGATTGCACCTTTATTTTAATATTTCGTTGAATATCTTTGCATCTCCGTGAAAAGTATTTGTTATTGCACTATCTACATATTTACTCTTTAATATACAGGTTGTACTTTTTGGAAGAAATATGGACAAAAGTTGGATTCAATTAAAGGATAGAGCTTCAGAAAAATACTTTAAAGGGGTTGAGGAATTTTTGAAATTTGCTTTCACCGGTGAAACTACCGAAAAATGTCCATGCAAAAAATGCAAGAATCGCTTCTTTATGGATATAAATAAGATGAGGGGTCATTTGATCTGGAATGGATTTTGGCCAGATTATACATGTTGGCATGTTCATGGTGAGACTTTTCAAGCTTCTAATAATGATGATATCAATGTACATGCAACTGAAACACACGTGGGGGATGACGTCATTGGCATGGTGCGAGATGCATTTGGAGTAACAAACTTTGATGCTTCCATAGACAATGAAGAAAATATCTCTGGTGATGGTGATCGTTGGCAGGGTGCTGATGAAGAAACTAAAAAGTTTTACAAGCTTATTGAAGATGCACAACGACCTCTGTATGAGGGATGTGATAGTTTCACATCACTATCTTTTCTAGTGAGACTTTTGAATGTGAAAGTGACATGTAAAATGACTAATAAGGCTGTCACCGAAAAATATTCATGATGTGATTTGAATTCTACTCATTGTGTGATTGTCAAGGGAGGGTGGATCCTTCCATATCCACACTCCTTTAGCCAATCTATTGGTTATTCATGTTATTCTGATTTGTATTTGTTGTAATACTTTGATCTGAGTTGGTTATTGGTGGATCTGATTGCACATTGTAAGGTCTCTGCAGAGGGACATGTAGTGTCACGCGACACAACGGGCTATCCGTCCTGTGTGGCGCGACATAACTAGTCGCTCTGCAGAGGTCATCTTTCCATATGTAAGTTGTTCATTCTGTCCGCTAGTCACTCCAGATAGAGTGTGGATCTTCAATATCCACACTCATTTAGAGTGATTGTGTAGATCCCTGTTAGTCCCGGGCTTCATGTTGTAAGGCTCCTGCATATGATGGTTAGTGTCACGCGACATAATCTGCACAACAGACTTTTTGTCACGCGACACTCTTTGTCAATATGCAGAAGTCATATTTCAGTTGTAAGTATTGTTCCTCTTAGTTGTAAATGGGATGTGGCCTCCCATGGTAAATGGTTTACAAATTGTAATTCCCCTTGTTGAGTAATAAAATAAAGCATCAAAATGCATTTCATACATATCTTGTCACACACATTTCGCACACACATTTGGATGATTTGAATGTTGAACAATTGAAAGACTCGTCTACGGACGAGGCGTGTTGGGTGAACTCTCGGTTCTTCCCAACACGTAACTTGACCCCTGAACCCATTTTCTCTCTCTAAAAGGTTTTCAATGTTTCCTTAAAAACGGCGTGGCGACTCCTTAATTTTATTTTTCGGCGAGCGTTCATTCCGTGGCGACTCTGCTGGGGACTTGAAACTTGGTTTTCAAAAGTGGGTCAAACTTTCATGATTGTTCAACATTCGTTTCATTCTTTTGTGTGTGCTTTGTGTATGACTTTATATGTGTATGAATGCATTTAGTGTTTTGCTTTATTCCCTCCCTTTCCTTGCTTCCTGTGTGTTGTACTGTTGCTTGGGGTTGAGATCTTGTATTGAGCTTGGAGGATGGGGCTGGTTTTGGCTTGTTGTTCAGGATTCTGGAAATGGCTTCTTCTGTCACGCGATAGAACGTGCCTTTGCTGTCCTGTGTAGTGCGACAGAAGATGCCACTCAGCAGAATTACATCTCTTTGGTGCAGGTTGTGATTCTGGGGCAGTCCCCCATGATCAAATTATGATCCTTGATTATTGTGCTTTGTGGGGTGTGTGTGTGTTGTTTTTCCTTTATCCCCCTTTTCAAATAAAAAATTAAAAAATATAAAAAAAAAATTAAAAAATCACTTTTCGCAAAATAAAGGAACATAGCCATCCCGCACACTACATCACGTAGATCTAGAACCCTCGAGTGCGATTGACGCCATCGCGAACGGCCATAAATTTCGCCTACGCTTGAGCGCCTAATGTCAAACCCATACCCCTAGTGCGTTATAGGTGGCACCACACTTAAACCTTACCCAAAACGGTTGGTTTTTGACACGACATTTTTCAAATACACTAAAATGAATTGTTTCAAAATTTTTAATAGACTTTCGTACCTACCGCAAAACCTAGCACGTGTGGGCATGTTGCCAACGCGACATGGTTTCACGAAAGGACATGTCGTTCCCACGACATGTTCTAACGAGAGATCATGTCGCTTTGTCAACATGCACCGACGAGAGGTCATGCCGGATTTTTCCTTGAAATTCTTCAGGAATACCCGTTATGCTGCCCAAATTTCTCCAGAAATCGGGGCTGCTCATCCGTCCCATAAATGCTTTGGTTTTGTTTAGGTACTATTGCCTATTATTAATTTTGAACCAATACATTTGATGTATTTTTGGATGATGTGTCCATAGGTTCCCCCGAGGTCTAGATTGCGTGAAATAAAGGATTAGCCTTTCCCAACCGTTCATAGGACTTAAAAGCCACCGATATCTATTAATAAAGTGTTGCACGAGTCCGTCTCCTTCCGTACTCTTCCCTCTCCCATACCATCTCAAAGTTCTCTATCCTCCGTCTATACACTCTCTTCACCTCTGCAAGGCTATGGCAAGTTGGGTGTGTGCTCCCGTTCCTGGCGCCCATTGGTCTATATTCCCGAGGTGGAAGCAGTTCAAGTGCCCGAGTGGTCGTACATCTGATTCGGAATCCAAAATGCTCAGTGCAGAGAAGATTATGGCCCACTAATCTGGAAGTTCATATCCCACGGGTCAGCAAAGTGCAAATGGTGTGTCCATTGGAAAGTTGCAGGCTACCCTTGAAGCCATTTTTCCTCGTGAGCGGGAGGCCCGGTTACTTGCTCAGATTATGAAAGCTAAGGAGAGACGGCTTGTGAAGGACAGAAAGATGGAGAAGGGTCCTCACCTCACCGAGGGCAACGATACCCTTCCTCCCGTCCGAAGTTGATGCAGTCAATCAGTCCTCGTAGGATCTAGAATGTCCACTGTTGGACATGAGTCTGTCGAGTCCAAGTTGGACCAATTTTTGCTTTGCAGTGATAAAAATCTTTGTTTCTATTCTTGCTAGACTCGAGACATTACTTGCACACCTGCGTTACACTCAATTGAAATGGTCTTATTCCAACTGATCACTTATGCTGCTCACCGACCAACGCTTTGAAATGGCTAATGTTTAAATTGATCAGAGTGAGAAAATCGACTGATATCCTTCCCAAAGTGGGGCTTACCAACTCCCCATCTCGCATCCCCTGTGCTCACATATCTTCCTTCGTCCTGACTATCTCGTTGTTCGATGAATTTGCACGGATCTTTCTCAGAGTAAGCTTAAGAAAGCAAATGAAGACTCAATCTCGTTCGGATCATCCGGTAGGGACTGCGGTTGAAACCTTTCACCCTTAGGAAAACCATCACCTTACCCTTACCTAAACAATACCTTTTCATTTCAAGATCGGCACATTTTTGAAACCCATTTAGCCATCGCCAGAAGAAGAGGGACTATCCTTGAGACTCCTGTGATTCAAAGAAAGATTGACCGTCTCCAAGCTCAAGAACGACGGAAAACAATGATCCATCCTGGGGACTAACTGAAATGCTCCTCTCAAAGGCAAAATAAAAAAAAGAAGAGAAAAAAAAAAATATATATATATATACAAAAAAAAAGAAGAAAGAAGAAAAGAAAGGGAGCCTAGTCCCCAACGATCCTCTCAAAAGCAAAAGTCAAAGGAACAGGTCGTTACCTAAGAGGAGTCTCAAAGTGGGTAAAGAAACAGCACGGATGTCCCTCACCATTACCTCTAACCGATCCCAAGCTGTCCTCTCAATTTTAGAGGACATTCCCATTACCATTACCCTTGCCCTTGGCAAAGCCAAGACTAACCTCTCATTCTTAGAGGCAAATCAATCCCCTCACCTTAGAAATCCGAAACACATACCCAAAAGCCAACCTCTCATCTTTAGAGTTTCAGTCAGCAAAATGCCTAGCCGACCTCTCGTTTTAAGAGGTCATGATATCCTAAATCACCCAAAGACCGATCGAAACCCCGATACCCAATCGCAGTTCCTACCGGATAGCAGTTTCATTCCAATATCGTCGAGATCTAAATAGATTATTGATTAAAGCGGAGTCCAATTTATCCCGGCTCAAAGGACCATCAAGCGAAGATTGTGCAAATTCTATCCGTTCACTTGATGTTTTATGTGAGCATATTTCATTTCTCCTCCGCAAACACTTGCCGTGGACGTCCCACTGGGGCTTCACATCCGTGTCTCCCATCGACACTCCAAGAGGACATGTTCTTTCAATTCTCAAAATCCTCAAAGGTCCTCAGATCCTCAAATTCCAACGTTCATTCTTTTCATTCGGGATAAGCCCGAACTACGGCGACCTGAGTTCCTCCTAAGGAGGGGAACGTAGGCAACCATAACTAGTCCGGTCGAAATCGCAAATAAATCACAGAAGATCCGGTCTCCTCAAGGACCATTCCCATACACTGTCTATCCGTCCGAGTTTGATTCTCGATATCAGTGGGCTTTCTCCTCAGGATTGATAAAAACATTTGTTCATATCGGCTTTGGTGGTTGAATAACCCGAACATCAATAAAGGGTTTTAAGCAGCTTTGTGATCATCACGAATAAGACAAGTTTTCAAGTGTCTCAACAAGTCTTCTCTTTCTACATCATAGGAAGATAGAGCCAAACACTGTTTCGGTCAACAGGGGCTTCCATACACTTTTCCACACCTTGTGATGCTTATACTCTCCCAAAAGAGTTAGACCCAAAAGCGAGAGTGTCATACACAAATTCGGGATCTATTCCCACCTTCGAAAGATGTGCCCCTGCACACATACATTTCCGAGTCTTGTCCAGTGACTGATTGACTGCGGTTTGAAATGATGGGTTGCCTCCTCGACCACAAGATGACTCTGTCTGCAATGAAGCTGCATGGAATTTCCTCAAGCTGGGGCTTTGGTTAAGGTATCCCTCCGGCTCTCCTTACCAAATTCCCCTCGAGTTTGCTTTACACTGTCAACTGGGGCTTCACCAAGCTGGGATCATTCTCTGCACTTTCTCTGCTGCTTACTATCTCAGACGCGCGATACACTTTGTCCTCACTAGCAATGGACCTGCTGCAACCAGTACTCCCGGGAGCGTCCCCGACTTGCCTAAGCTGCACCATCAGTTATACGTTTCCCCTATAACGGTAGAGGGTCCACCCCATTACAAACACTTTTCGTCCCAAACATGATCCTTCATAGAGCAACTGATACAGACATATCTGCTCGTCAAGCCGTGCCAAATCCCTACTTCCTATTCTCCCCAGCTGAGATGGACTTGTGCAACAAAAGATTAATAATGCATAAGCAAGAGTCAAATAAAATGTAAAGTGCCTAGAGTGTTGTGTTTTCCCCCCGCAGGGTACAATAATCAGGTGATCATAATTTGATCGTGAGGACTGCTCCTCAAATCGGAATTTTGGAAAAGGATTCCAAATCCTGCAGGTGGCAGACCCCGCCTTTATCATCTTCAGCAGGCCCGTCACTTTCGAACTCATCAACACCGTCGAAAAAAGAGCCTCAGCTGCCCAGTATCCAAGCAATGGCTCACCAGCCTCAGCGACTTTAAGGCATGTTCCGCACAGCGAGTTATCAACTAAGAGCCCATTCTCATGGGCAGATCTTCACAAAGAGCCCGTTCTCAGAGGCAGATCGTCATTACCAAGAGCCCGTTCTCATGGGCAGATCTTTGTTCAAAAGCCCGTTCTCATGGGCGCACCTGCATCAAGGCCTGTATGCACTGACACTTTGAAAACTCTTCGGCAAAGACCGTCCCGTGAATGGCCATCCAGCAAGCGTCGAAAAGTGGTATAGATCCCTCCGGCAACCACGGTCATCAAGCAGTAGCATGCGACCCTCCGGCAGCTACACCTATCCCCAGCAGAACCAATGGTAGCATGAGACCCTAGATAGCTACCTCCCAATAAGCAGTTACAGCCTAAGACCCTCCGACAGCTACATCTACCCCCACAAGTACAATGATCAACGGAGCTGCACCGAATCTCAAAGATTTCCCCTTAAAGCATAATCGAGACAAAGAATCCGTGTCTATTTGAGTCTCCCCAGCAGTGCGCACCAAGATCGATGGCCCCTCCGCCAAAGCGTCAATAAGAGTTCGCTGCCCAGCAAGCAAAGTCCCGGGCTTACCAAGCAAAGCTCAGGACACAAAGGTCAATCGTCAACAAAGATGTCCCCGCCGCCAAAGCACCAACAAGGATCCAATCCCCAGCAAGCAAAGTTCCCGTCATCGCAGGCAAGGTCCCAGACCCCAAAGCCAACAGTCATATTCTCGAGTGACAACCACATAGTCAGGATTGGGTGACAACCACATAGTCAGGAATGGGTGACAACCTCATAGTCAGGAATGGGTGACAACCGCACAGTCAGGACCTCGGGTGACAACCACATAGTCAGAATCTTGGGTGACAACCGCACAGTCATATTCTCGGGTGACAACCACATAGTCAGGATTGGGTGACAACCACATAGTCAGGAATGGGTGATAACCGTACAATCATATTCTTGGGTGACAACCGCACAGTCGAGTATTGGGTGACAACCGCACAGTCAGATATTGGGTGACAACCGCACAGTCATGCTCTCGGTTGACAACCACATAGTCACCTACGAACTACGACCGGCTTGATTCCCTCCCAGGGATACGTAGGAATCCTTTCTCCAAAGGTCCATCCATCCGATTTCCCCAGATCATCGTCTAGCCCTTCGCCTCATCCCCCAGCCGCTCATTGGGATTGGGTCTTATTTTATCGACAACCTCACTTTTTCCAAAAGTGACGTTGCCGAGTGGCTCTGTAAGTACGCCAATCCAATTCGCGACCTTTCCAGATGCATTTTAATATGATAAAATTGCATTTAGGGGCGTTTTGGTAAATTCCCGGTCCGTTCCAAGACTTCCGGAAACATTTTATGAGTTTTCGCGAAGGAAGTATTTTTTAGTATTTTTCCCGGACAAAAGGACCTACAGCGAATTAACTGCTTTGGGCTTTTAAAGAATTAACCCGGAATATTCCAGAAGCTGGTTTTGGCGCCAGAAACAGTTACGGGGATTCCCAGTCGTGCTACAACTTGAAGCATGGAAATTGGAAGCGTTGGGTCGTGTGCGACATTATAATTCCAATCCCAATCAACGCTTTAAATACCAATTTGCGTTCATTTGTCAAGGGAGGCCTCTCACAACAAACTCACAGCTTCTCTCTCTAACTCTCCCTATCTCTCTCTATCCGGAAAACATCTCTCTCTCTCCTCTCTCTCTCTATACGTAAACGAAGACCCCCATTGCAGCTCAAGGATCGTCTTCTCCAACCTAGCCTCTCCTTCTCCGGCCAAATCCACCATCGACCTTCCCTACCAAAACCTCACCCAATTCTCCCTCAACCGATTCCAATCCTCCCAATTTCCCCCACAACCAAAAGAAGACCGAGCTCTCCCTCTCTCCCATTCACCGGCCGTCTTCCCCGTCCAAAACCAATTGACCGGCGGCCTATTCTCCCCGAAATCATCCTCACCGTTCCCTGCTCTCCCCAAAACCAATCGTCTTCACCCCTGTTCTAGCCCTAAGCCGTCACCTAACGCCGCTTCCCCGTTCCAGACTTAAGCCGTTAACCACCACCACTCTACCTCCAATTTCCGGCCAATCTCACCTGCCAACCCCGGCCTTGTTCTGAATCTTAGCCTCTCTTTCTCTGTCCAAATTACAACGAAGTGGAAACAAGCATCCAAAGTCTCCTTCAATTCCCTCTGCTTCTGGTCTATCCCTTTAATACGCACGTACTGGAATTGTCAAGTTACTCAATCTGGGATCTGAGCTTTGATTTGTTCCCGGAAGCTGATTGGAAGATCCTTCTACCTAACGTGGTTGAAGGAACATGGACTACAAGGGTAACGAATTTCTTCCCTCAATATCTATCTCATATTTGTTACTTGTTTTCTCCGTGGCAAATTATTGTTCCCGGACTTGATAATTGGGCTCCATCCACCTTCAATTATCAAGTCCCAACTGCCATCTCTCTGTTTAATTGTTGGGCTTGGTTTAATTGATATTCATGATGTGATTTGAATTCTACTCATTGTGTGATTGTCAAGGGAGGGTGGATCCTTCCATATCCACACTCCTTTGGCCAATCTATTGGTTATTCATGTTATTCTGATTTGTATTTGTTGTAATACTTAAATCTGAGTTGGTTTTTGGTGGATCTGATTGCACATTGTAAGGTCTCTGCAGAGGGACATGTAGTGTCACGCGACATAATGGGCTATCCGTCCTGTGTGGCGCGACATAACTAGTCGCTCTGCAAAGGTCATCTTTCCATATGTAAGTTGTTCATTCTGTCTGCTAGTCACTCCAGATAGAGTGTGGATCTTCAATATCCACACTCATTTAGAGTGATTGTGTAGATCCCTGTTAGTCTCGGGCTTCATGTTGTAAGGCTCCTGCATATGATAGTTAGTGTCACGCGACATAATCTGCACAACAGACTTTGTGTCACGCGACACTCTTTGTCAATATGCAGAAGTCATATTTCAGTTGTAAGTATTGTTCCTCTTAGTTGTAAATGGGATGTGGCCTCCCATGGTAAATGGTTTACAAATTGTAATTCCCCTTGTTGAGTAATAAAATAAAGAATCAAAATGCATTTCATACATATCTTGTCACACACATTTGGATGATTTGAATGTTGAACAATTGAATGACTCGTCTACGGATGAGGCATGTTGGGTGAACTCTCGGTTCTTCCCAACACGTAACCTGACCCCCGAACCCGTTCTCTTTCAAAAAGGTTTTCAATGTTTCCTTTAAAATGGCGTGGCGACTCCTTATTTTTATTTTTTTGGAGAGCGTTCATTCAGATCTACAAGGAGATTGAGGTCTACGTCGACGACATGATAGTTCACTCCAAAGGCGAGGACGGACAGCACTTTGTTGACCTGCGAAAGTTCTTTGAGAGTCTGAGATAGCATTCCATGCGACTGAACCCTGCCAAATGCACCTTTGGAGTGAGAAGGGGAAAAGTGCTTGGGTATATGGTCACGGAGCCATGTATCGAAGTCGATCCCCGAAAGATCAAGGCCATGGACATCAAAGAGGGTGATCTAGTACTGAAAGTGAAGCCCCCTACCAGAGACAACCCCCTGGGAAAGTGGGAACCCGTTTGGATCGACCTGTATGTGGTGCAGAAGATACTATCGGGAGGAGCCATGAAGCTTGCAGACCTGGATGGCAATCCTTTTGTCCACCCAGTCAACGACGATAAGCTCCGTAGGTACTATGTCTGGAAAAAAAAAGAAGAAGAATAAAAATAATAAAAAAAAAAATCTTAGTGCAAAAAGAGTAATGCCCAGCTAGGCTGAAAACCCAAAAAGGGCAGTCTAGGTAAAAAACAGGGCTGCACATAAAAAAAATAAAAGTCCAAAAGAACAAAAATTCCGATAGTTCACCAGAATGAACTACGAAGACCTGAGCCCCTTAGTCTTTCTTGTAAAAGGGGAACGTAGGCAGCCAGCAATGGTTCGGTCTAAACAATAAATAAGACAATAAAGTTTCCATGAAATGTGTCTTATAAATTCTAAGATAATATCTCTTGTTCATTACAAGTTAAAAACTTCTTGATGAGTTCAAGCACGGTCTACTCTTGACTCTGCTAACCTGCTACAAAGATCTAAAATACAATAAAATGCCTAATAAACTATTGTGTTTGCAAATGGCAATAAGGGAATCCTAAGAAAAGATCTATCAGTTGTCATTCACTGAGTCTTCTTTGGTCTTCTTCCCTTTACCTCGACCTCGTCGAGTGTTCTTCCTCTTCTTCTCAATGATGTCGGTCTCCCTCATCCCAACTTCAGGTATCCTCACTGGAGCCTCCATCAAACCTGTGTCAATAAGTGCCCTCTCAACCCGGGCACGAGTCCGCACTTCCTCCCTCTGAGCCTCAGTCAAGGGAGCGACTTCAGAAAGCCTCTCATATCGAGCATCCATGTCTCTATAAGGTCACCCGACTGGTTATGGCGACTCGCCCTAGCTTCAGTCTCCCTCAGAGTCCTACTCGAGTCGCAGTCAGCCCCCAATAAAGCCTGACGTCTCTCTCCCAATATGACCTGAGTCACTCCCATCTCCCTCTCGTACCAGTCCAAGTAGGCTGTGGTTAAGATGGTACTCTTCCTGCTCCTGAGAATAGCCCTGGGTGGGAAAGCAGTATATGTCCAAGCCCTCGAGAAGAATGAGAAGCTGGCTGGATCCCTTATGTCTAAAGGCACCACTTCCATGGTACGGATGTCCTCCCAATCGCCCAACGGCTCCTGTAAGGCCCCGAATTGCCTGGATACCAAGCAGGGAATGTAGAAGGATGACCAAGAAAGCCCTGAAACCCTCACCACATAGGACTCCTGAAATGTCCTCCGGGTCTGCAGCCTCCAATGAGGTACCCACCAATGAATATTCGAAGTGGATAACCTAGCCATCGTCAGCTCCCAGCTACCCTGGTCCTGCTGCCTAGGTGCACCCCTCTGGGAAATCACTCAAGGGCACTGAGTAGGCGAAGCCCCTAGCAAAGCCCCAAGCCTCTCCTGCAACCACAAAGTCAATACAGCCGGGCTCCCAGACCTCATGAAATGGTCTCCCCTAGCCATCCTATCAATACCATGCAGGGTCACACCCAAAACCAATGGGACAATGTCTTTCCCAGCCCTGCATTCCCTGACCATGTCCAAGAGGCCACCATGACAAATCCCCACGGACTCGGCCGTGAACGAGAGACGAGAACACACAGAGGATAAAGGCATCCATGGCCACAGTGGTCGTAGCCGTATCCGGAAACCCAAACCTGCTTGGGATATCAGAAAGGTCAATAGGATCAGGGGCTACCATCATCCCCTCAGCCTCTCCCAGAGAGATTTGCAGAAAAGATGCCAACTTTGCCACCACCGGCACGTTTCCAATCGAAGGAATCGACACAGCTTCAATTTTTGGACCCCCAATCATTGCTCGAAAGTCTTTATAGGCTGGGATGAGCTCGTTGTAAGAAAAGCAGTAGACATGTCTCCGGACGTCCCAAAACCTCGCAGCAGCCCTCAAAAGGTCCCAATCGAGCGGGAGATCCTTCAAATGCCATAAAGACTTGATCTTGAAAGTGGTATCAAACAGCCTCTTGTTAGATTGAAAGTTATGCCTCATCCAAGATTGAAGATCGGACAGAAAACGGTCTCTTTTCCCCTTTTGCAATCTAACAGGTTCTCCATTGCAAGGTGATTAAAGTTGATGTCTTTTGGTCAGAAATATGCTCTGGAATCAATTGGGACAAGTTTAGGGTGAAAATGAAATGAAAAGGCCAAGTCTTGGTTTTATTCTGAAAAAAACCAGTTCAGACAGAACTTCCAGCCGCACGGCTTCATTTTCCCCAGGTCCTGGCCGGACGGCCTCATTTGCCATCTGCAGAAAAAAATCTGCAGCAATCAAAGTTGCTGCCCAAGTGGAGTTCTCACCCCATTTTCTCAACAAAACCTGTACAAAAACATATCCAAATGCCATCCATGCAGTTATATGTCATCATAAACCATTTTGGCCCAGTTTCAGCCCCATTTCCAAGCAAAAAACTGCCCCGAGGCTCAAGTAATATGCAAATTCATAAAGCATAAATTAGAAAAGCAAATAAAACAGTACTACATTGTTTTCGCCCCATCGACGCCCAAATAAAATGAAAAACAAATAAAATGTGCATAAAAAGGTGTTCATTGTCTGTTTTCTTCCTCCTAGATCAATTCTAAGAATCCTAAGCCTCCGACTCCTCGTCGTCGCTACTCAGATCGTAGAATCTAGGATCCTTCATCAAGTCCTCCGTGTCACTCACATCAGAAAGGTTCACATTCACGTGCTCGTACTCTGCTAGCTGCTCCAGGATGCTGGTGTTGGGTCCCTGTCCTTGAGGCATGGCGCTAGAAGAATACTCTAAGGCCGAGGAGGTAGATGTCGTGCTCTCGACGTGCCTTCTTTTGCACACGGGCTCCCACACGTTAGCCCCAGCCCTGGAAGCGCATGCCAACTTCCTCAGAAGGGACCAACACACATCCTTCCAGCCCTTGTTCTGTCGTACCAAGCCATCGTATGAGCGAGCAGGAACCTGAGGAAAAGAGAAGAAAACTCGAGAAAATCTCGGGAAAATCTCGAGAATTGCAAAGCAAATAAATCCGAAAAAGGGAAAAGACCCTAAATGTAGTTACAGTCTTTGTCGGGCGGCGGGAATATACAGGCTCCCTCGTGTCGGGAACAGGGAATCATGAACCTCCTCGGTACCCCGTTGACCACGTAAGAGAGATAAGCGAGGAGGCATCGGCGGGTCGGTAGGCTCGGTTTCCCATACCCCTGAGTGACGACCAGCTTCACTAGCTTCTGTGGGATCCTCAACCGCTGCTCCACGAAGGTGGCATACGGGGTAGCCAAGTCAAAATACTCTTCGGCCGCCACGCCAGCCTGGTACCTAGCTATATCATCCTCTGACCAGTCCACAGGCTACGGCATCCCGTCTTTGGAGGATCGTGAGGAATGATGGCATCGAGGAGGGACAAGGCCATACCTTGCCTAGAAAGCGGTCCCCGGGTAAATGACATCACATGTCAGGCCAGTAAGCCACCTCCTCTGCCTAGTCGCCTCCACGGTATCCCCTAGCAGAACCTCCAGGTACCTCCCCCAAGGGTAGAAGTCAACTCCATCATGCCCATCTCTGTTGATGATTGGTCTCACCATCTTGTAGTCAAAAGTGATCCGGGTCTTCCCGGTGAACTTGTCTCTAGCATCTCCCTTCCAATGGATCATAGCCGGGAAGATCTCCGGATCACTCTGCTGGTTCCAAGGAAAGAACCCAATCACCTCGCAGAACCAGACCTGCATGTTCAAAACAAAAGGGTCATTTCTCTTATAAAAAGTCTCAAGACAGAAAGTAAAAGAGAGAAAAGAAAGTGAGACTACCTCAAGCGCAAAAGAGAAGCAATCCATAGAGGCAGCCTTGTTCCGACTGTACATGTCCAAGGAGAAGTAAAACTCCGCCAATCCGGCCTCTCCCCAAGAGACCGCCCCAACCTCATCAAGATTCTCTAAAGAATCAAGCAAACAAACCATAGCCAGCGTCCCAGAGTTCGCAAATATGGTAACTGACAGCATCAACCACAAGAAAGCTCTCGCGAGCTGCTGGGCAGTCACCTCGTTGGCGGCAAATCCCTGTATGCACTCCTGGACTGCCACCTCCACATTCCTCGTCTCCATCCCGAGCCCCTTAGGACGGAGATCAAACCCCACTAGAGCCCTAAACTCCTCCGCCGTGATGTGGTCCCTCCAAGTCACAGGCCTCCCAGTAAACTGCAAACAAGTGATGGCAGTAAAGTCGGCAGGCGTCACCGTAATCTCCCCCCAGCTAAGGTGAAAGCTGTGGGTGGTGTCCCACCAGAACTCTGAGAGGGCCTGGACTAGCCCCTTACTCTTGGAGGTCACGTGGATACCTCTGCCAATAGCATCAATAAACAGATCAAGGCCAGTAGCCATCACAAGCTGCTTGGGGTTCACCCCATCCTTCTCAAAATTGGGCATCCTCTCCCATAGCTTCACAGCAACCTCAGAAGGTCCCCTCGACTTGTTCTCCTGTAGGAAAACACAACAAAAAATGTGTCAGTCCACCATCTCATTTCAAAAGCATGCATATATTCAAAAGTGCACATATTTTCAAAAAAAAGCATTCATAAAAGATTTCTAGCATCCTTTGCCTAGAAAGCGTGTCTTTCATCACTTGAAACACGTCATGTCAAGCACATTGCTCCCAAAAACACAAAAATTCCAATTTTCAACATTCTTTACACATAAGCATTAATTTTTCAAAAAATGGCATGCATAAATCCTTTTCATCGTCCAAAATCCCGTTTTCTCATCCATGATCAAGAATTGACCTAGTTCTAGCACATGCAAGGACTCCGTCACATTTTAGACATTATTTTTCTTACTTTATCTTCGGAAAAATGGGTCATTCTCATTATTTTTCAAATAAATTGCACATGCATGTTCATGTATCTCCTTAGCCTCATAGGTTAATCATCAAAATTCCAAAATCATCAACAAAAATCCTAGGAAAATTCGAAAAATTCCTAAAAAATTGGGTCAAGCCCTAAGTCGATCAAAGTCCAATCAAAATTGACAAAATCAAGCAAATCAAGAATACTTACCCCAACTGATTGAGGTTTCGTTGATTTGTGTTCTCCCCTACCGGGATAAAGCTCCGATGGAGGCGTGTTGAAGTCATACTTCCTCTCCGTGCGAATGAGCTCCCTCCTCCTCCTTCTAGCGGCTTAGATATGTTCCTCCGTGCTTGCCTAGGCATTGGGTTCCCTTCCTGATCCATCCTAAGCCAAGAAAGCAAGAGAATTGAATTTTTTTTGAAAATTCTCTCTTTTCTCTCTTTTCTTCCTCGGCAGAAACAAGCAAAATGATGTTGTTTGCCCGTTCAAATCCAGTTTTAAATAATCTGGTGAAATTAAACTTCTAGCCGGACGGCTTCTTTAGCCCTCGTCTCATGCCGGGCGGCCTCTTTTGCTCTTAGCAGAAAATTACACTTATGCCCCTGGACTTTCCACTTAGGCATATAATTCCTGTTATCCTTTAACTAGAATAACGTTGTTTCTCCAAAAGATATCCGTTATATCTAAGCAAATAGACTTTCCTCCCGAGTCGCCTCCATTACTTCCGTTATAACGGAATAACGCTAGGTGACAACCTCCGAATTGTTAAAACTCAAACTTTAGCTACCTCTATCTCACAGATTGAGAAGTACACTCAAGTTATTCAGACTTTAGCTACCTCTATCTCATAAATTGAGAAGCACGCTCAAGTTCTTCAAACTTTAGCTACCTCTATCTCACAGATTGAGAAGTACTCTCAAGTTCTTCAAACTTTAGCTGCCTCTATCTCACAGATGGTGAAGTACGCTCAAGTTCTTCAAACTTTAGCTACCTCTATCTCACAGATTGAGAAGTACGCTCAAGTTCTCCAAACTTTAGCTACCTCTATCTCACAGATAGTGAAGTACGCTCAAGTTCTCCAAAATTTAGCTACCTCTATCTCACAGATTGAGAAGTACGCTCAAGTTCTTCAAACTTTAGCTACCTCTATATCACAGATTGAGAAGTACGCTCAAGTTCTCCAAACTTTAGCTACCTCTATCTCACAGATTGAGAAGTACGCTCAAGTTCTCCAAACTTTAGCTACCTTTATCTCACAGATTGAGAAGTACGCTCAAGTTCTACAAACTTTAGCTACCTCTATCTCACAGATTGAGAAGTACGCTCAAGTTCTCCAAACATTAGCTACCTCTATCTCACAGATTGAGAAGTACGCTCAAGTTCTCCAAAATTTAGCTACCTCTATCTCACAGATTGAGAAGTACGCTCGAGTTCTTCAAACTTTAGCTACCTCTATCTCACAGATTGAGAAGTACGCTCAAGTTCTTCAAACTTTAGCTACCTCTATCTTCTCGATAGCGACGTAAGCTTTAGTCAATCAGGTGACAACCTCCATTAATTGTCAATCAGGTGACAACCTCCATTAATTGTCAAATCAGGTGACAACCTCCATTAATTGTCAACCAGGTGACAACCTCCATTAATTGTCAAATCAGGTGACTCCTCCATTAATCGTCGAAACCTCAAGGATCCTAGACTTTGTTCCTAACTATCTAGTGAGACTTGAACTATGACCAAGGCTTGATTCCTCCAGGATACGTAGGTAGCCTTTCATAAAGGTCCAGCCATCCGACCACATTGGTCACCCTTTCATGCCTCACTCCTCAGTGGTGCATGAGCCTTTCATAAAAGGTCCAGTCGTCCGACCACAACGGTCACCCTCTTCCTTCATCGCTCCTCAGTGGTGAAGTAGCGCCTCATAAAGGTCTAGATATCCGACCACATCGATCACTTCCTTCATCTAGCGTATCCCCAGTAGGATCAGTCACTTGACCTCCCAGGTCACTTTCCCTTCTATTTCCCTAGCAAGAGACCAGTTTCTCTTCGCCATTCCCCAGTGGATCTTTTCCCGAACTACGACCTGGCTTAATTCCTCCGGGATACGTAGGTAGCCTACTTTAGGTTCAGCCAATTCGTCACATATGACACCCCTTTCCCCAGTGGATACATTCTGAACTACGATTATGGCTTGATTCCCACTCGGGATATGTAGGTAGCCTTCCAAAGGTTCAGCCACTCGACCACCTTGGTCACCCAATCCGTCTCGGCATTCGCCAGATCGGATCCTTTTCTATCGACAACCCCACTCGCCCTGCAAGTGACATTGCCGAGGGGCTTCTGTAAGTACCCAAATCTAGCTCATGCCTTCCGTTTAAGTTTCTCGGCAATTCCCCGGACTTTCCTAAAGTTCAGGGGCAATTCGAGAACTTTTCCAAACCTTCCGAGGGGCGAAGGACTTACTAGGAATTAAAATTCCATGTAGTCCTTTATTGGAAAAGCCCTTCTAGAAGGCCACCTTGCATGGTTCTAGAAATGATCTGAGTCATCTCAGGATAAAACCGCACGGCCTCATTAGCCATGGGGTTACAGCCGCACGGCCTCATTGGCCGCTGCCAGACTGCCTATAAATAGAGACCTCCTCTATTAATTTTAGGGGGGGATTTTCATTAGTGTTACTCTGCCAAAATACCATCACGAAATTCCAGAGAGCTGAGAGTGTCAAAAACCACCTCCCTCGTCTTCAAAACCTTCCAAAGTTGATCCTACCCTAGGCAAACTTCAAGGAGAAAGAGGAACACCACCATTGGTAACCTCTCCTCCCCTTTATCTTGCATTATACTTGTATTTATGTGATATATTGCTCCTTGCTTTACATATTGCTATATACTTGCTTGGTACTTGGTATATTGTCATTAAAGATCCTATCTTTAGGCATGTAAATCATACCCCCCCCCTTTTGTATCAAAATAGCATCCTTTGCTCTTAAAATGACATCTTTATGCATCCTTTGCACTTAAAATGTCATTTTTACATATAAAGTTGCATCCTTTGCATTAAAAATGTTACCTTTGCATACAAAATAGCATCCTATGCATCATAGTAGTATCCTTTGCTCTTAAAATGTTATCTTTATGCATAAAGTAGCATCCTTTGCACTTAAAATGCCATTTTTACATACAAAGTTGCATCCTTTGCATTAAAAATGTTACCTTTACATACAAAATAGCATCCTTTGCAACCAAGTAGCATCCTTTGCACTTAAAATGTCATCTTTTTCATTAAAAGTGTCATCTTTAGCTTAAACATGCATCCCCCATGTCCCTCATGGTTGGATCTCTCTCCTAGGATTGCCTAGTGACCATTATAAGGCACAAAAAGGCATAGGATGAGATAAAGATCCAATCTTTATACCTCTTCCCTAGTCCCCCTTGGTACTTGGAGAATCTCTTGGAACGAGATGGTGTAAAGGTCCTATCTTTACATCATTTCTTCCACCTAAAGATGCCATAGACGGATTCTCCTTTAGAAAAGGATGAACCCTAGCCACATATCTCCGATCATCACTTGAGACGAGCATAAATGTCCCGAAAGAGTCCAAATCGTCTCAAGATGTAGGATTGATAGGCAAAGGTCATTCCTTCCTAAAGAGTCTCATCCTTGGACTATGAAAACAGTGTCCCTCTCTCGATCACATGTGACCCAAGGTCTCATCATGATGATAATAAGTCCAAGATGAGAAGGGGACCAAAGTCCCTAATTGAAATTACCCGGATTCGCGCGAGCGAAGGCGGTTGTCTTTCGCGGAGGGTTGGTGTCTGAGACCTCGCTTCATGGGAAGGAAAAATGAGGAGTCGCCACGCGGTTTTTGTATTTTGAGCCCAAACGTTGAGAAACGGCTTTAGAAAATGGTGTCGTTTTTATTGGTAGCAAAAACTTAGGAAAAACTTTGAAAATGGGGGATCATTTTTATTGGATCATTTTTATTGGTAGCAAAAGCTTTTTAGTACGAAACTTAGGTCACGTTAGGTTCGGAGGTCACGTTATGTTTCGGGTCGCCCGAAACGCCTCGCATGACGAGTCTTTCTACCTTTCTCGAAAACGTGTGTGTGTGTGTTTTGAAATGGGGGCTTGAATGACAAGCTTAATCTTGGTTTGAATGTCAAACGTTGATTAGGTGACTTTGTTTGAAAAGACGAGCGTTTGAATGACAAACGTCGGGTTTTGAGTTGAAATGAGCGTTTGCGTGGCAAACGTCGATTTTGAGTTTGAAAGGAGCGTTTGCGTGGCAAACGTCGACTTTGAGTTTGAAATGAGCGTTTGCGTGGCAAACGTCGATTTTGAGACGGAAATGAGCGTGTGCGTGGCAAACGTCGATTTTGAGTTTGAAATGAGCGTTTGCGTGGCAAACGTCGATTTTGAGACGGAAATGAGCGTTTGCGTGGCAAACGTCGATTTTGAGTTTGAAATGAGCGTTTGCGTGGCAAACGTCAATTTTGAGTTTGAAATGAGCGTTTGCGTGGCAAACGTCGATTTTGAGCTTGAAAAGGAGTTCGAAGGTCGAACTCCGGTTTTTGAACCAGACGAGTCATTGTTAACGATTTTTACGGGAAAAATGCGTATTAAATGATTTTGAGTGTCAAATGGCGGCTTTTAGTTTGAAGATGAGCGTTTGGAGGCCAAACGTCATGTCGCGTTTTTGAAAGAGAGTTCGACGGACGAACTCCGGTTTTGAACCGGGCATTACATTGTTAACGATTTTTACGGGAAAAATGCGTATTAAATGATATGCGATCAACGAATCGGGTTGCGACTCGGACTTTGAAAAGTAAATACTATCACGATCCAAACGGGTCGGACTTGTAAATGACAGTATTTAAAGCAGTGTCAAAGGAATCAAACGATCCGGAATCGTAAATGACGATCAACGAGGCCAATCGGCTCGGAATTGTAAATGAGGATCAACGAGGCCAATCGGCTCGGATTTGTAAATGACAGAAATTAAATGACGATCAACGGATCGATCGATCCGGAATTGGTAAATGACAGAAAGTAAACGGAACGGGGTCGGAACGCCGTTTTAACCCGTGATTACTTCTCTTACGGAAAGAGAAGAGGATCGAGGGGCTAAAACGTATCGGACCCCGTTAGACGGAGGCATCTACATTTTGATAAGGTTGTTCGAAACGGTTGTAGCGACTGGCGCGTAAACCGAGACGGAACGAGAGATTTAGAGAGAGGGAGTTATACCTATGGCTAGGGTCGACTCCTTTGGCTCGGAAGGTGTGTACGGGACACGGAAAGTAGTTCGAAAGGTTGTTTCGAAGTAGTAAGGGGCGTATTTGATCGAAATACAAAGGTTTCACGTGAATCGAGACAGAACAGAAGCTCGGAAGGGGTGAAAATCAGTTGGGCCGTGGGGTATGTGAATTTTTAGAGTAAAAAAGTTCCTCCTTTTGGCTTTGACAGCCATTTCTATTTATAGGTGAAAAATGCAGTAGGAGTCCGGACGGACTTTGCCTGAATCCAGGGGGTTTTGTGGTATTTTGAGAATTTGAAGGACTTATTTGGCAATTTTAGAAAATGTGCACAGGGAGTCCGGCCGGACTTGGCTTGCAAATCAGGGGTATTTTGGTCTTTTGGCCTTGATTTGTGATTGAAGAGTGACTAGAGGGAGGTGGCATGGCTGCCACGTGCCCTATGAGTCACCATCCATGTGGGAGTTCGTTCCCCGGTCCCGATTTTGTCCGTTTTATAAAATAACAGTCCGGAAAATGTCCGAAATGCCCCCGGAAAGTGCCGGAAAGTGCGTTTTTCCGGGAAAGACGTACTTTTACGTGTGATGACATGTGTTAAGTACGGTTCGACGTCGAGATGCACGGGGCAGTCCCGGGACGTCTCGTTGGCACGGCAACGGGGAGTTTAACGAGTTCCGGTTAACCTGGAGCGGGCCAGTTAACGGATTTCGGTTAACTTTCTGACGGATTTGGACGATCCGGATTTGGGTACTTACAGTTAGCCCCTCAGCGACGTCACTTCCGAAGGAGGTGGGGTCGTTGAAAAAGATAAGGATCCAAATCGGGATGCCTTACTTTGAAAGAGACCTGGGCGGTCAGCTGGCTGGACCCTTAGCGAAAGGTTTCCTACGTATCCCGAGCGGGAATCAAGCCGATTGTAGTTCGAAAGGGGGCAAGGTCCGCGCATGGGGACCTTGACCTGAGCGAGACATGTTAGGAGGCGTCTAAACCTGAATGAGACCATTCGCGAGGTACCTGTACCTGAATGGAGACTGTTGGGAGGCGTCTGAACCTGGGACTTCTGAAACCTTAGAGGGCGTGTGGCACCTCAAACCGGAGTTGCTGAATCATACGAGGGCGTGTGGCGCCTCAAACCGGAGTTGCGATGCTGACGAGGGCGTGTGGCACCTCAAACCGGAGTTGCGAGGATACATTTATCCTGTGAAGAAGGCGTTCGTGCCTTTGGTGCTGGGCTTATTGCTGTTGCCAGGTTTATCCTGCTGGGGATGAGGTAACAATGAGGGGAACGGTTGTGTTAAACTGGCGTTATTAACAACATGGCGGGATCGACATTTCTTCTTTAGAATCCTGCTGGGGATGAGCATTCGGGCTTACCTTGATGTCCGAAGAGGGATTGTTGTGCGGGCTTATTGCAGCTGCCGCTGAGGTGGAACGGTCGGGCTTACGACTGGCGGCCGGGGAGATGAATGTTCACTTGCTGAAGTGGAAAGGTGTTCGGGCTTACGAGGATGGCCGAAGAGGGATTGTTGCAAGGCGTTCGTGCCTTGGGGTTCGGGCTTATTGCTGTTGCCGGGAAGACGAACAGCGAAGGTCTCGATAGGAGAGTGGAGGTCGGACCGCGAAGGTCGGGATTGACTGTTTGAGATCGGACCGTGAAAGGTCGCGATTGAGGATTTGAAATCGGACCGTGAAAGGTCGCGATTAAGGATTGAAATCAGACCGTGAAAGGTCGCGATCAAGGATTGAAATCGGACCGTGAAAGGTTGCGATTGAGGATTGAGATCGGACAGTGAAAGGTCGCGATTGAGGATTGAGATCGGACCGTGAAAGGTCGCGATTGAGGATTGAGATCGGACCGTGAAAGGTCGCGATTGAGGATTGAGATCGGACCGTGAAAGGTCGCGATTAAGGATTGAAATCGGACCGTGAAAGGTCGCGATTAAGGATTGAAATCGGACCGTGAAAGGTCGCGATTGAGGATTGAGATCGGACCGTGAAAGGTCGCGATTAAGGATTGAAATCGGACCGTGAAAGGTCGCGATTAAGGATTGGAATCGGACCGTGAAAGGTCGCGATTGAGGATTGAAATCGGACCGTGAAAGGTCGCGATTAAGGATTTGAATCAGACCGTGAAAGTGTGATGATGTGTATCCGAAAATGTTCCCATTTTTTGTTTGAAAGAAAATCAACGAAAACGGAGTCGCCACGCCATTTTAATTTTGAAGGCCAAAACTTTGAAAAAAGCCCGAGATCAGAGATTTAGGTTCGGAGGTCATGTTACGCATAGGGAAGGACGTTAGTGTGCACCCGACGCGCCTCGTAAAACGAGTCTTCCAAGCTGAAAATCATTTGTGTGTGTGTGTGTGTGTGTTTTGGCCAAAATAAGTTGAAACTCAGAAAAGTAAAAATTTGGATATCTTTTTAAGACTTTAAACTGATCCCATGATTTTTTGGAAGATTTTTGGATTGAGATTTGGTACTCAAAAGACCTTTTGAAGTTGAGAGCCATTTCTGCCAGAATGAAAAAGGCAGTGGACCTTTGATTTTGAAAGGGATTCAAGGGTCTTAAAACTTCATAATCTGGATAAACTCAGAGAATGAAAGTTGTTCTAGACACCTTAAATAAAGTTTATACGAAGGAATTTTCCATTTTGGAGAAGATTTGAGGGATCAGAACCTTCTGGAAACCTCAGATATGAGATCTGGATTCCCAGAAGCTGATGAACTAGCCTCTGAAAGAAAATTTGAAAAGAGGAGTTTTACTCACCCAAAAAATAAGGTAAAAATATGTCTGGAAAGCTCTGGATGTTGGCTACAAAAAGTGTTTTGTAGTCAACACCAAATTCCAAGTTCATCTGTGTCCAAAAATTAAGACCATGGACTGAGGTCTGAGAAAATTGCTACTGGACAGCAACTTCTCAAGAAAGAAAATATGATTTTAAAGGGGGTTTTGCATCCATGCTTGTCCCCATTTCCCTAGGTTTTGGTTAGTGATCACTAGACATTTTAGTGGTGAATCAACTATACCAAACCATCCTTGGGAGTACATTAGGACTAAGCATTTCATTTGCTTGGGAAGGGGATTTTATCCTTTGAAAATGAGATTTTATGCTTGAAAATGGTTTTAGGGTTTTGAAAATGAATTTTCTTGGTAAGAAAGTAAGAAAACTTTGAAAATAATGTTGATCTTTGTAGAAGATCATCCATGGAGATGGTCTTCCATGGTGATCTTCTTAGATCTAGAAGCAAGAAAATGAAAGAACTACATTTTGTAGTTTGAAGATGCATGCATGGATGAGATTTAGGGTTAGGAAGAGGAGGGTTTACCAATCTTCCTTGTGTTCTTGAGTGTTTGGCTTGAGTGTTTGAGTGTTTAGGGCTTTAATGTGAGAGTGAGTGGATGAGTATGAGTTGGGAAAGATTGGAGAAAAAAAGGTGACAATTCAAGTGAATTCTCTTTGTTTTCTCTCTATATTTCGCCAGAGGTTCGGTGCAAAATGTGTTCTTCCTCCTTATTTTTGTATTTGGAGGGCTCAATTTATAGCCCTCTGGAAATTACAAACATGTCCGCGCGGATGGATCCCCTCGGCGTGCCTTTGTTCATTAAATGCGGCTTCGGCTTTGGACAAGAGGAATAATCTTTTTGAAATTTCAATTTAACGGCCAGGTTTGTGTCTCCGGCCATTGCTATTTGTGGTTTTATTCCTTTTGTTTTTCTTTTTAAGATTCTTTTTAAGGTTTAACCTTAAATAACAATGCCCATTTTACCCTCACTTTGTTAGGAAAGTTAGGATAGTTAGGAATTGTTAGAAATGTTATAACTTCCGTTAATTTTCTAACGAAAATTCTAACAAGCTCAAATTGGAGCACTTACGGTAGCCCCTCGGCGACGGCGCTTTCGAAGGAAGCGGGGTCGTCGATAAGAAGTAAGGCTCCATATTTGGCGAGGATGATCGAGTGATCGGGTGGGTGAACCTAGCGATAGGCTACCTACGTATCCCGATTGGGAATCAAGCCGATCGTAGTTCGGGTCTTTGACCACAGAGATGATGGTGTTTTAGGTGCCTCGAACACGATGAGCGAGTTCTACGGTCGTTTCTTTGGAGAGAAACTCTGCTTGAGGATAAGAGATGACCATTTTCGGTCTGATGGCTATCCGCTCGGCTGGGGATAGGAATGACCATTTTCGGTCTCTGCTGGGGATGATTGCGATTTATCGCTTTCTAGTGATAGCATCTTAGGTGCCTCGAACCATGAAGATGGCGTTTTAGGTGCCTCGAACCTTGGAGATGGCGTTTTAGGTGCCTCGAACCTTGATGATGATGGCTTTTTAGGCGCCTCGGACCTTGGAGATGGCGTTTTAGGTGCCTCGAACCTTAATTTGAAATGACCTTTCGGTGGACTTCGTCTGCTTTGCCCGAAGGAAAGGGTGACCGTTTTGGTCGAGGGGTGGACCTAATGATAGGCTACCTACGTATCCCTAGTGGGAATCAAGCCCTTTCGTAGTTCGAGTACTACTCGAGATTCCGTTAGCTTTTGGGATTCCGTTAACTTTCTTTGGGGATTTCGTTAGCCTTTCTTTGAGGAAAATCAGACGTATTCGTCTGGGGAATTGGTCTTACGTTTGGCTGCCGTTGGATGATTTTGATGAAAGATACGGGATCTCGTTATCTTTCTCGGGGCACTCGGTCTTACGTTTGGCTAGCCGTTGGGTAATTTTGATGAAAGATACGGGATCTCGTTATCTTTCTCGGGACACTCGGTCTTACGTTTATTGGCTAGGGAAGATTTTGATGAAAGATACGGGATCTCGTTATCTTTCTCGGGGCACTCGGTCTTACGTTTGGCTGCCGTTGGATGATTTTGATGAAAGATACGGGATCTCGTTATCTTTCTCGGGGCACTCGGTCTTACGTTTGGCTAGGGGAAGTAATTTTGATGAAAGATACGGGATCTCGTTATCTTTCTCGGGGCACTCGGTCTTACGTTTGGCTATAGGGAAGATTTTGATGAAAGATACGGGATCCGTTATCTTTCTCGGGGCACTCGGTCTTACGTTTGGCTAGGGGATGATTTTGATGAAAGATACGGGATCTCGTTATCTTTCTCGGGGCACTCGGTCTTACGTTTGGCTAGGGGTAATTTTGATGAAAGATACGGGATCTCGTTATCTTTCTCGGGGCACTCGGTCTTACGTTTCTAGGGAAAGATTTTGATGAAGATACGGGATCCGTTATCTTTCTCAGGAGCACTCTGGTCTTACGTTTTCTGCCGGGGTAATTTTGATGAAAGATACGGGATCCGTTATCTTTCTCGGGGCACTCGGTCTTACGTTTCTTCTTGCCGGGGGTAATTTTGATGAAAGATACGGGATCCCGTTATCTTTCTCGGGGCACTACGGTCTTACGTTTTCACTGCGGGGCAATTTTGATGAAGATACGGGATCCGTTATCTTCGGGGCACTCGGTCTTACGTTTGGCTAGCAGGGGGAGATTTTCTTGGCCAAAGCTGACTTTGGTTGTCTTTGGTTAACTCTGTCAAGTTGGGGGTGAGGAATTGCGAGTCCTGGAATTTTAAGGGAGCAAGGGTCATTTTGACCCTTGCAATCCCTATCATGCTTGCGAATAGGGATGGAAAGTCGGGGGTATTAATTAGGGCAGCGCCCTTCTTCTTCCTCGGTCAATTTTTGAATTTTACGAGAGGAGAGAGAGAAAGTCGCAAATCCGCCATTTTTGGCCTTAGAAGCTTCAAAAATTCTTCCGATTTCTTCGATTTTTGAGCAATGGAACATGGGGAAGGCGCTTTTCAAGGCAAGGACGTGGCCCGGTAGCGGAGAGGCGGTGGAGCTCGTCGGATGAGGATGCATTACAATCTTTCGCAATCGGTTGCGGAGGAGCATTACCGATGCTTGGCAACATTGGGCTTCGGATTCGAATCTCCGGACGGTATACTTTGAAACCCTTTGATTCCTTTGTTGATTTCTTGCTTGACATTGATTTTTGGGTGATTTTTTTTTTTCGAAAATGACCATGTTCTTGGCCTTGGAATTTTGATTTTTGATGCTATGCATGTTGTAATGAGTATATGGGTAACTTTCCAAAATGTGCATTTTGCTTGGGAAAAAGAATTGGCATTTTTGCCACATTTTTCTTTATTCGAAAATTACATGTGAAAATTCGAAAAATTGTGAATTGTGACTTTGATTTTTTTTTTAAATTTGAATCTTGCATGTTGATGATGATGATGATTTTTTTTTGAAATTGAATATTGATATTGATAAATGAATGATGCAATGCATGTATTTCGTTTTTTTGGAAAGAATGGGCATTTTGCCAATATGGGATGTATGTATGTTTAGGATATATTTTTTTTCTTTGAAAAGTGGGACGGATTTTTCCTCCCGTTGCATGTAAGATGGATGATATGCATGTATGCATTTTTTGTTGAAAATGGGACGGAGTTTTTACTTCGTAGAATGCATCTTTTTTTTTTGAATGCATTGGGATTTCTTTGGCTTGTCTTCTTTCATGTGAGAAAAATGGGGCTATGCTCATTGTATGTTGTTATGCTGTCGAATTTTTTTATTTTATTTTTTTTTAAATGCATGTGTATGCTTTCTTTTTTTTTGTAAATGCAAATGCAAAAAATTTTTTTTTTTTTTGACATTTTCTCTTTCTCTTTTTTACGGGCGGAAACCATTTTGTGACGGAGGAGTTTGAACAAAATGAAGACTCGAGGATCGGTGGAGTCCGTGATTGACTTGTGGGACCGGCTTCCGGATGCGGGCCGAGGAGTTTTGCGAGTCAAGACGGATTGTTGTCGAGACGGGGCTCTGGGAGTTCGTCGAGTGCTTGAGGGTGAGTCGAGTTCCACTAAGAGCAAGGAGCTTGATGTTTGCTGCGGCGCGGCATTGGTGGGGCGCGACCCACCTTCCACTTCTTACGGGCGAGGCTACGGTTACTCCCTGACTACGCTGCGATTCACGGGCACTGTCCTTTAATGGATGCGGCATTGAGTGGCGGGACGGCTGCAGCGATCTTCGTCTACGGAGCTCTTAAGGATTTTCCCCTATTCCCGAAAAAAGGGATGGGGATGGAGTATGCCGTGGTCTACGGCAAGATTGTGGAGACCATAGCGAGTTATGAGGTGGGGAGGAGAGGATAGGCGCCGATCAGTTGCCGGGGCCTTCTTGTGGTTTGCTTTCTCGAGCACCCTCTTTGGACATGCTTTGAGGGACGGCGATCTTTGCCTTGTTGAGGTCCTTGGAGGACATGGAGGCAGGCGGAGATGTCTCGTGGGGAGAGGCCGGGTGGCGAGCTTTATTTTGCTCTCGATAGAGTACGGCCCAGGAAGGCTGTGAGCTCTTTGTCTTGCTTTGAGTTTGCCACAGAGGTATAAGCTCTCTTTTTTTGCTTTCCCTCTCTTTTTTTTTTGAGCACACACTTTTCTTTTGCCTTTGGATTGATTGGATTCTTACCTTTCGCAGGTATGGGCGTTGGAGTTTTTCACGTCACGATGTGGCGGCGGCCCACGGCGGAGTACGTCGGGGCGTATCCGGCCATGCGGTCTTGGTCCAAGCATGCCCGGGAGAAGATAAGCTCCGGGGCGTACGACTCTCGGGTACGCGGATTGCCTTCCTTTGACGGAGCCGAGACGGATGAGGGGATGATATTCTTCCCACAGGATCGCTTTGAGGTGGCCCGTGAAAGGGGCGAGATGCGGACGGTGCGGCGGAGGATTTTGAGAGGTCGACTGCGATGCATATTATCTGCAGGAGAGAGGGTGAGCGCGCCCGGCATGGCGTGGATCGCCTTTGAGGACACCGGTGGAGCCTCCCGCCGATATGATGCACCGGCGATCCCGGTCCGTGACACTGGGATGATTACCGAGCCGGCCGGCACTTCTCGGATTTCGTGGCGATTGAGCCATATGCGACATTCGTCTTGAGGAGGCGAGGATGCCTCGGGTTTTGGATAGGGAGGGCTTGGGATCCCTTGGTACCCTCGGAGGCGGATTTTCCTATATCCCGAGGATGGGGTCCGATTGAGGGTGCGAGATCCCTCGGCAGAGCGACTTCCACGAGCTTTTCCGGCCTCGTCCAGGAGTATGAAGAGTATGGCTTCACCTTTTCCCCTTCTTTTCTTTGTTTCATCATCTTTAGCATCACTTCCCCTTTTTTTTTTGACGCTTTTGCTTTTGTGCAGTTTTCGGAGGTGGTCGTCGAGAAGGCGTGAAGCAAGTGATCGGGGCCGAGATTCATCGGGAGGATGGTCGCTTGCGGGGCTCCTCGAGGCTAGAGCGGCGACCACGGCCGCGCACTGCGGGCGGGAGGCTTCCCCTATTCGCTCAGAGACTTCTTGAGACTCCTCTGTCTCCTCTCCTTGATCCCGCGCGAGTGCGCGCCGGATCACGTCATTCTCGGGGATCCACACGGGCGAGGACACGTTTGGCGGCATGGCGGGTCGTCTTCGTACGTGCGGGAGTCGACGCCTTCACCTTCGGATACGATTTTTCGCGAGATCTCGGCTTGCCCTATCGGGAGCGTGTCGGTTGGTCACGATGAGCCTCTTTACAGGAGACGAGGACGGTCACGAGCCCGAGATTTTCGGGGCTCCTGAGGGAGCGGGCCCGAGTCGCAGAGGGCCGGGGAGACATCGGGTCTTTGGAGACTCCGATTGATTTTTTTTTTTTTGAGATTTGAGATTGAGATTTATTGATGTTTGTAATACAGGTATGCACATTTTTTTGGAATGTAATAATTTAGGATTTTATTTTATGTTTGCAATGCAATATGAATGCGGTGTTGCATGAGCCTTGGTTTTTTTTGCAAGGGTGTTTGGTGTATGGGACTGGTTTGGGGAGGTTTTTGCACAAGTTTCGAGCAGCAGGGACGGAATATTCCTCTTTTGGTGTAGCGGCTTGGGTGTTGCAGATTTTACGATAAATGACAATCCCATCCGCGCGAGATAGGGAGCATCCGACATTGTCCTTTAATTTTGCTTCGAGAACTGGTCTTGCTTTATTTCAAATTCAAATATCCTCTTCAACCTCCGAGTCAAATGACCATTTTCGGGAGAAGAGAGAAAAACCATGGAAAACCAGAAAAGCTCCATCAAAATTGTCCCAAAGAAAGGCAAATGTCATTCTTTGAACAAGTTCAAGGATTGGTGTAGGGAGATCATGCATGAGAGGAGGTCATTCTTTGAAGAAAGGTACAAGATACGAAGTGCTTATGGTCTCTCAAGGAATTGGTTCCGGATTATGAGCTTTTGAGGGCTTCTTCTTCATTTTGGGATACTAGAAGGCATGTCTTTTGCCTTTCCTTCAACGAGATTGTTCCGGCTGTGGAAGAATTTCGGGCCTTACTTGGAGGTCCGGAGGTGGAAGAGATAAGCGGTTCCCTTTGCCGGAGGAGCTTCTTTTGTTGACGGATTATGCGTCCTCCTTCATCTTTCCCGGAGGAAGCGCAAAGAGTATGATCCGCGGTTCCCGATCATTTCGATATTTCCGGTCTTCCCAGGCAGATTTAGGGGCCTAGGTTTGGTAGATGATGCCTATTGGGATGCCTTTGCACTTTGTATGTTTGGCACCTGTTCATGGTCTATTCCTTTGGGATGCGCCATCGATCTCTGCTGGATGTTGTCGTTCAGCATGTCGCACTGGCGAGAGATGTCGTTCCTTTGATTCTTGGGGAGACTTTTCATGCTCTCGACAGATTAGCTACCGGACGGCGGTATATGCGCGAGGGCAGGCCGTTCCTCTTGACCACAGTGGGCGATGGAGGCGTTTTGGGGGTTCTTCGGGAAACCTACGATATGATCGGGCCTTGGACTTTTGCCGGGAGAGGTGTTGATGTAGATTTTGATGATCGGGGCTCGTGGGAGCGTTGGATGGCGGGTCGCCCAGGGACGGAAGATATCGAGATGGTCGGTGCCTCGTTGGCGGGTGGAGACTCGCGAGTGCTTCGGGATGGGTCCCATGTGGTTATGCTTCCGGGGCTTTCTCAGTCCGGCTTCTACATTCCGGCTTTAGTTACTTAGGCGGTTTGGCTTGGAAGCGAGGTTCCTTTGGAGGGCTTTGATGATATAGCCACCGGGAGGTGGTGGCTCCTGTTTCCATGGATGATCCCTCGGTGTTTCCATTTCTTTCCCGAGCATGGAGGTATGATGCCTTTCCTCCTCGGGTCATTCTCGAGCGTCACGAGACCGGTGTTCTGACCACTTGGTACCTGGATTGGTATGAGAGGCATGCAGGAGAGACTCGAGATGGCTATTTTGAGACGGCGTGAGGCCATTGTGGGTGCGGAGGACCCAGGCTGTTTACGAGAGGAGGAGGGCGGCGAGGGCCAGCCCTCATGACCGGAGCGGAGACGGCTGTGACCGATTATGAGGCTTACGTCAAGAGACGGGGAGAGGAGGGCTCCTATGCTACCGGCTAGGCTACGGGAGATGAGGGATGACGCTAGGGCTACTAAGGCCACTGACGGAGGCTGGTTTGATAGACCCTGTCCCTATGCGAGCTTGGTAGGAGGAATGCAGACATCTTTCCTGTTCGGAAGAAAGAAGACTCGAAGGGGAAGAAGAAGGAGAGGCCGATGCGAGTGGCTTGGAGTGACTACGAGGTTTCCCGAGTATCCCTTTTCTTGTCATAGGCAGGACACATTAGTTTGATTATGTATCTTAGTTTTCCTTTAGCGGGTTGCCCGGTTGTAGGAATGAATCGGGCTTAGAGCTCATCAAAGAGCTTTTAACTTGTAATGAATATTTGAATTGCTTTAGAGTTTTTCGAGACGCTTTCATGGTACGATCAATTGTATTGATGCCAAAGTATGGCTTTTATTTGTGCTTTAGAGCCGAACCGTTTCATTTGCCTACGTTCCCCTCATTTTGAGGAGCTCGGAGTCTTCGTAGTTCAACCTTTGGTGAACTCTTTTTTGTTTTTTTGTTTTTTTTGTTTTTTTTTTTTGTTTTTTTTTGTTTTTTTTTTTTTTTTTTGGTGCAACCTGTTTTTTACCTAGGCCGCCCTTTTCGGGTTTCTAACCTAGTTGGGTATTACTCTTTTAGCACTCTTTCTTTTTTTGTTTTTTTTTTTGTTTTTTGTTTTACGCGTAGTATACTGCGCGGCTTGTCACCATTCCTGGGTGTACAAAGGGATTCCGTCGAGATGCACCCAAGTTGCATGGCTCCTCGGAGAAGATCTTACGGACTGACATATGGCCCGACCCATACGAGGCTCCCATTTGCCGAGGGTTGATACGGGTGAGGGCTTTTCTTTTAGAACGAGATCACCTTCTCGGATCTCCCGATGCTTTACTTTCTTGTCGAAGGCTCTAGCCATTCTTCCTTGGTAGGCTCGGATGTGTTCCATGGCCTTCGGTCGGCGTTCATATAGTAGGGCCAATTCGTCATGGCGACTGCGGAGCTATTCGATCTCGTTGATACGGCTTTCCGGCGGTATACGGAAGCGAGGGTATTTCCGGCTCGATTGGGAGTACGGCTTCCATTCCGTATGTGAGGGCAAAAGGTGTTTCCCCGGTTGCCGTTACGGCGATGTTACGTAGCCCCGAGTGCCGGGTGTAACTTCTCGGGCCAATCTGCGCCTTGGACGGCCATTTTCCGGATGATATTTTCGAGTCTTGTTTGTTGCCTCGACTGAGCTCCGTTGGTTTGGGGCACATGTAGGGAGATGACTTGTGACGGGTTATTCGAATTCCGCCGGCGGTTTTTCACATTCCCCTTCGAAGTGGGATCCATTATACGAGATGATTTCGGTGTGCAACCCGTATACGCACATGATGTTTTCTTTGATGAAGAGGGCAACTTTCTTTGAATTGAGGATTTTGTAGGACTTTGCGGAGCATCCTTTTCGATTCCTTCAAAGAAATCGCCAATCTGCGTCTCTTTAGGCTCTTCCGCGAGTTCTCAGAATTCACACTCGTCAAAATCTCTTCGGCGGCTTGGGCTCGATTTTCCTCTTTTCAGGACAACTTTGCCTTAAAGATTTTTTGTTGTTTGATTTTTTTTTGTTTAATGTATGCGCTTCTTTATCTAATGAATTATTATTAAAAATTTTTTTATTAATTAATTCATCATTAGTTAAAGTGGCAATCAAGGGATACTCGAAGGTTCGTCATTTCATTGAAAACGAAAGGGGATACGGTGCTTGCTACGGACTCGTAGTCTTCGGGCGTAAGGCCATCGGACGACCCTAGAGACTCGATCTTAACGAGAGAGGCCCAGGAGGACTTGTCCTAGATTGACACTGAGGGACGGGGGACCAATCCAAGCTTGGTGATCATTTACTCCTTGGTCGCGGACGGGCACGAGAGGTTTTCCCAATTCTTTAGCGGCATCGCTGTTGGTGGCCTCATGACTCGGGAAGCTGTCTTTGTTTTTGTTTTCCTTTCTCAATTTCCGCTATCATCTTTTGGACCGAGCCGAGATCAATCGGGTCGGCACCTGGACTTCTTCTTCGAACAATTCTTTGCATAACCGAGACCATCCCGATCATCGAGGAAATTCCGTGGCCTTAGCTTTTGGCATCGGTTCGAATTCGGGTTTCGGATCTTCTGGGCGGTAGGAATAGTGGTTGTGAGCTTCTCGGCTGTTCCACCGGAGTCGAGGCACGCCTACGAAGGTATACTCACTCTTCATGGTAGTGGTAGCCCCGGGTATCTTGGGTAGGTCCCGGGGAACATTCTACGGACCGGGTTAGCCTTGGTTCCTCTCTGAACTTGTTGAGGCTATCCTGTAGCTTTAGCCATCCTTTGCCATAGGAGTGGGCTACCGTGATGTTTCCTGGTTGCGTGGGGCCCTTTACAAAGTAGTCGGTCAAATCAGGAGCGAAGGGGAGAGATTTAGGATTGTCGGCCGGGACCTTTCCTGTGGCGGCTTCAAATCTTTTTCCCTTTGCCGGTGTCATTTGAGGGAGGCCTCATATCCCGGGCCATGGCGAGTATTCTATCCTTTCACCTCGATGAGTTTGTGAGTTCCTTGTTGGTGCTTCCCCAGGCCAGAGGCCGGAGTAGATAGCTCATTTTTCTCATCATTTTCAAGGCCGGTGGGATTTTATCCCGAGTGATCGTCGAGATCTATGTTGCACACTTGGGCCTTGGGAGGCTCGGCCGTGAAGCCCGTTAGCATGTGACCTTCCTCGTCATGTTTGATTTCCGAGAATAGGTATTCCGCCCGTGTCTGTGCCCTCTAAAGTGACTAAATCTCTCAGTAAATGGTCGTCGGATCCCCATTCGAGGCGAATTTCACACCTTGGTGGAGGCTTGAGGCGACCCCTTTGACTTGATGGAGCCAAGGTCTTCCCGGCGGGGCATTGAAAGTAATCGGGATGTCGATAACACGGAATTCCACGAGGTATCAATTTCTGTCCGAACCAGGAGGTCTAAAGTGGCGACTCCAAGGATTTGCTCGGGATGTTGAGTCGTAAGCTTTGGATGTGAGAGAAGAAGGCTTCAAGTCTGTAGTCTTGATATCAAGCAAGCTCATGATCTTTGCCGGAAGAATGTTCATTCCGGACCCATTATCAACCGGGACCCGGAGGAGGCGTCGTTCATCCAGTGGGACCGTGATGAAGAGAGGCTCATTATGATCGGCCCCAAATTGAGGGAGGTCGAGATACGTGAAAGTGATTATGTTCCCGTAGTGGATGTTTCCAATCAGCTGTACCACATCATCGGGAGTAGCATCAATAGGCACGAGAGTGCGAGCCGGGCATTCTTCCGGCTTCGGCTTATGGGGATAGGACGAAGTGAGTAGAGACCGAGAGGAAATGTTGGCTTTGTGTTTGCTTCAATGCCCAGGTGAGCACGGGATCCTCTTTTTCGGGATACGGGAGTTTCAGTTGTCTTAGCATAGGGGCGGCGATCTTCTTTTGGTGCTTGATGCAGTGGCCTTCTTATACGCCTTGGGATTTCCTTGGAAGATGCGCCGAGATCGGGTCAACAGATTAACTTCCTCATCGGTCGTCTCTTGGTTGGATTTCTTCAATCTTTGCTAGGGTCGATGGGGAGCCCTTTTGGCTATTGGCCATTGGTTACGACGGAGTCTAGTGACGGATGAGGCTGGTATGCTTGGCTTCTTCTGGGCGGCCCTTATAAGCGCTTCCCAAGTCCACGAGGCTTTTGGGTTTGGGGTTGTGTTGTCGCCCCTTGGATGGCCACGGAGCTAGGGCGTCCCTCAGATTCACTCTCATGGCCGGCCTTGCTCATAGTTATCATGCAACAAGAGTCGCTATTGTCGGGGCTCGGCGGCTTTTCGATTTCATCCCTTGTATAGTTGTGGCTATCGGTTCCTTTCGTAATATCCTTTTCTCGAGTTGGAGATGATTATAGCATTCCCCTTGGTGTGAGGAGCGCATCCGTGTCCAAATCATACCGGGGTTTGTAGGACTTCTCGAAAGGCGACATACATTCGGGAAGGTGACTTCTTCTTGGGTAACCCGACGAGAGTGTTACTTTGTTCGGGGTGGATTTGATCTAACCATGGTTATTTTCTCATTTGGGCGGATGGGAGTTAATTTTCCTCTTTCGATCGGATCTTCGACTATCGGCTGGATCGAAAAACCCTTTCCCCAAGCATGGTAGGAAGTGTTGAATTCTAAGACATCCACGTGCTCGAATCCATGAAACTTCATGGCTTTCATGTCCTCGGTCTCGTATTCCGAAGTTTCTTGGCGGTCCTTCGTCGTCGCTAACGATAACCAACCATTGTGCCTCGGCTCCCATGGGCTCATTTCGGCATGATTGTTCCAGATTGTTTCCGGATCGGGGCCTCGGTTGACTCTTCACTCTCGTCATCATCATCATCATCATTGTCATGTAATCTTCTTCCCATACTACCGGGATTTCGGGAGAGAGGAACGCCGATCAAACCCGTTGGGGAATATGGGTGCGTGCGGCCGCAAAATTGTCATATGTTCCCATTCCGGAAGTGGTAATTGTGACTCAGGCTTCTCCTCCCGAAATTGCGGGGAAGAGTGAGAGGGTGGCACGTATTTGACACCGAGTAGGATATAGAAGGAATCCTCCTCTTCCGATTCTTCACTGTTCTCGGGATCATATTCGGGCTCTCCCAAAGCCAATTTGCGAAGTGTACTAGCTCAAGACGCTCTTCGGCCTCTTTCTTTGATAAGCCCCGATCTGAGCGCCCACGGAAGCTTTCTTGTTCGATTCTTCTCGATTGTTCTAACCATCTTGTGTAAATGGTTCTTTCATGTTCTGAGCGAAACAGCCCCAGTTCTTCGGTATCGGTTTTCCCTTTATCCGAGAAATAGCGGGCCTCGTATTCTTGCAAAGAGTCTCTGACATGAGACCAAGATGGGTTGATTCGTTCGACATCCTCGAGGCTGAGGGGGAATCCGAATTCATGATCCTCGACGAGGTTGGCCACGGGTATTTGGGGGCCTTCATCAGCATCTTCCTGGGCGTGTGAAGATTCTCCGCATTCAATCA
Organism: Adenophora triphylla var. japonica; assembly: GCA_022495995.1. Taxonomy (NCBI): domain Eukaryota; kingdom Viridiplantae; phylum Streptophyta; class Magnoliopsida; order Asterales; family Campanulaceae; genus Adenophora; species Adenophora triphylla. Next base: position 337,588 of record JAFEMH010000708.1, read on the forward strand.
TATTCACACGATTATGGTTCCGTGGCGGCGGATTTTTGACTGTGTTAGGCCCTTCGGGGCCTTCCAACTTTCCTTGCTCTATTAGCCTGGATTGCCTTTTTGAGTGAAGCGGTTGTCGATCGGATGTCCGTGAGCTTGATGAAAGGCACAATACTTTGTAGTATCCACGGGAGCATTCGGATTTACGGGTTGGAAATTCTCCAAAGGCCGCAAAGCAAGCCTTCTTTCACCGAGTCCCTAAAGATGTCATTCGGGGCATTCCAAAGTTTTCGAGATTTATGACCCGCGGTGCAGGCTCGGCCGGTTTCTGGGAGCAAAGGAGTCGTGTTATTACATTCCTATCCCGCATAGTTAATCGTCTCTTTGCCTTTGGCGGGGAGCGGGCGTGTTTGCGGGAGGAGCCCGATATACGCAGGCGGAGTGCGGCGGCCGGTTGCGGTGTAGGCCTTTTCAAACTTAGGCTGCAGAGTTAACCATGGCCCGTAAGTGCGAGTATGGGAAGTGGCGAGGGAGGCTCTCGAGATGTGGTTTCAAGCATGACTCGGAAGATGTCCAGTTGTTCCTCTTCGGAAGGGGGATGGCCATTTCACCGAGTTTCGAGATTCCACCGCTTGTAGAAGTCCCAAACATTCTCATCGGGGACGCTACTTGCCTTGTTGTTTGTAGGTCAACCCTATTTGTTTCCCATTCCAAGTTGGCCTTATATTTTCTGTGAAGGCATTGGTAATCTGGTCCCATGTAGCCACGGCTTCGGGTTTCAAACGGAAGAACCACTTTAAGGCCTTGGACTTCAAGGATAGGCGAAATAGTCAGCGGCTGATTGGTACATCCTTTGGCTTTCATCGCCAAGGTGTACGTGTCCAAATGGGTTTTCGGACATGCGGTCCCATCAAAGAGATCCAGATTTGGCATCACGAATTTGTGGGGCGGAGGAACAATGGAGTCCCGGTGCAGTAGGCCGGAAGGCGGACTTCTTGGCGATCGGTTCGGCGATCTGCGCTTTCATTTCCTTGTGTTGTTCCATGAACCGGGCCGGATGAGGGTCTTGTGGCGGAACCATGGCATTCAAGCTAGTGGCTGAGCTAGAGAGAGGAGCTACCACGGAGGCGGGCGGGTGGAGGGAGCGGCCGATCCGGGGACGTAGGTGAAAACTGTCCGGGCCGAGTTACCACAGGGAGCATGGGTAGGAGCCTGAGCAAAAGGATAGAACCTTGCGGCTTGCTTTGTTGATTTTCAACCGGCAAAGTAGGTGGGGGCAGCCCCGATGTAGCCGGATAACTTGGATTTCAGTGGGGCCCGTAAGTAGGCTTGAGTGCGGAGCGCTGTCCGGATTGTTGAATTGCATGGCCGCTTGTGGTGAAGGTGTGTAACCCGGGGTATGCTGCGGTCACCTGGTGATTCGGATGACACGGGATGGAGGCTTGGTAACCCATAGAAGTCTGAGTGAGGAATGGATTTGTGTGAGGAGCTTGGTGAACTAGTGCTGCTTACGAGGAGGGCTCCTGGCTGTGGCCCCGAGAACCAAGTTGTGGCGGCATTCCGAACCGTAGGCCATTCTTTGTGAGGGTCCGGATTGATCGGTTCCGGGCGAGGAGGGATCCCGATTAGGCGTGGCATTCCGAGATAGCCCCAACCATGAGAAGACATTCCGTGCGATTTTGCCCCCACTGATTTGTGCCGTCGGGCCGCATAGATCCGGTGGTACGTGGTTGGGGAGCCGGGTGACCCGAAAATCGAGGAGCATGGGTTACGGTAGTGGCACCATAGGAGGTGGGTGGCGGCATCCTGGTGTAATCGGGCGACGGCGAGAGTGGGGTTGGCATCCTCGTCTTCTTCCACGGTGAAGGTGCCATCCGGATTGAGGACGCGGCCGAGGCCAAGTGACTCTTAATAGCTTCCCATAAGGTCATTTAGCCGTGCTTCCCCGTCGTAACCTCATACGTTACGCTAAGTGATTCCACTTTGTTGCTGCATGCGAGGGTCCGGGAGGCGGAGTGATGTTATCCCCATCATTACCGGGCTGATGCGTACATTACGAAACCCGGAGTCGGAACAAACGGCGAAGGCGACGACGCGCTTGACTCTTCCCAACCGGATCAAACGGTGACCGGTGCCCGAAACCAAGCTTTGTGCGGAGGCTGGGGAAAGGACACGAAGGTTCGGATGTGCAGGAATGGAAGGAGGGTAGGTGTTTGGGCTTTAGGCTCATGCAACATGCGATTATTTGTTCACGTTTACTTAAAACATGTTTTATTAACCTAATCGGTTGGAAAAGATTGCTCTTCTTTTCGCAAACTACTCGATTCTGGATCGGTGGGCCCCGTCACCGCGTCTATAAGCCCCTCGTATTCCACCCGTATTTCGACCTCCCGGGGTGGACAGCCCGGGCGAGGGTCCTATAGGGCAAGCGGGTCCCACCGACCGAAAGAAAATGATCCTAAAAGTACGGCGGGTAATCGAGTCTTAACGAGCATTCGATGTAAATTACGGACAAAGGCGACGTCAAAAGTCAAGATCATGTCCGATGATTTGGGCGATAAGCGTCCACGATTGATCTTGACTTGTCGTCGGTTAAGCCGTAATTAGGCATGGAATAATCATTAATCCCGATGACTCGGTGTCAATGCTTTGGGAGTCGAGTGTATAATTTGTGCCGATCGGGCGAAGTCAAGGCGCCGGTCAATATCTTGGTCAAAGTCAGCGGCGGAAAACCGGCGAACTTCGGCGATTAGGGTCCCGAAAGATATTGAGTCGGTATGCCGACAAAGGCTTGAAAGGAAAGGTCTATACACGGACGAGGGCATGACACGAACCGGACTAAAAACCAACCGGGTCTCGGACAAAGTGTGTCACGGACAAGTGCATGGTCGACACGAGGCTCCATGGGATGTTTGGGTAGTCCCGTGCTCATCCGAGAGAGCGTAATAAGTCCAAACGGACCGCGACAAGGATTTCCCGGGTTAAGGACGTAGTGTGCAGTGTACGGTCACGTGCGCGTAGTGTGTGCAAGCAGTCTATATTCTTTTTCTGAGTAAAATAGAGATTTTTTTTTATGTGTCTTAAAAATATGATGCATGATTTTTTTGGAAATTTTTCTTTTTTTTTTATGAGCACATAAGCACGTAAGCACGAAAATTCCGACAGTTAGGGACATTATTCCGACAGTCAAAATTTTGACTTTCTCCGAGGCGGCCAAAACAACATGAAAACTGTGCAAAAATCAACACACACACAAAAATGATTTTCAAAGCCGGGACGGAAGCTTGACCCTCAAAAGCTTTTTTTTTTTTTGAAAACGGTGATACCGGTACGTGGGATTGTTAGACCACAATTTATCCCCGACTCGTGTTAGGAGGCGATAACGGGAAATTTAGTGGTTTCCACCAATATACCAAATACCATTTTTTTTTAAAAAAAACTTAATATCCCCAGCGGAGTCGCCACTGTGATGATATGTGCCATTCGAAAATTTTCCCATTTTTTGGGTTTGAAAGAAAATCAACGAAAACGGAGTCGCCACGCCATTTTAATTTTGAGGGCCAAAACTTTGAAAAAAGCCCGAGATCAGAGATTTAGGTTCGGAGGTCATGTTACGCGTCGGGAAGGACGTTAGTGTGCACCCGACGCGCCTCGTAAAACGAGTCTTCCAAGCTGAAAATCATTTGTGTGTGTGTGTGTGTGTGAGTTTCGGCCAAAATAAGTTGAAACTCAGAAAAGTAAAAATTGGGATATCTTTTTAAGACTTTAAACTGATTCCATGATTTTTTGGAAGATTTTTGGGTTGAGATTTGGTACTCAAAAGACCTTTTGAAGTTGAGAGCCATTTCTGCCAGAATGAAAAAGGCAGTGGACCTTTGATTTTGAAATGGATTCAAGGGTCTTAAAACTTCATAATCTGGATAAACTCAGAAAATGAAAGTTGTTCTAGACACCTTAAATAAAGTTTGTGCGAAGGAATTTTCCATTTTGGATAAGATTTGAGGGGTCAAAACCTTCTGGAAACCTCAGATATGAGATCTGGATTCCCAGAAGCTGATGAACTAGCCTCTGAAAGAAAATTTGAAAAGAGGAGTTTTACTCACCCAAAAAATAAGGTAAAAATATTTCTGGAAAGCTCTGGATGTTGGCTACAAAAAGTATTTTGTAGTCAACACCAAATTCCAAGTTCATCTGTGTCCAAAAATTAAGACCATGGACTGAGGTCTGAGAAAATTGCTACTGGACAGCAACTTCTCAAGAAGAAAAATATGATTTTAAGGGGGGTTTTGCATCCATGCTTGTCCCCATTTCCCTAGGTTTTGGTTAGTGATCACTAGACATTTTAGTGGTGAATCAACTATACCAAACCATCCTTGGGGTACATTAGGACTAAGCACTTCATTTGCTTGGGAAGGGGAATTTTATCCTTTGAAATCAAGATTTTATGCTTGAAAATGGTTTTTAGGGTTTTGAAAATGAGTTTTCTTTGCAAGAAAGTAAGAAAGCTTAAAAATAATTTTGATCTTTGTAGAAGATCATCCATGGAGATGGTCTTCCATGGTGATCTTCTTAGATCTAAAGCAAGAAGATGAAGGAACTACATTTTGTAGTTTGAAGATGCATGCATGGATGAGATTTAGGGTTAGGAAGAGGAGGGTGTACCAATCTTCCTTGTGTTCTTGAGTGTTTGGCTTGAGTGTATGAGTGTTTAGGGCTTTAATATGAGAGTGAGTGGATGAGTATGAGTTGGGAAAGATTGGAGAGAAAATGGTGACAATTCAAGTGAATTCTCACTGTTTTCTCTCTATATTTCGCCAGAGGTTCGGTGCAAAATGTGTTCTTCCTCCTTTTTTTTTGTGACTGGAGGGCTCAATTTATAGCCCTCCTGAAAATGCAAAGGTATCCGCGCGGATGGATCCAGGCAGCGTGCACTGTTCATTAAATGCAGCTTCAGCTTTGGACAAGAAGAATATTTCTTTTCAAAATTCAAATTAACAGCCAGTTTTTGTGTTTCCAGCCATTGCCATTTTTGGTTTTCTTCTTTTGTTTTGCTTTTTGAGATTCTTTTTAAGGTTTAACCTTAAATAACAATGCCCATTTTACCCTCACTTTGTTAGAAATGTTAGGATAGTTAGGAATTGTTAGAAATGTTATAACTTTCGTTAATTTTCTAACGAAAATTCTAACAAGCTCAAATTGGAGCACTTACACCCGTCCCTGAGCATGGTCCTGCTGCTTATCCGGTTGACCCGGATGCTCCGGTGAGTGTGCTTACTCTTTTCCATCTTGACATCTTTTCTGTATTTTTTTGTCGAGTATGCTTGCGTCTCTTTTGCTGAGCATTTCTTTGGTCGCTTGCTTGTGCAGGTCTCGGGGCGGTCCTTGGACGTGCTGACCCGCCGGTATGTAGGGTTAAGGGCTTTCACAAAGAAGCTCTTGGGGAAGTTGTCCTGCAGATCTTTGAGGAGCGCGGCGGCGTTCGAGCCGATGCCTTCGAAGAGGTCTGTGGATACTCCTTCTTTAAGGGATAAGCCGGGGCCACAACCAGAGGTGCCGGTTCGGGGGCGGCAGAGCTTTGATGTGGGGACGTCTTCGGGGGTCCGAAGGCCGCAGACCCTTTATCTCTTCTTTCCTCCGTCAGGCGCACAGGGTGAGGGTTCGTCCTCACATCCCTTCTTTGATCCTTTTACCGGGTTTGACCCTTCGGAGTACTTCGAGTACTCGTACGAGGAGGGCATCCAGTAATCTGATGATGAGGAGGTGACTGTCGAGTTTTCCGAGATGCCGAATTTCTCGTTTGTGGAGGATGATGAGTCGGAGTAGGGCTCTTTTTTTTTTGCTTTCCTTCTTTCCGTTGTTGTTTCTCTTTTTTTTTTTTTTGTATTTGTAGAGCAACAAACATTTCGTATCTGTAATAAAACACTTGTATTTCTCACAATAAAGTATTTTATTTAAGATGTTATGACGTATTTGTAATTCCCGGGATTGACCTAGGAATTGTTGCTAGCTTATTTTTATTTTTGTGCATGTCTCATGAGATGGGAATGCATTTGTGGTTAATATATGGTGGTCGGAAATGGCTTTAGCCAGGCTTTTGAGCAGTTGGGGGTAAGGTCATGCCGAGGGCAGTAGCTATTTTGCAGTTTGCTGAATAATCTGGGCCATGCTGCAAAGTGGTCCTCACGGACCCCTCCAGCATGAAAATGGTCCGTGCGGACGTGTCTTGCTTTTGGAGAGGGGATAAGATTTACAGAAAATATGGATTTCCCTTATCTCTCCACTCCCATTTGCAGTCATTTCGAGTCTTCTTCCCCATTTTCTCTAGAAACCTCCATTTTTGCCATGGATTCTTCATTTGTTTTGAGAATTTCGCCGAGCTTTCAAAGGAGAGGAAAGCATACTTCCTTGAGCGGCTCGAGACATGGATGAAGCACTACAACAAATGGGCTTTTGAGGCGAGATTTCGACTCCGCTTGGTTTAGTCCCTTAAGGAGTTAGTTCCTGATTGGGAATTGTTGCGGGCTGCCGCAAGTTTCTGGGATGTTAGGACACACGTGTATAGCTTCTCCTACAATGAGATTACGCCCACCTTTGAGGACTTTCGGGCTTTGATTGGAGGACCGAAGGTGGAGGCCATCTCGCTTCCTTTGATTGGCGGTGCGGCCGTGAGCGTGAAGCTCGCATGCTTTCTTCGGACTTCGTTGGAAGAAGTGCAAGGTATGACTTTTGATTCTGGTCATATTAACATTTATGCGCTGCCTGAGCGGTTTATGGGTGATGACGAGAGTGATGTCTCTGGGGACGCGTTTGTTTTGTGTGAGATAGCAACGCTTTTTATGGTCAGTTCCCTTGGGGTATGTGACAGCGCATTGTTTGATGTAGTAGGGCACTGCCGAGCTGGTGAGGATATTGCTCCGCTGATTCTGGGAGAGACCCTTCACGGCATTGATCGCTTGGCGACAGGGGATAGGTTCATGCGAGGGGGAAGCCCCGTTTTGCTTACCTTGTGGTTGCGAGAGAGGCTTCAAGCCATGCCCGAGTCTCCGACGTCTCTTAGTCTGTGGACGTTTGCTCGGCGACCTCTTGTCTTGGAAATGGACCAGTCTGCTTAGGAGAGATGGATGGTAAAGCTTGGTATGCATCAGATCCGTTGGTGGGTTTCCCATTGGGGGATTGAGACCAGGAGGGCCTTTCAGGAAGGTTCCTATGTTGTCAAAGTTTTAGGGTTGTCTTGGTCCTTCTTCTATATTCCGTTGCTTGCTTCCCGGCAAGTTTCCCTTTTGCAGACTCGCATGGAGGAGATTTGGGACGAGGCACGGGCGAATGAAGCTCTGCGAGCTGCTGGATTGTTTGACTCTACGGGGAGGACCCCTGATCTCGAAATGAGAGAGACAGAGTTGGCTCACGTGGAGCGAAAGAAGACTCACCGGGGACGAGAGAAGAAAGGAAAGAATGGCGAGGGGACAAGCGCGAGTGGCGCGGAATGACCTCCTAAATATCCATCAATTGCATTGCAGACACATTATTTGTTAAATGTATTAAGATGTCTTTTAGCATGTTGTGAACATGAGAGTAGACCGTGCTTGTACTCATCAAGAAATGTTGTAACCGTTAGTGATTTGTGATTTACTTTTAAAGCTTCGTCGAGACGTAAGATCTCTTGGTTGCCTTTTATTTGAGCCTTGGCGGCGTCTAGCTTTGGACTTTTTGTTGTATTTGTGGACTGAAGCAGTCTGAGCCTTGACGACATCCATTTTTTTTTGATCTTGCATTTGGATCGATCTGAGCCTTGGAGGCATCCAAATTTTTGTTTTTTGTTTATTTTTTAGACCGAATCAATGAAGACTGCCTATGTTCCCCCCGGACTGAGGGGCTTAGGTCTCCGTAGTTCAACACTTTTATGAGTGACGGGGAGACAGAAAAGTTGATATTATTTAGGCGAAGTATCGGCGAAGCTTGCTTCTGTTGACTGGGTTTATGAAGGGATTTCCATCCAGATCTGTTAGCTTCATGGCACTTCTTGAGAAGATCTTTTGGACCACGAACGGGGCGATCCATGTTGGTTCCCATTTTCCAAGCGGGTTGGTTCAGGTTAGAGGCTTTTCTTTGAGTACTAGATCGCCTTCCTTGATGTCTCGGGATTTGACTTTCTTGTCGAAAGCTCTAGCCATTCTGCTTTGGTAGGCTCGAATGTGTTCCATGGCCTTTAGTCGGCGTTCGTCCAGCAGGGCCAGTTCGTCGTGTCGGCTTCGGAGCCATTCGACTTCGTTGATCTCATTTTCCAGTAACACTCGGAGTGAGGGAATTTATAATTCAACGGGCAGTACTGCTTCCATCCCGTATGTCAGGGCGAATGGAGTTTCTCCCGTGGCTGTTCTGACTGATGTTCGGTAGCCCCAAAGTGCCAGGTGCAGCTTTTCGGGCCAATCTCGTCCTCGTGTGGTCATTTTTCGGATGATCCTTTCGAGGGTCTTGTTTGCTGCTTCTACTGCGTCGTTTGTTTGTGGCCTGTAAGGAGAGGACTTGTGGCGTGTGATTTTGAATTCGGCCAGCAGTCTGTCGCATTCTCCTTTAAAGTGGGACCCATTGTATGATATGACCTCGTTCGGGATGCCGTATCGGCATATGATGTTTTCCTTGACGAAATGTGCAACCTTCTTGGAAGTTAGCACTTTGTATGACTTGGCTTCGACCCATTTTGTGAAATAGTCGATGGCGACCAAGACGAACTCGTGGCCATTGCTTCCGGGCGGAGTGATTTTCCTGATGACGTCGATTCCCCAAGTGGCGAAGGGCCAGGGAGTAGTCATGCAGTAAAGATCATGAGGAGGAAGATGATTGAGGTTGGAGAACCGTTGGCACTTGTCGCAGCCCAGGACGAAGTGGATGCAGTCTCTCTCCATGGAGATCCAGTAGTAGCCCATTCGAAGAGTGATCTGCATCAGGGCTCTGGCGTTCATGTGGGGACCGCAAGCCCCATTGTGGACTTAATTCATGAACTCGTTTGCTTTTTCTTTGCTGATACTGCGTAGGAGCGGTCCTTGGTAGCATTTTTTGTATAGCATGTCCCTAAGGATGACAAAGCGAGAGGCAAGGCATTTTAGGGCCACGATGCTCTTGGCTTTGATTCCTTCTCTGCGTTGGCCTTCCTCGTTCATGAAGGTGGCTTCCCCATTCTTGAGGTATTGGAAGATCTAGTTGTACCACGGCTCACTGATGGACTCGGGTTCTGGTTCGATCTTGCAGCAGTAGGAAGGAATTTCCTTTCTTCCTACTTTGAATGTCTTGATTGCCTTCCCTTCGGGGATTTCTACGAGTGAAGCCAAGGTGGCTATGGCATCCGCAAACCTGTTCCGGTCTCTTGGCAAGTAGTGAAAGGTGACCTCTTTGAATTGCGTGATGAGGTCTTCCATGTAGGCGTGGTATTTTTGCAAGCCTATGTCTATTGTTTTCCATTTTTTGGAAACTTGATTGATGATTAGGGCTGAGTCCCCGTAGACCTCTAGCTTCTGGACATTCCTTTCGAGTGCGGCCTCCAGTCCGGCGGCGCAAGCTTCGTATTCGGAAGCATTGTTAGTTACCTCGAAGTTTAGATTTATGGCGATTGGGGTGTGCTCGTCCTTTGGGTCAACCAAGAGCATACCAATACCATTTCCTCTTTTGTTGATTGCTCCGTCAAAGAACAGCTGCCATCGGTTTTTGCCTTCAAGTGCGAAGATTCCTTCGTCTGGAAATTGTGGTTCGGGGCCTTGGGCCTCGTCGGTTGGGAAGTCGGCCAGTTGTTCGGCCATTACCCGTCCCTTGATTGACTTCTGGTTCACAGACTGTGCTGGTGAAGAGGCTTCTGATTTGCGTCTCTTAGGCTCTTCAGCAGTTCCCAAATTCACGGTGATTAAAACCTTCTCGGCAGCTTGGGCTAGGTTTTTCTCTCGTTTGACAATATGCTTAAAGGGTTTGTTTAATGCATTGTTCAATTAATGTGTCTGCTTCTTTATTAGATGAATTGTTATTAACTGCTTATGATTTAGTTAACTCATCATTCGTTAAAGATGCAATGGAAGGATATCTAGAAAGGTCGGACCTTTTATTGAAAGCGTAGAGAAGATACATTGTTGATTATGGACTCACAATCTTCCGACATAGAGCCATCAGATGATTCGAAAGACTTGAATTCACAGATAACATGACTCGAAGCTAGACTCTAGGCGACGAGGGATTGGACCAGGCTTCATTGCTCTTTGCGGGCTGTAGGTCTAGAGAGGGTGGCGATGGCTTTGGTGGCCTCTCTTCAGTCGATGCCATTCCCGAAAGATGGCTTGCTTTCTGTTTGACTTCAAACCAGATCGCGGAGGTTTTAGGCTGCTCCTTTGAGGGTGTCCCTCCATTGGTGTTGCTACCAGATCTCGGGGGCTCTTGATGATAGAAGTCATGGAGAGCTTCTTCCAGGAGGGCGAAGCATTCGCTGATTTGGAGTTGATTCTTACTGATGTTGATTATCTTCATAGAATCTGCTTCCTTATCTGAGATCTTTGCTTGGATGACATTCACGATATCTGAATCAAGGGGGCATGCTATTTCTCCTTCTCTGATTAGGCTTCGAAGGAGGTCGCGCCATTGTTCTTCCAGGTCAGATACCGGGATGTTGAATTGGTCTATGCTATGGTGGCTGTCCCCGTGAGATTTTAGTGTGTCGGCATGAGGGTTGACATGTTCCATCGTGTTGGTGATGGACCATCTTTCTTCAGGAGGGATTCTGGCGAAGTATGAGTCTACTTCTTGGTCAAGTTCCATCTGGGCATCCATTTCTTGATCTTTTTTCATGCACTCTTCGCAGTCGCATATTTCAGAGTTGTCATCTTGGCCCATGAGTTCTTTGATCTCTAGATTGTCACGGCTTAGCGCATGGATGTAGGGATCTCTTTCATAGCGGATCATGACTGGAGACTCGTCTGTAGAGGAATATTCGGTCTTGTCGGGACCTTCTTCTGGGTCATAGCTTGCTGGCCAAGCGCTCTCCATCGTGCTGCTTCCGCGGATTACTTCGAGGTTTCCATTGGCGTTGATGAATTTCACACATTGGTGGAGAGTAGATGATACTGCTTTCATCTGGTGCAACCAAGGTCATCCCAGCAGGGCGGAGAAAGTGGAGTTGATTTCCACGACTTGGAATTCTATCGACTCCATTTGTTCATTGAATTGGATCCTCAGATTGATTACTCCTAAGACAGGGCACGGAGTGGAGTCGTAAGCTCGGATTATTCGAGGTGAGGGTCTCATCAGGGAGCGGTCGACACAGAGTCGTTTTATCGTCCGCAGGGCAATGATGCTGACTGCTGAGCCATTATCGACCAAGACGTTCGGGAGGTAGAACCTCTCTATCTTTATGAGGATGAGGAGGGCCTCGTTTTGTCTGTTTTCACATGTCGGCAAGTCTGCATCTGCGAAGGTTAGACTGCTTCCGGCGCTGCTGTTTGCTTCAGTCTCCTCCGGGGAGTGTTCGATCCATCCATGGGTGTGTCTCGATCGTGGCAGAGATCGTAAGGAGACAGTCATCCTTGGATTTTCCTGTCTGAATTCCCGATCACGGGAGCGTTTGACTCTAGTTTTGCATTCCCAGTCGTAGCGGGATAGCATGTTGACAGTCTCAGAGATTGCAGGGGACTTACTCTTGCATGGAGTCTCGCTGAAGGCTATCATGTTCACCCTGTCGTTTCGGGGGAACGGATTTCCGACTGTGTTGGGGCCACAGGGGCATTCCAACTTTTCTTCTTCGATTAGCCCCTGGACCACTTGCTTCAACACAAAGCAATTGTCGGTGGTATGATCGGGATAGTTGTGGAAGGTGCAGTGCTTGCTCATATCCATGTTAGGTTTGAGATTCTTTGGATGGAAATTCTCGAGAGGTTTGAGGAGATTCCGCTTCACCAACGCTTCGAACACTTGGCCCAGGGGCATTTTGAGGTTGTCAAAATGCTGAAACTGTTGTGGGCGAGGAGGATTGTTGTTCCTCGGGGGTGGTTGATCACGTTTACTTGAGCTCCGCTTTGGATGTAGTGGACCGCTCCGGCTACTTCCTTTCCTTTGTTTGGGACAGGTGTTGGATTTGACAGGTTTGCCCGATAGCGGTAGGATGAAGCAGGAACTGCTGTTGTCTTCTGGAGGCTCAAGGTCTTTTCAAGCTTGGTTCCGACATTGACCATGGCACGGAGGTCTGGATAAAAGTGATGGCTAATCAAGGTCCTCAGAGATGGTTTGAGGCAGGAATGGAAGATGTCCATTTGCTCTTCTTTGGAAAGCGGATCCATTATCTCGCTCAGCTTCCAATTCCATCTTTTGTAGAATTCGCCTACTGGTTCGTCATCCTTTTGTTTGGTGGCTTGCAAGTCATGGCGATTTGTTTCCCACTCAAGGTTGGCGCGGTACTTCTCCAGGAAGATTTTGCTGATTTGATCCCATGTGGAGCAGTTTTCTGCCTTTACGTTGAGGAACCACCTTAATGCCGTGGATTTGAGGGAATCCTGGAAGTGATCCACCATTTGTTGTGGGGTTGCCCCTTTGGCTCTCATACCCAAGACGTAGGTATCGATGTGGGTTTTCGGGCATTCTGTCCTGTCAAACTTTTCCATTTCTGGCATCATGAATTTTGGAGGAAGAGGAACCACTTTTGTCACGACCCCAATATTAGGCACTATTTTAGCACTCGTTGAGCACGTGGGGTTGGGTTGGTAGTATTTCATTTTATTCCATTTATGCTATATGCTAAGTTTTATGTGTTCAAATATGTTTTAAATAACTTATGCGAATTTAGGGTGAAAAGGAATTAATTTTAATGCTAAAGGGTCTAAATGGAATAAGATATAAAGTGTGTAGTGAATTTATAAAATTTGGAATTTTAAAGTATTAAGTTTATAAATTGTGAGGTGCTTGGTTGTTAAAGTTGATAGTTAGGATTGTTAGTTATAAGTTGTTTAAAGTTTGAGGAGCTTGAGTGGGAATGAGATTTACTATCCATGGAATTAGCAAAAAGGGAAAATCATTTTCATTCTTCACTTTCTCAGTACCCTCTTCTTCTCTAAAAAGCCATGAAAGCCAAACCCTAGCTTCACCTTCTAAAAATTCCACACCCGTCAATACATCTTCGTTTTCAAAACCAATTGCGGATTTTTGTTCGTGGCGGCGAGGGGAGCGCATCTATCCGGTCAAATAAATATTCCATTTCGCACTATTTAGGTAAGTTATTATGATTTCTTTCCAATAATTGTGCATGGAATGTTTAAACTTGATTATGATGTTTTATAAAAGTTGTTTGGTATTTTGGAGTAATATAATGAAGTTGGAAAGTTAGTATGATGACCTAAGTCTTGGTTTTGTGGTTAATGGAAGTGTATGGGAGTAATTGGGTTGGTGTAAGTATGAAGGGTGGAATGGTATACTTGCATGGTGTTATGAACCAAGTTTCTTGTTATAAAATGGTTTTGGTTGAAGTGGTAATGAATTGGGGTGGATTGTAATGGTTGGTATAAGTTTTGGTATTGTTTAGAGTCTGATTTGGTACCTTAAAACAGAGTAATTTCGTATATGTCAATTTGGTTTGGTTGCTGATGTTGTTCCAGCTCTGTTCTGGTTTCTGGACAGAGGGCACCACTTGTGCTCTGTGGCACGAGTCGTGCACGAGTCTTCCCTTGGTATTTGCCTAATTCGTGCCTAAGTGGGGACGAGTGTTTCTGGTGGGGTGCAAAAGTGGCACGAGTCGTGCCCTAGGGCACGAGTCGTGCCCTGCACTGCAGTCTCTGAATCATTTTCCAAGGCCTAGAAACCTATTCAACCTAGAACCAAAGTGAACCCTCTTTAACTATAATTAAATTAGAACACTTCAGCTACACAATGATGTCTTACATGGTTAAATGGAATTGTGGAAGGGCTTTAAATATTGTTCGGAAAATGCTTGGCAACCTTGATTTGTAACTTAACCAAAGTGAATCCAACTTGGTAATTTGAACTTGGACCTTTATAGAGGTTATATATTGTTGCACATTGATCATGTAGGGATGGTTTATGATGCCTTGTTGCCTTACTTGAGTTCATATCCATGGGTTGTGATATAAATAGTGTATGAAATATATGTTGCACTATGTTATTGATTTAAACATGAGTATGAGTTACCATGTTGTTATATTCTTATCCCTTTGGTGGATTTCATTTCAAGTAACTATTATGTGCTTGAATTTTTATTAATCAGCTGATGTTTAGGGGTATAACGGAATACAATCAATTATGGAAAGTGTGACCTAATGTGATCGGATTACGTTATACATGTGACTGTCCCCGTCTGTGGCCACAGATTGGGGTTATAGCATCTGTATTGAGCCAAAAGCGTTATAGAGTTGCTAGTATCTTATATGGTTCCCTGAAAAACGGGTCTTATAAGATGTGAATATGCTCAAGCAGTTCACAAATGAGTGGAGTTTTATCTCTCCATGTTGTACGACTTATTTTAAGACGGGAAAAGGTAAACCAAGGTAATGTAAGGTGTTTACGGCTTTTCCAATGTGTTATATGCACCTTGTATGTGTTGCATTTTACTTGGCATATTGTTGCATTCATGATAACTTATTGAGATTTATTCTCACCCTTCTCCCTTTAATGTTTTAGATCGGCCTGAGACAGGAGGACCCGGCCAGTGAGGACGGGGAGGAGTTTGTACGAGTATTTTGGGTTGTTGGGTATGTATATGTCATGGTTTGGAGTTGTAGTTGTATTTTGGTTTATCTCCTTGGTGGAGTTTGTGTATATATACAACTTTGTTTCAAACTTAAACTTTGTGAACTTTTGTAAATGTTGTAACTAAAGTTGGTTTTTTAAAGTTAGTTCATGTTTTGTTTTTCCTCCAAGTGGAGATAAGTTAAGTTATTGTTAGAGTGTGAATGTTAAAGTTGTGTTCTTTTTAGTTAAGACCAAAGTTTTCAAAAATTACAGGTGGTCTTTCTTAGTTTGGACTCTCCGGCTCGGGACACGTGTTAGGTTCCGGGTTGGGGTGTCCACAGTTGGTATCAGAGCCTCGTCTAGAGGTCAAGGGTAGATGTCTAGTTTAAGGGGGAGTGTGTGATAACTGACGCCGAGTGTTTGATGCAGGTGTTTGTTCTAATGGCTGGGAATGAGGATGATCAATATCGGGCACAAGGTAATATTGGCAATAAAGGGGGAAATGGCAATCCTAATGCTGAAATGATGGACATGTTTCGGGTGTTTTTACAAAATATGGCAAATCAAGGTAGAGCTCAACAGCAACCGGAAGGTAGGCAAGGGCACGGACTAGAAAAATTTGTGAAGATGGCACCCCCGAGTTTCAATGGGGATCCGGATCCGTTAAAGGCGGAGAGGTGTCTTGAAGCAATGAACAAGATCTTCGCAGCAATGGAGAGCCCGGATGATGAAAAGGTAAGGTGCGCTGTCTTCAAGTTGGAGGGACCGACCGAGCATTGGTGGCACATAGTCAAGGATAGTTGGGACCGAGACCATACATCGCAGACGTGGGAAAACTTCACACGCAAGTTCCAGGATCACTTCATTCCTATGGTTACAAGAGACAAGAAGGAGGTGGAATTTCTAAGACTGGAGCAAGGAACAATGACTGTAGCGCAGTACTCGGCCAAGTTTACGGAGCTAGCTCGTTATTGTCCCCATTTGGTGCCGGAAGAAGAAAGGCGGGTATACCGGTTTGTGAGAGGGTTAAGGCTGGAGTTCCGGAAATAGTTATTGACTCACGACTTCACGGATTTTCAAGCAGCGGTGAATAGAGCCTACAGAATAGAGAATGATATTGAAGAGCATAAGGGTAAGTCCGAAGGTGGAAGTGGAAGCAAGCAGCGGTTCCAAGGACAAGGTTCGAGACAGAGTAGAGGGCCACCAATATTTTCAGCCCCGGGTGTAGCAAGAGGTGGAAGTGTGGCGACTCCAGCGGCTCGTATTCCTTCAAGACAGTTTGGGGTTACTTGTGGTTTTTGCAAGAGGATGGGTCACTTAGAAGATAGATGTTGGAGCAATCTTGGAAAGTGCTTAGAGTGTGGAGCAGATGGTCATTTTCGGAAGAATTGTCCTAAGCTATGAGGGCAAGCATCGGGTAGTGTGCAAGGTGGGCAAAGAGGAGGAATCAAAAGAGACAATGAAGGGAAGCCTAAAGATAGAGTTCAGGGGCGAGTGTTTGCCTTAGGAAGAGGAGAGGTTGATCCTAATGCTGTCATTAGAGGTATTGTTCCTGTCTTAGGAGTCAAGGCCCGCATCCTTATAGATCCCGGGTCTTCCCATTCGTTTGTCTCGTCTCAATTTGCATTTGCATTGCATAAACTACCTGAATTCATGCCTTATTTGCTTGAGGTTTTGACTCCTATGGGAGAGTGCCTCACTTCTTCTTTGGTATATAATGGATGTGATGTGTCTATTTGTTGGCATGTATTGCCGGCTGATTTAGTAGAGTTGCAAATCTGGGACTTTGATGTCATTCTTGGTATGGACTGGTTGAGTCATTACCATGCTTTGGTTGATTGTCGTAAGAAGCAAGTTTCATTTGCTATGCCTGATAGGCCTACTTTTGTTTTTGATGCAGACAAATCTATGTTTGGCATTCATGTTATTTCTGCTTAAAGGCTAGAAAAATGCTTTCAAAAGGGTGTGCGTGGTATTTGGCTTATGTAATAGATTCCAGTAAAAAAAACCCCTGACTTAGCTCATGTCCCCATTGTAAGTGAATTTGGTGATGTGTTTTCCACCGAGTACTCTATGCCTCTTGACCATGAGGTAGAGTTTTGCATTGATCTAGTGCCCGGTACTTTACCTATTTCTAAAGCTCCCTATAGAATGGCTCTGACTGAGTTGAAGGAGTTAAAGACTCAGTTGCAAGAGTTGTTAGACCGGGGATTTATCCGCCCAAGTGTGTCACCGTGGGGAGCACCTATTTTGTTTGTCCGAAAGAAGGATGGCACCTTGAGATTGTGTATAGATTACCGTCTGTTGAAGCAAGCAACCATCAAGAACAAATATCCTCTCCCGCACATTGATGACCTATTTGATCAACTCCAAGGTTCCGTTATCTACTCAAAGCTTGATTTGAGAAGCGGCTACCATCAGTTGAAGATTAGACCAGATGACATTTCCAAGACAGCTTTCAGGACAAGATATGGTCACTATGAGTTCGTGGTTATTCCTTTTGGTTTGACTAACGCTCCGGCCGTATTTATGGATATGATGAACCGTATCTTCAAGCCGTACCTTGATAGCTTTGTCGTGGTTTTCATCGACGACATCCTTGTTTATTCCAAGTCCCGGGAAGAACATGAGAATCATTTGAGGATTGTGTTATCTCTTCTTCGTGAGAAGCAGTTGTTCGCCAAGTTCAGTAAGTGCGAGTTTTGGCTTGAGCAAATCTCTTTCTTGGGGCACGTGGTTTCTAGTTCGGGGATATCCGTTGATCCTTCCAAGATTGAAGCCATTGTCAATTGGAAACAACCTTCAACTGTGACAGAGGTTCGTAGCTTTCTTGGGTTAGCGAGGTATTATAGAAGGTTTATCGAGGGTTTTTCTCGCATTGCAACTCCGTTAACTAGATTGACTCGAAAGGATGTATCTTTTTATGGGATTCTAAGTGTGAAGCTAGTTTTGAGGATTTGAAGAAAAGATTGACATCAGCTTCCGTTCTTACCCTTCCGAATGGTTGCGAGAACTTCGTTATTTTCAGTGACGCCTCAAAGGAGGGTTTGGGATATGTGTTAATGCAAGGTGGGAAAGTGATTGCTTATGCCTCTCGGAAGTTATCACCGGCTGAACATAATTACCCTACCCATGACATGGAATTGGTTGCGATTGTGTTTGCATTGCACAAGTGGAAACACTATCTTTATAGGGCGAGATTTGAGATCTTCACGGACCATAAGAGCTTGAAGTATTTATTTACACAAAAGGAGTTGAATAACCGACAACGAAGATGGTTAGAATTTTTGAAGGATTTTGATTGTGTGATTTCATATCATTCGGGGAAAGCCAATGTAGTTGCGGATGCGATGAGTCGAAAAGCTTATTTGTCAACTTTGAGTTTCCAAAAGTCAAGACATGAGTTGATTTTTGCGAATGTACGAGCCGTTCCAACCTTGTATGGAGATTTGATGGAAGCTCAACAATATGATCCGGAGTTGAAGAGAATTTTGGGGCAAGTTCAAGATGGTAAAGCCGGAGAATTTGCGTTGAATAGAGATGGGATCCTAACTTTCCAAGGCCGGATTTGTGTTTCTTCATCACCGGAGTTCAAGAGGCATGTTCTAGAGGATGGTCATAAGTCTAAATTTTCCATTCACCTGGGTAGTACGAAAATGTACCAAGACTTAAAACGAGGATATTGGTGGAATGGGATGAAGAGAGAGATAGTGAATTTCGTGTCTAAGTGTTTAACTTGTCAACAAGTTAAGGCCGAGCATCAGAGACCGGCGGGGCTACTTCAACCATTAGACATTCCGGAGTGGAAATGGGAAGGGATTTCAATGGATTTTGTAACTGGTTTGCCGCTTACCGCGAAGAAGATGGATGCTATTTGGGTTATCGTGGATAGATTGACGAAATTGGCTCATTTTCTTCCCGTGTCAACTAAGTTTTCAATGGAAAGGTTAGCTCAGTTGTATATGAAGGAGATTGTTAGACTTCATGGAGTTCCAGTTAGCATTGTTTCATATCGAGATCCGAGATTCACTTCTAGATTTTGGAGGGCATTACACGAAGCTTTGGGGTCTAAATTATGTTTTAGCACGACGTTTCATCCTCAAACAGATGGGCAGACGGAATGAACTATTCAGATACTTGAGGATATGCTTAGGGCTTGTGTAATGGATTTTCAGTTGTCTTGGGAGGATCATCTACGGTTGGTTGAGTTCGCCTACAACAACAGTTATCAATCTAGCATTGAGATGGCTCCTTATGAAGCGTTGTATGGTAGAAGGTGCAGATCGCCTATGTGTTGGGATGAGGTTGGTGAAGCTAAGCTTTGGGGTCCAGATTTGGTTAGAGATTCGACGGAAAATATCAAGGTAATCCGAGATCGGTTGAAGACGGCTCAGAGTAGGTAGAAGAGCTACGCCGACAATAGAAGATGGGACTTATCTTTCCAAGTTGGCGACCTAGTGTTCTTGAAGATTTCTCCTCGGACTGGGATAAAAAGGTTTGGGAATAAAGGGAAGCTAGCTCCAAGGTTCGTTGGGCCATTTGAGATTATAGAGAAGATTGGGGAACTAGCTTACCATTTAGCTTTGCCTCCATCTTTCTCCTTGCTTCATGATGTGTTCCATGTGTCGATGTTGAGGAAGTATTGTCATGATCCCTCCCATGTGTTGAGTTCACCCCCCGAAGAAATTCAAGTGGATATGTCCTATGTTGAGGAACCTTTGAGAATCTTGGAGTTCCAAGTGAAAGAGTTGAGAACTAAAAGCATCCCGATAGTGAAAGTCTATGGAGGAATCATACCATTGAAGAGGCTACGTGGGAGCTAGAGTCGGAGATGAGAGAAAAGTACCCTTCGTTGTTTGAGAGTGCAAGTAAGTTTACCTAAAATTCGGGGCAAATTTTCTTTAAGGGGGAGTGAGTGTCACGACCCCAATATTAGGTACTATTTTAACACTCGTTAAGCACGTGGGGTTGGGTTGGTAGTATTTCATTTTATGCCATTTATGCTATATGCTAAGTTTTATGTGTTCAAATATGTTTTAAATAACTTATGTGAATTTAGGGTGAAAAGGAATTAATTATAATGCTAAAGGGTCTAAATGGAATAAGATATAAAGTGTGTAGTGAATTTATAAAATTTGGAATTAAAGTATTAAGTTTATAAAGTGTGAGGTGCTTGGTTGTTAAAGTTGATAGTTAGGATTGTTAGTTATAAGTTGTTTAAAGTTTGAGGAGCTTGAGTGGGAATGAGATTTACTATCCATGGAATTAGCAAAAAGGGAAAATCATTTTCATTCTTTACTTTCTCAGTACCCTCTTCTTCTCTAAAAAGCCATGAAAGCCAAACCCTAGATTCACCTTCTAAAAATTCCACACCCTTCAATACTTCTTCATTTTCAAAACCAATTGCGGATACTTGTTCGTGGCGGCGAGGGGAGCGCATCTATCCAGTCAAATAAATATTCCATTTTGCACTATTTAGGTAAGTTATTATGATTTCTTTCCAATAATTGTGCATGGAATGTTTAAACTTTATTATGATGTTTTATAAAAGTTGTTTGGTATTTTGGAGTAATATAATGAAGCTGGAAAGTTAGTATGATGACCTAAGTCTTGGTTTTGTGGTTAATGGAAGTGTATGGGAGTAATTGGGTTGGTGTAAGTACGAAGGGTGGAATGGTATATTTGCATGGTGTTATGAACCAATTTTCTTGTAATAAAATGGTTTTGGTTGAAGTGGTAATGAATTGGGGTGGAATTTAATGGTTGGTATAAGTTTTGGTATCATTTAGAGTCTGATTTGGTACCTTAAAACAGAGTAATTTTGGTATATGTCAATTTGGTTTGGTTGCTGATGTTGTTCCAGCTCTGTTCTGGTTTCTGGACAGAGGGCACGACTCGTGCTCTGTGGCACGAGTCGTGCACGAGTCGTCCCTTGGTATTTGCCTAAGTCGTGCCTAAGTGGGGACGAGTATTTCTGGTGGGGTGTAAAAGGGGCACGAGTCGTGCCCTGGGGCACAAGTCGTGCCCTGCACTGCAGCCTCTGAATCATTTTCCAAGGCCTAGAAACCTATTCAACCTAGAACCAAAGTGAACCCTTTTTAACTATAATTAAAGTAGAACACTTCAGCTACACAATGATGTCTTACGTGGTTAAAATGGAATTGTGGAAGGGCTTTAAATATTGTTCGGAAAATGCTTGGCAGCCTTGATTTGTAACTTAACCAAAGTGAATCCAACTTGGTAATTTGAACTTGGACCTTTATAGAGGTTATATATTGTTGCACATTGATCATGTAGGGCTGGTTTATGATGCCTTGTTGCCTTACTTGAGTTCATATCCATGGGTTGTGATATAAATAGTGTATGAAATATATGTTGCACTATGTTATTGATTTAAACATGAGTATGAGTTACCATGTTGTTATATTCTTATCCCTTTGGTGGATTTCATTTCAATTAAGTATTATGTGCTTGAATTTTTGTTAATCAGCTGATGTTTAGGGGTATAACGGAATACGATCAATTATGGAAAGTGTGACCTAATGTGATCGGATTACGTTATACCTGTGACTGTCCCCATCTGTGGCCACAGATTGGGGTTATAGCATCTGTATTGAGCCAAAAGCCTTATAGAGTTGCTAGTATCTTATAAGATGTGAATATGCTCAAGCAGTTTACAAATGAGTGGAGTTTTATCTCCCAATGTTGTACGACTTATTTTCAGACGGGAAAAGGTAAACCAAGGTAATGTAAGGTGTTTACGGCTTTCCAATGTGTTATATGCACCTTGTATGTGTTGCATTTTACTTGGCATATTGTTGCATTCATGATAACTTATTGAGATTTATTCTCACCCTTCTCCCTTTAATGTTTTAGATCGGCCTGAGGACGGGGAGGAGTTTGTACGAGTATTTTGGGTTGTTGGTTATGTATATGTCATGGTTGGGAGTTGTAGTTTTATTTTGGTTTATCTCCTTGGTGGAGTTTGTGTATATATACAACTTTGTTTCAAACTTAAACTTTGTGAACTTTTGTAAATGTTGTAACTAAAGTTGGGTTTTTAAGTTAGTTCATGTTTTGTTTTCCTCCAAGTGGAGATGAGTTAAGTTATTGTTAGAGTGTGAATGTTAAAGTTATGCTCTTTTTAGTTAAGACCAAACCATGTGAGGGTCAGTAGGCTGAGGCAGGTTGCCATTTTCCGGGATGGTAACAGAAGATGGAGGTGGATTGGCTGATGGGATCGCCATTCAGGAGTCTTGGGGAGGTAATTGAGTGATATCGTCCCATACCCTTGGTTGTTGAAATTAAGGGCGTGATTGCCCGGACCGCTAAGGGTTGTGTTTGGGAATTGTGGAAATGTTTCATTAGCCCCAAGTGGTAGACCTGAGGGTGGTAGGTTTGAAATGTCGGGATATCCGCTTGGGATGTCTGTCCCTGGTAAACATTGGGATTTCATGTTATGGCTGCAAGGCTCATATATAGGCAAAGGATTGAATCCCGGGGGATACCGAGATACATTAGGATCTAGAGGAGCAGGCTCATATGTATGCAGGTGATACTGAGCTTGTGGCGCATGGCCGGGAAATTGATTGTGCTGAGGCGGGCAGATCGGAGCTGCTTGACTGATGCCCGAGTGAAGCTTTGAGAAAGAACTGCTTTGCGTTGCTTGGTTCTCGTAGCTTGGTGGAGGTGGGACCTGCTGATAACTTTGAGAAACCGGGGGAGCAGGTATTTCTTCGTCTTCAATGAGAATGAAGGTCCTATCAGTTTGGGGAATAGTGACGGTTCCGCGACAACGCATGGTGTCTACGATCCAGGCTTGATGTTCATCTTGGCGCTTCTTGAGAGTTTTGAAGGCTTGCAGCACCTCCTCTATTGTCTGGAGGTTTCTTAGTGGCGGGGTTTCGTTTCCCTCACTGTTATCTGTTGATCCCGCCATGGGGAATAGCGGACTATTCGGACCGCTGAACCGAAAGGGCTGTCGGACCTTGTAACTTCGATACTGAAAAGGCGACTCCCGGGTACTCTCAACCACTCTCGGTTCGCTGGAGGGGGTGACAGGTAATGTTTAGATATGGGAAGGCCTTTTATTTTTGGATAAAGGGGGAAAGCTCATGCGACATGCAGTTTCCCTTTTTTTCTATTTATGCCTTTTTTGTTGTTTTAATTTACTTAAAACGTGTTTTCTCAGAATCCTAAGTTGGCTGGAAAAGATTGCTCTTCTTTTTCGCAATTATGCTAGATCCTGGGTCAGTGGAGACCATCAGTACGGCTATAAGCCCCTGGTTTTGCACCTGTATTTCAACATCATGGGTGGACAGCCCCGGGCGAGGGTCTTATAGGGCAAGCGGTTTCCACCGGCCTAAAAGAAAAACCGAACCTAAGGACCGAGCCTGTCATGTTCGTTTTAATGCGTTGGCCATGTCAATAGTGAGCAGAGCCAGCACCTGAGTCAAGATCGGGTCGATAGTTCGACATGACCTCCCTTTACCTTGCTTGCGCAAGGGATCTATGACGTTCGGTGTTGGTTAGGTCATATTGTCATGGCTGACGTATTAAAGGCTTGATGACATGGTGTCATGTGGGCATGGATGTATATCCGGGACAGAGCATTGTCTGGGTGTAGCTTTGGAAATCAAGATCGGGTCAAGATTTTAGCATGACCTTTCATCGTCTTGCTTGCGCAAGGGATCTTGAGTTCCGAGCTTCGACTCAGAAAATGGCCGGCATGAGATATGTATCCAGGATTTATGACACGGACTGGGTAAAAACCAATCGAGTCTGAACAGAGTGTGACGCAAGCGTGCATGGTTGACACTGGCTAGGATGGAATGTTTGGAATGATCCCGTGCGCGTCCAAAAGGAGTCAGGAAGACCAATCGAACTGCAACTGAGACCACTCCGGGTTGAGGGTTGTAGTGTGCAGTGTACATGATAAGAGTGCGCGTAGTGTGCGGTCACTAAAATTCTTTTTTTCTGAGTAAAACATAAATTTTTGCAGAATTTTTATATGTACGTACACAGATGTATTATGATACATTTTTTTTGTATTTTTATTTTTTTGTAAATAAAAATTTAAAGCACATGCACACACACACACAACAGTTAAAGAAAGGGGTAAAATGAAAGTTTGACCCTCATCAGTGTTTTAAAAATCTTTTTTTTTGTTTAAAAGTTTTTAAAACAAAATTGTCCCCAGCAGAGTCGCTAACTGAATTTACCCGGATCCGGCTCGCGCGCGGGCACCGGCATCTCGCGGTTGTCGGGAGGTGTCGCTACGTTTGCTTGGAGGAGTCGCCACGCCATTTTGATTTAGCCCAAAACCTTGAAAAAAGGCTGGTTTAAAAACTGTTGTTGTGTGATGAGATTTTGAGTTCGGAGGTCAGGTTACGCCTCGGGAAGAGAATAGTAGAGCTCACCCGAATCGCCTCGTATAAACGAATCTTTCGGTACCCCTCTTTCTTTAAAAGTTGTGTGTGTGTGTGTATGTGCTTTTAAAAATGCATGCTGTATATGATGCCTACATTGTATGCTATGTATTGAAATAAATTGAAATAGTGTTGGAAGAAAGTCTTACCAATGTTGGTTCGTGTCTATCTTTCGCTGGAGAATAGTGTTTTGAGTGTGAATAGTGCTCCGGGACGGACCAGGATTGCTTCGGGGATGTACCGGTGTCTGCGGACAGAGCTTCGGCGTTCCTCGGGAGTGTCAGGTGTGTCCTCGGGCAAAGTTTTAGCGTGCCTCGGGATTGTTGATTGTACTCGGGCAGATGTTCGGCGTGCTTCGGGAGTGTCGGTTGTACTCGGACAGAGGTTTGGCGTGCGTCGAGATTGTCAGTTGTGCTCGGGCAGAGGTTCGGCGTGCGTTGGGATGCCTCGGGATTGTTGACTGTACTCAGGCAGAGATTCAGCGTGCCTCGGGATCGTCGGTTGTGCTAGGGCAGAGTTTCGGCTTGCTTCGGGATGGACCGGGATTGTCCGGCAGGGCTTCGGGATGGATCGGGACGCCTCGGGATGGACCGGAATGCCTCGGGATGGACCGAAAAGGCTTCAGGATGCCTTGGGAGTGCCTCGGGCATCTCGGGAGCGCTCGGCAGGGCTTCAGAGCACCTCGAGGGGGCTCGAAATGCCTCGAAGGGAACGGGAGTGCCTCGAGAGGACTTAGAGGGGAGACTGAAGGCTAGGGGGAGAAAGGAGAGAAGGGAGGTGTGAGAAAAATGAGAGGGGGAGCCCTCTATTTATAGGGGTGAGAAAACTGCAAAATGGTCCATATGGACCATTTTGCAAAACCAAAATTTTGGTTTTCCTGGATTTAAGGGAATCTCGTGGACTTTAAGGAGATTTTGCAATTATGCTGGGTGCAAAATGGTCCGTATGGACCATTATGCAGGCCAGATATTTTGCAAAATTCATAAAAAGTCCTTTTGCCTTGTTTTATCTCAGAAAGGTCCCACCTTGGTTTGGTTGGTAGTTTTTGGGGTTTTTGAAGGTTATGGGTGTTCGGGATCACGTTTGTGTGAGTCCACGGTGTTTCCCGGGTGCTTGGAAGGGAGCGATCCAGATTGGGGTACTTACAACAGTGTACACAACATATTGTAACAAACATCGCATGGTTGTAACATAGATCTCATGTGAACATAATCATGAATATAGGGCTTCACAAAATTTCATACAAACAATTTGATTTTAATTTTGAGAAATTACAAATCTATAATCTTATTAATAGATCAATAACCTATATGATAAACTAATAAAATTAATCCATCATTAATCATGAACATGGCATATCATATATACTTGTTTTTCATAAAAACAAAACACATGAAATCTAGATCTACTTCATATAGCATGGATAGCAAATAATCAAATTAAATCTAGCATGCAATTTCAATCCTAATCATGGCAAGACAGGGCTCTGATACCACTGTTGGTTTTGGGGTTACAAACGCAGCGGAAAATTTAACAAAGAATATCAAAACCCTAGCCCTTAGATCCGTCTAGCATGAAGAGATTAGAAACACCATGAAATAGAATTACATACCTCGAATGCGATTTGGTTTGTCAAAATAGATCTCAAAATTCAAGCCTTGGAATTTTGATGTTGAATTAGATCTTCTTCTTCCTTGTTCAAAACCTTGGTGATGAAATCAACAATGGAGATCTTCAAGCTTTAGGAGATAAAGCAACCTCCCTCTTATGGTGATCCACACGCGAACGAACCAAGAACTCTTCTTGTTGGATTGCTAGATGATTCTTTCCGATTATTGAAACGTTTTCAATAATTAATGGCAAAAACTATGGAATTGATCAAAGCCTAGAGTTTCATAAACTTAGAACAATGATGTATGTAGGTGAGAGAGATTTTATGGATGCACAAAGTTTGTATTTATATCCCATATAAATCCCCTAACAATTAGGGTAGAAACCTTGTCAAACTATAAAACCAATCCGGCCTTTGAACCGTAGTACGAACACGTTTTTGCCGCGGGTACAACTCGTGCCAGAGGGCACGTGTCATGATTTTGGAAAAATACTCATGATACGAGTAGTGCCCCAAAATTCAATCGTGCGGATCTCGGGAATGACTCTTGCCCAAGAGCACGAGTCGTGCCCAACGCCGGGCAAGATATGTCGCGCGATGGACTAAGCCAGAATTCGATTTTTCAATATGGCTAAGTATGTCGCACGGTATACCATGTCAGAATTCCAAGTTTCAGCCAGAATCAAATTCGTTCTTTGTGTTTGACCCAAAAGGAATTATATTATGTTTGTAGTGAGTCAAAACATGACCTCACAAGACATAAGTGGTTTCTAGCAAACCATTATATCTACCCAATTAATATAACATCAAAGCTTGATCCCTCGATAGATCAAATGTCATAATCCCTTTGTCGACGATGTCCAATTGAACATGAGTCATGGTCTATGTCAACTCATTCCGTTCAATGCTTTCTCGATTCCGAATATGTTGATAATCCAAATGCAATTGATCTCTATCAAATCACTTGAGTGTGGTCACACATTTCCTCAACATCATTTATCGAGGGGCCCAAGCAAACATCTCTCTTCATAAGAGGGACAAATCTCATCTTGACTTATCTTTCTTCCCTACATGAATCCAATTGTGCTAACATAGCCCTTATTGCTATCCGATTAAAGATAGTGTTAGACTATATCAAACATGATCTTCTCCATGTGGAAGACGATGATAATCTCAGGTACAAGGGATTCAATGACACGACTATCATGAGATTTAATCATGACAACAGACCATGTCATAAATCTCATAAGTAGGCCATGTCCAATACTTGTTATCTAGCAAGTATCTATAAGTGTAATGTGCATCTCCATGCATATAATCATCTCCATGATTATCCATTACCAACTTATACTAGTTCTTCATAACAGCTAGGGACGCAGTTCAATATAATAAACATGCAAACATATAATGAACCAAATAAACATGTACTCTATAATAAATGATAAAGATGATACATAACGGTTCAAGTTAAACATAACTATAGCCTAGGGAATTACACAAATAATCTCCCACTTGCACTAGGCTCCATCTATGTATCTAATACCCATGGACCTTACATGACCATCATGCTTTGCTTATGCGAGGGGCTTTGTAAGCGGATCCCCAATGTTATCATCGGTTGATACTTTGCATATCTTAACGTCTCCTCGATCAATGAACTCTCGAATGAGATGGAAACGTCTAAGTATATGTTTGGATTGCTGATGTGACCTTGGTTCCTTTGCTTGTGCAATGGCACCATTATTGTCACAATAAAGTTCCACTGGATTAGTGATATTTGGAACAACTTCCAAGTCACTAATGAACTTCTTGATCCAAACTGCCTCCTTAGCTGCATCGGATGTCGCTATATATTCGGCCTCAGTAGTAGAATTGGCAATAGTACTCTACTTGGAACTCTTCCAACATATCGCACCTCCGTTAAGCATAAACACAAATCCCGACTGCGATCGGAAATCATCCTTGTCGGTTTGGAAGCCAGCATATGTGTAACCTCTTACAACAAGATCTTCTTCTAATGGTCTTGACTGCCATCCAATGGTTCTCACCAGGATCAGATTGGTATCGACTCGTCATGCTCAAAGCATACGAGACGTCGGTGTAAGTACCCCAATCTGGATCACCCCCTTTCAAGCACACGGGAAACACCGCAGACTCATCCACGTAGTCTCAGAGACCTCTCTCACTCAAAACCCTCTCAAAACCCTCTCAAACCCCCAACCAAACCAAGGGAGGAGCCTTCCTGGGATAAAAAGGGACAAAAGGACCTTTTGGGAATTTTCAGAAAAGCAATTAAGGTCCGTGCGGACCTCTTTGTGTCAATGATTACTAAATCCCCTTAAAGTCCACAATATTCCCTCAAATCCCGGAAGAAATGATTACTCCCCTGCAGAGTTGGTCCGTACGGACCTCTTTGCATGCAAGATGGTCCGTACGGACCTTATTGCTCGAGGGACATCATCATTCCAGAATATTCACCATCATTGCAGATTCCCTCAAATCGAGGAAATCAAAAATTCTGGATAACCAAGAAGGTCCGTACGGACCTCTTTGCTCCGAAATTTTTACTATAAATAGAGGGCTCCCCCTCCTCATTTTCACACACCTCCCTCTTCTCTCTTCCTCCCTTAGCCTTCTCGGCTCCCCTCTAAGTCCTCTCGAGGCACTCCCGCCCCTTTCGAATCCTTCCGAGGCCTTCCGAGCTCCCTTGTGGTGCTCCGAAGCCTCCCCGAGCGCTCCCGAGACGGTCCCGCGCTGCCCCGAGGCACTCTCGAGGTACTCCGAGGCCCCTCGTGGTACTCCGAGGCCTTGCCCGGTCTTTCCACGGTGTCCCGGCTCTTTCCGAGTCAAACCGACGATCCCAAACCACGCCGAAACTCTGCCCGAGTGACTCCTGCCACCACAACGCACGCCGAACCTCTGCCCGAGTGATCCCGACGATCCCCACGCACGCCGAACCTCTGCCCGAACGCAGCCTACAACCTCAACTCACGCCGAAACTCTGTCCGCAGACAACCGGTCCCTCCCGAAGCAATCCCGATCCATACCGGAACGCTACTCCGACCTCAAACACCATTCCCCAGCGGAAGACAGACACGAACCAACATTGGTAAGGCTTCCTTCCTATACTATTTCAATACATTTCCATACATAGCATACAATGTAGACATCCGATACAGCATGCATTTTTAAAAGCACACACACACACACACAACATTTAAAGGATATTAGGGGTATCCGAAAGACTCGTTTTACGAGGCTACTCGGGTGAGCTCTAATATTCTAATATTCTCTTCCCGGGGAGTCATCTGACCTCCGAACTCAAAATCTCATCACACAAAAAACGGTTTAAAATTATCTTTAAACTGATGCCCTTTTTCAATGTTTTGGGCTTAATAAAAACGGCGTGGCGACTCTACAAATGCGAAAACAAACGGCGAGACACCTCCAACGCGAAAGATGCCAGATGCCGGGGCCGCGAGGCCTTTCTCGGATCCGGGTAATTTCAGTTGGCGACTCCGCTGGGGATATTTTGTTTTAAAAACTTTTAAACAAAACAAAAGATTTTTAAAACGATGATGAGGGTCAAACTTTCATTTTACCCCTTCCTTTAACTGTTGTGTGTGTGTGCACGTGCTTCGTTTTTATTTTACAAAAAAAAATAAAAATACAAAAAAAAAATGCATCAATATACATCTGTGCATACATTTAAAATTCTCCAAAAACTTCTGTTTTACTCAGAAAAAGAATTTTAGAGACCGCACACTACGCGCACTGCTGCCTCGGTTACACCGCACGCTACTCGCACTGCTGCCTCGGATACACTGCACACTACAACCCTTAACCCGGAGTGGTCTCAGTTGCAGTCCGTTTGGTCTTCCTAGGCCTCTTGGGCGCGCACGGGATCATTCCAAACATCCCATCCTAGCCAAGCGTCAACCCTGCACGTTTGAGTCTTGAGTCACACTGTCCCGGACTCGGTTGGTTTTACCCAGCCCGTGTCATACGGCTGGATACATATACCATGCCGGCCATTTTCTCGAGTCAAGGCTCGGAACTCAAGATCCCTTCGCGCAAGCAAAGCGATGAAAGGTCATGCTAAAATCTTGACTGATCTTGATTTCCGAAGCTACACCTGCACGATGTTCCGTCCCGGATATACATCCATGCTCGCATGACACCATGTCATCACGCCTTTGATACGTCAGCCATGACGATATGACCCAGCCTACGCCCAACGTCACAGATCCCTTGCGCAAGCAAGGTAAAGAGAGGTCATGCCGAACTCTTGACCTGATCTTGACTCAGTGGCCGGCTCGGTTCACTATTCACATGGCTAACGCATCAAAACGAACATGACAGGCTCGGTCCTTAGGTTCGATTTTTCTTTTAGGCCGGTGGAAACCGCTTGCACTATAGGACCCTCGCACAGGGCCGCCCACCCTGGGATGTCGAAATACGGGTGCAAAACGAGGGGCTTATAGCCGCACGTATGGTCTCCACCGACCCAGGATCTAGCATAGTTGCGAAAAAGAAGAGCAATCTTTTCCAACCTACCTAGGATTCTGAGAAAACATGTTTTAAGTAAGTTAAAACAACAAAAAAAAAATCAAAAAATAAAAGAAATGGAAACCGCATGCCACGTGAGCTTTCCCCCTTTTATCCCGTTAGGCCATTCCCATGTCTAAACCTTGCCCATCACCCCCTCCAGCTAACAGAGAGTGGTCGAGAGTACCCGGGAACCCGTCTCCCAAAGGTCAAAACAAAGAAGGTCCTACCCACCTCTGTCACCAGGACAATCCGTCAATTCCCCATGGCCAAGTCAGTGGATAACAAGGATGAGAACGGGACCTTACCCCCAAGAAATTTCCCAACACTGGAAGAAGTTTGGCAGGTCCTCATGGCTATTGAGAAACGTCAAGGTGAGCAACAAGCCTGGATCGAAGGTGCCATGCACCACTGGAACCCTAGCCACCCAACTACCCGGGGCTTCCCAAGCCATGATCGCTCCCACACCTCTCTAACATCTCTCATTGTCTCCCAGAAGTCAACCTGTTACCCTCGTACGAGCCATGCAGTCATGACGTAAGACCACAAGACCTTCCAGAGGAAAGCTTGCCCATCCAGCCTCCCGAGGTCCCGCACCACCGCCGAACAACGAACACATCTCGGTGGGACGTCTGCGATCAGGAAGTGCTTGTCCGGAAATGGAATTCCAGGATGCAATGAATGAGGGCCGTCCTCGAAGAAAGAAGAAGCTATCTTCTCAACAAAAACCGAAAAAGAGGTATGAATCTGATCCCACGGTCGGAACCCTTGGAGAACCCTCAGAAAGTTTGACTACTATGTCATCTACTCCAAAGAAATCTCCCCACCTAGTTACGCACGGGGCCACGGCAATGTTTGCTCCATGATCAGGTGGGACGAGCTACGCACCGCCACCGAAGACCCGAAGGTCCGGATAATCCAACCCCGTCTTGGGAGGATCTCAAAGCCACTATTGATGCTTCGGTAAAAGCCATGACGGTGAACGAATTGAAATGCGCAGCCGGCCTTACGCCAATCGTGCTCCTCCCACTCCGTAAACGGGAGAGACAAGCAAAACCATAAGTCCAGAGGTGAATGTTCGACACGTTCCTGGTCAAATCCCTGAATCCTCCACGGACAGACAAAAGGCCGGCCATACCTGAGCCACTAACCGAAAAGGGGTCCTACGCCAAAGAAGCCGAAATCTTGGACCCAAAGGTGAAGATCCTGTCTTGACACAGCCTTAAGCGCACTCAGCTAACATCTCGCTCGGTCCTTACTCACTTCATCTTACCCGCACAAGCTCAAGTTGGAAGAAAGCACGGCCCGGACCATGGTTCCCATCACAGTGACACCTGATGAAGCGGTTCGAGTATGATTGGCAACGTCAATTACAATATCATCACCTTCACAGAGCTCGACCTTCCAAAATTTGGGGCCGACCATAACGAGCCTCTCTACATAACAGTTCAACGGACGAGCGCCGTCTCTCCTCGGGTGGTAGACGAGGGATCATCCATGAACGTCCTTCCAGCCAAAATGATGGATTTGCTAGGGATCAAAACAACTGATCTAAAACCCTCGACTCAGGCAATCAAGGCATACGACTCAACATCCCGCCCAGTCTTGGGGATAGCCACCTTGAACTTGTGGTTCGGAAAACAAATGGTCCCGACAGATTTCCAAGTCATCGACATCCCAATCACCTTCACTGCCATTTTGGGACGTCCTTGGCTACATCAGATCAATGGGGTGGCATCTACTCTCCATCAATGCGTAAAGTTCATTCAAGGAACAGATCTGACCATCATCTACGGCGACAGCATAGTCACTGAAAGGACCGACACCAACGGCGTCCCGGTTTTAGAGATCAAACACGATGATGACGGCATGATGCTCACAGGGTTCACCATCGAAAGCCCAAAGGCCCAAGTGTGCCACATAGACCTGCCTTTGATTTGGGATAAGATCCCTCCCCCGATGAAAATGATGAAGCACATGAACTACATCCCGGGGCTCGGTTTGGGAAAACGCCATCAGGGCACTCAACAGATCATCAATATCAAAGAACAGAATACCCTGCACGGCCTGGGATACTCTCCTACTCCCGAACACATTGCGGAGGACAAGCGAGCCGCACGTAAACGCTCCACAGATAACAAAAGAGGCTTGCACACCATCTCCGATCTTCGTCCTTACAGCTTCGACATGACCAAGTACTTCACAAAGAAGGCCGGCAACTTGGAAGAAGATTCAGAAAAGGGAACACAGCTGATCAGCGCCAAACAAAGCTACCCGACAACCATGGACAAGCTCCAGCAGAACCTGGCAAGATTCAGAGGCCTCAAGCCAAATCCTGTCCGAAGAGCATTCCTCGACACACCGCCCCTGCCGGGATCCACAACCACCACTATTCACAGCGAATTTTGGTTCAAGAAAACCCCCTCTTTGGCAGAAGAACTCGAAAAACTCTCTGTCAACACCCCTGCCTTCAACAAACGGGACGAGTCTACATTCGAGCTAGTAATGCCCAAGACAAAAGCAAGAGACTCCGCAGACGATGTTTGGGACGAGCCACTGCTCCACCTGCTCTTCAAAGAAGAAATCGAAATGCCGGATCTAATCGATTTTGTTTCTGATAACTCTGTGATAGCAATGATCGGGAACGGTGACATAAAGCCTTTCAAGCCCCATCTCCTATCAAGCTCATTGCCACTCAATAACTGGGCCACCTTCTCCGGACCTACCGCCAAAGAAAAAGGACATGATCGAACAACTTGGTCGACCCCTCGAGTCCTAGAGTCTAGTGTCAAAACTCATCCCGAGTCCATTAGCTTTGAATTTGAGTCTCTCGAGTCATCCGATGGCCTCACGCCGAAGATTACGAACTCATTGCCAATAATGTATTCCCGTATGCTCTTAATGAATGCTTCGATCTTTCCGAGTATCCTCTCATTGCATCTTTAACAACTGATAAATTAACTAACACACAAACAGTTAATAATGATTCACTTGATAAAGAAGCAGACACATTAAATGAACAATACATTAAGCACATCTTTAAGCATGTTGTCAAACGAGAGAAAAACCGGGTCCAAGCGAGGAGGTTTTAACCAAAGTGAATTTGGGAACCGCCGAAGAGCCAAAAGAGACGCAAATCGGAAGTTTCTTCACCGGCACAGAGCAAGACGCATTGACTGCCTGCTCAAAGAGTTCGTGGACGTGTTCGCTTGGTCCTACCGAGACATGCCCGGGTTAGATCCTAACATTGTAGAACACCGGATCCCCTTGAATCCCGAGGCTAAGCCCATCAAGCAAAAGCTACGCCGAATCAAGCCAGAATGGTCTTTACAAGTCAAGGAAGAGATCGAGAAGATGCTTCGCGTCGGCTTCATCAGGGTGATTGAATACCCCACATGGCTCTCCAATATCGTCACGGTCACCAAGGCCAATGGAAAAGTACGCTGTTGCGTGGACTTCCGAGATCTCAACAAAGCAAGTCCCAAGGACGATTTTCCACTACCCAACATCGACATGTTGGTAGACACTACAGCCAATTTCGAAGTCAAGTCTTTCGTGGACGGTTTTGCCGGTTACAATCAGATCAAGATGGCCGAAGAAGACCAAGAAAAGACAGCTTTCACAACCCCCTGGGGAACCTACTGCTACACAGTAATGCCGTTCGGACTAAAGAACGCTGGGGCTACCTACCAACGGGCAGCAACCGCCCTCTTCCACGATATGATCCACAAAGAGATCGAAGTGTACGTCGATGACATGATCGTTCACTCAAAGGGATCAGACGGACAACACCTCACAGACCTG
Source organism: Adenophora triphylla var. japonica (assembly GCA_022495995.1). Lineage (NCBI taxonomy): Eukaryota > Viridiplantae > Streptophyta > Magnoliopsida > Asterales > Campanulaceae > Adenophora > Adenophora triphylla. Next base: position 371,662 of record JAFEMH010000708.1, read on the forward strand.
AGAAAATTCTTCAATCGCCTCCGAAAACACTCAATGAGGCTTAACCCTGCCAAATGCACATTTGGGGTTAGCCGAGGCAAAGTTTTGGGATACATGGTCACCGAGAGAGGCATTGAGGTGGATCCTCAAAAGATCAAAGCTATCATCGAAATGAGACCACCGCAAACTCTGACAGAGGTGAAAAGCTTCATGGGCCGCCCGCAATATATCGCCCGCCGTCAACCAATTGACCTCTATGTGCGAGCCAATCTTCAAGGCGATGAAGAAGAACGCCGACATCGAATGGAACTCGAGAATGCCAAGATGCCTTTGAAAAAATAAAAGCATACCGTGTGAGTCCTCCGATTCTCTGTCCTCCCCACGAGGAAAAGCCACTGTTGCTATACCTAAGCTTGTGACCGACACCGCGATTGGAGCCATGCTCTGTCAAGAAAAGAAGGAGTCACGGGTCGAAACGCCATCTACTTCGTCGGTCGAAAGTTTCAAGGCGGCGAACTCAATTACTCGGCCCTCGAGAAAACCTGCGCAGCTACGGTATGGGTTGTCGGGAAACTATGGCACTACATGCGGTCGCACACGATGCACTTGGTTTCCAAAATGGACCCGATCAAGTACCTCTTCGACAAACCATCTCTGTCAATGAGGCTCGCCAAATGGTCTTTCTTCCTAGCGGAATTTGACATCAAGTACGTAAACCAAAAGTCAATCAAGGGACGGGCCATGGGTGAACAATGGTGATTTCCCAGCGACGAGGCTCGAGGCCACTGAACCACAATTTCCGAGGCGAAGGAATCTTCACAATCGAAGGCGAAATTCGATGGCAAGCTGTTCTTCGACGGAGCGGCCAACCAAAAGGAAACGGCATCGGTATGCTCTTGGTGGATCCCAAGGACGAGCACACCCCAATTGCTATAAAGCTCAATTTCGAGGTAACCAACAATGCCGCCGAATATGAAGCTGCGGCCGGACTACAAGCCGCACTCGAGAGGAATGTCCGAAACTCGAAGTTTATGGGGACTCGGCCTTGATCATCAACCAAGTCTCCAACAAGTGGAAAACCATAGACCCGGGCTTGCAAAAATACCATGCACATAGAGGACCTCATCACACAATTCGAAGAGGTCACCTTCCATTACTTGCCAAGAGACCGAAACGAGGTTTGCGGATGCCTTAGCCACCTTGGCTTCCCTTGTGGAAATCCCGAAGGAAAAGCAATCAAACCCTTCAAAGTCGGACGAAAGGAAATTCACGCCTCTTGTTGTGAGATCGAACCGAGAACCTAAGCCCGTCAATGAGCCATGGTATAACAAGATTTTCCAATACCTCAAGACCGGGAAACCACCTTCATGAACAAGGAAGACCCACACACAGGAGGGGCCAAAACCAAGAGCATCATGGCCCTAAAACGCCTTGCCTCTCACTTCGTCATCCTCGGGGACATGCTATACAAGAAACGATACCACGGGCCACTCCTACGCTGCATCAGTCAAGAAGAAGCAGACAAGTTCATGAACGAAGTCCACAATGGGGCTTGCGGTCCCCACATGAACGCCCGAGCCACGATGCAAATCATTCTCGGGATGGGCTACTCTTGGATCTTCATGGAGCGGATTGCATCCACTTTGTCGCTGCGACAAGTGCCAACGGTTCTCCAACCTCAATCATCTACCGCCCCACGATCTCTACTGCATGACTACACCTTGGCCCTTTGCCACTTGGGGAATTGACGTCATCGGGAAAATCGCTCCGCCAGGCAGCAACGGTCACGAGTTCATCTTAGTAGCCATCAACTACTTCACCAAATGGGTCGAAGCCAAGTCCTACAAGGTACTCACCTCCAAGAAGGTCGCGCATTTCTTCAAGGAAAACATCATCTGCCGATACGGCATCCCAAATGAGGTCATATCAGATAATGGTTCACACTTCGAAGGGGAATTCGACAGACTGCTAGCTGAATTCAAGATCACACGTCACAAATCTTCTCCCTACCGGCCACAAACAAACGGCGCCGTGGAAGCAGCAAACAAAACCCTCGAACGGATCATCCGGAAAATGACCACCCGAGGACGAGATTGGCCCGAGAAGCTGCACCTTGCACTTTGGGGCTACCGCACATCGGTCCGACCACGGGAGAAACCCCATTTGCCACGACCTACGGGATGGAAGCGGTCCTTCCCATCGAGCTAGAAATTCCCTCACTCCAGAGTCTTCTTTGGAAAATGACATCAACGAAGTCGAATGGCTCCGAAGCCGACATGACGAATTGGCTCTGCTAGACGAGCGACGACTAAAGGCCATGGAACACGTCCGAGCCTATCAAAGCAGAATGGCTAGAGCTTTCGACAAGAAAGTCAAATCCCGAGACATCAGGGAAGGTGACCTTGTACTCAAAGAAAAGCCTCCCGCTCGAACCAACCCAGGAAAATGGGAACCCACATGGATCGGCCCTTTCGTGGTTCAAAAGATCTTCTCCGGAGGCGCCATGAAGCGACGGACCTAGACGGCAATCCCTTCATGAATCCAGTCAACGGAAGCAAACTTCGCGAGATACTTCACTGAAGAAGAACAACTGTGCATCTCTTGGCACTCCATGTAGTGTCGAACTACGCGGACACTGAGCCCTCTAGTCAGGAGACGTAGGCAACCTTAATTGGTCCGGTCTAAAAATACACAAAAAGTCAAAAGTTTGAATGTCAACCAAGACCTCCATCAAGCTCCGCACTTTTCAAGAACACGCCCGGCGGTCACCTTGACCAAGTCAAACGACGGCGGCAACATCAAGGACATCCGAGGGTCACTCGGCATCAAACGGCCGGCTCGTATGCTCCCAAGCCGGGGGCTTGTCTTCGCCCTCATGCGCTTCAAAAAAAAAAAGAGAGCTCGAGCAAGGGCTCACAAAAAAAAATAATAAAAAAAAGGAGAGCTCGAGCAAGGGCTCACAAAAAAAAACAATAAAACAAAAGAAGCTCAAAGCAGAAGCTGCGAAATTGAGGTCAAGAGCCCGACGCCAACAAGAGGCAAGAAAGCTGCGAAAAAGACCGTCAAAACGACTTGTCAAGGGAGCATTCAACCTCTCAGCCAAAGCACAAAGCCTCAGCAAAAGGGATTGCCGTCATGGCCCAGACTGCTTCAAGTCCGCAAATGCTACAGAAAAGTCCAAAGATGGACGCCGACAAAGTGCACAACAGAAGCAAAGGCAAACAAAAGGTCTTGCGTCTCGATAAAGCTTTAAAAGTAAATCACAAATCACTAACGGTTACAACATTTCTTGATGAGTTCAAGCACGGTCTACTCTCAAGTTCACAACATGCTAAAAGACAGCTTAATACATTTAACTAATAATGTGTTTGCAATGCAATGAATGGATACCTAGGAGGTCATTCCGCGCCATCTGCGCTTGTCCCCTCGCCATTCTTTCCTTTCTTCCCTCGTCCCCGGCGAGTCTTCTTTCGCTTCACGTGAACCAACTCTGCGTCTCTCGGTCAGAGATGCTGGGGTCCTCCCGTAGAGTCAAATAATCCGGTAGCTCTCGGGGCTTCATTCGCCCGTGCTTCGGCTCGGATCTCCTCCCTGCGAGTGCAGTAAAGAGAACCTCTCACTGTCGGTCGGTCAACTCTAGTCTCGTAGTCAAACAAAGCGTCTCCCGTCACATCGAAGGGTCGGACCGGGCTTCGGCACTCCTAAGGCAATAGGCTGCTACGGCAAGCGGGTCCCAGAATCGCTGCACTTTGCTCTCCAAGACCACTTGGGTTTGCCCAACTCTGTTTGCTCATGCACGGGCCGGATCTTGAGTCGTCAATACAACGCTCCCAGACGTCTAAGGAGTACCACGGGAGGGAAAGCGGAATACTTCCATACCCTCGAAAATACAAGAAGGCACTGTTGCCATACAAAGAGGAACTACCTCCGCGGTAGCAAGGTCATCCCGGCCCAACAAAGGCTCTGCTTCATCCCAAAGCCGGGAAACAAGCGACGGAATATAGAAGGAGGACCAAGACAAACACGGAACTCGACAACGTAGGACCCTTCTGCAAGACCCTCCTGGTCTCAATCCTCCCGAGTGTGGAACCCACCGGCGGATCGATGCGTACCAAGCTGTGCCATCCATCTCTCCCGGGCGGACTGATCCATATCCAACACAAGAGGTCGCCGAGCAAATGACCACGGGCTAAACGACGTCGGAGCCTCGGACATGGCCTGAAGTCTCTCTCGCAGCCACAAGGTGAGCAAAGCGGGGCTTCCCCCTCTCATAAAACGATCCCCAGTCGCCAGACGATCGATACCATGAAGAGTCTCCCCCAGCACCAACGGGACAATATCCTCTCCGGCTCTGCGAGTGCCCTACCACATCTAGCAAGCGCCATCACAAATGCCAAGGGAGGCCGACCGGAAAAAGCGTCGCCATCACGCACAAGGCAAATACACCCCAGGAGACGTCACTCTCATCATCGGCCATGAACCGCTCGGCGGCTCGAAATGTCGATGTGACCCGAATCAAGGATCATGCCCTGCACTTCTTCCAACGAAGTATGAAGAAAGTCTGCAAGCTTCACGCTCACCGCAGGACCACCAAACAAAGGAAGCGAGATGGCCTCCACCTCCGGTCCTCCAATCAAAGCCCGAAAATCCTCAAAAGTGGGCACCATTTCATTATAGGAGAAACAGTACACATGCCTCCTAACATCCCAGAACTTCGCGGCAGCCCGCAACAAATCCCAATCAGGAACCAACTCCTTAAAAGACCAAATCGAGCAAAGACGAAACCTTACCTCGAAAGCCCGTCTCTGATGCCTCATACGACGCCGCATCCACGTTTTCAGCTGCTCAAGGAAGTGTGCTTGCCTCTCCTGCGAAAGCCTCGACAAAATTCTAGGGACGTACGAAGAATCCATGACAAAAATGGAGGTTCCTAGAGAAAATGGGGAAGAAAGCTCGAAAATGGCTGCAAATGGGGAAATGAGGAAGAACCAGACACGGTAAAGCATTTATGTCCTTCCCAAAAGCAAGGTTGGTCCGTACGGACCTCTTTGCATGCTAAGTATGTCCGTACGGACCTCCTTGCAAACAGAACCCATTTCCCGGCCAAACGGTACAAAAGCACTGTCCTCAGAAAACCTTGCTCCAAAGCGCCCAAACATTTGGCCAAAGCCATTCCCGGCAAACAAACACTACCCACAAACACACTCTCAGCTCACGTGGCATGTACAAAAAATAAAAAAATAATAATAGCAACAATTTCTAGGACAAATCCCGGGAATCACAAAAATGACATTACATCTTAAAATAAAATACTGTTTGCCATGCAAATACATGTGTTTTATTACAGGTACCAAAATGTACATTTGCTAAACAAAAAAAAAAAAAAAGGAGGGATATGAAAAGAGGGAAAGCAAATGAATACTAATCAGAATCCTCAGCATCATCATCCTCACCGAGGTCCTCCAAAGAAAAGTCGGGCATCCCAGCGAACTCGCCCGTCACATCCTCGTCGTCGGAATACCGAGCACCCGCCAGAGGCTCCCACGAAAAGTACTCAGAAGGATCAAATCCGGCGAAAGGATCAAAGAAAGAAGGCTCTGAGGAACCCTCACCCTGTGCACCGTGCGGAGGCATGAGCGATAAAGGGCTGCTCCCTCGAAGGCCTGCGGCTCCGAAGATGTCCCGGCATCCATGCTATGCCGCCCCCTCAAAGGTCCCTCCTGCTGCGGCTCCGGCTCGACTCTAGGCGGAGGAACGTCTACAAAATGCCTCGAAGGCATAGGCTCGTACGCTGGCACACGACGCGAAGACCTGCAGGACATCTTCGATGCCATCTTCTTAGCGAAGGAGCGCATCGCCACGTAACGGCGAGTCAGCATATCATAGGCTCTCCCCGGGACTGCACCAACAAGCGAGGAAACGCTCGGCAATACGGTTATACTCGACAACAAAAAGAAAAATGCGAAAAGATGCCAAGATGGAAAAGAGTCGGCACACTCACCGATCTGTCGGGATCCAGCTCTGTATGCGGCGGGAGCTGCTCCGGAGCAGTGGAGACACCCTCCTCCTCGATCCGTCCCCGCGGACGTACGTGAAATCCGGTCCCGGCATCGGAACCTGCAGGGGAGCTGCGGGCCAGCCTCTCTCTCCCGCGCCAGCACCTGCGGCGTCCTCAGCTTCCTCCTCACGAAGGCCCCGTACTCCTCTCCGTATAAAATGAACTCCTCGGCCCCGACACCGCCAAGGTACCTCTCGAAGTCAAGCACATCCATATCCCGGGAGTCAAGCATCCCAAAGGGAGGGTCCCTCGAAGCCACGGGAAGCACACCGGGGCCATCTTTGCCCGGAAGACCCGCTCTCCCAGATACATGACATCACAAGTCAAGCCCCGCAGCATCTTCCGCCGCGCTGTCACCTCGGGAGCCCCCTCAAACTCATCTCCCTCATACCGAGTCCACGGGAACAAGACAAACCCCTCACGGCTATCTCGCTCCAGACGCTCCTGCACATCCCCGTGGCGATGGTGAGCTTCCCCAGTGGTCCTCCTCTTCCTCGCCGTACGAGCCCGGCCCGGCATAGCGAGTGCAGCAGCAACGGCCCGGATCTCTATCCCACGGGAAGCACTGGAAAACCTCATAAAACCACACACGTGACAAAAACGAGAGAAGGTTCGGTGCAAAAGACAATGGAGAAATAACAAGTTGCTAAATCAAAAAAAAAAAAAAAAACGACAATAAACTCATACCTCCAAAGCAAAGTCAAAACATGCCAACGCGCGCCACACCCGGCTAAACCGGTCCAAGGAGAAGTAGAGCTCGGCCAAGCTGCCTCGCCCCAAGCAATATCACAGACCCTATCCGAGGTCAATCAAGCTCTCCAACAAAGCGAAGGGAGGCTGCGGTCGCGTGGTTCGAGAACGAGTCTCGGACGGTGCATACCACAAGAAGGAGCGCGCCAAGCTGCTCCGTGTCACTGGCCGGTACTCCGGATGTAGGCCCCAATGCGCGTGATCCTCATCTCCCACGTCGCTGTCAGCATCCCCGAGCCTGCGAGGATGAGGCTCAAAGCCCGGCGGCTCGGTCGACACATCATCGGCTATCATGTCTCTCCTCCACCTCACGGGCTCCCCTTTGAAGGAGAGCCCGTAATGCGGCAAAATCGGTGGGCGTCACTTGTCACCTCGCCCCGGCTCGGGTGGAAGGTGTGGGTGGTATCCCACCAATACTCGGATAAACCCGGAAGACACTCTTGTTCTTCCTCGTGTCAGACACTCCGGCCCGGGTTCTCAGCGAACACACCTAGGCCGAGAAGCATAAACCGACCTCAGGGGACTCGGCCTACCGTCCACGGAAATATCGGGCATCCATTGCCATAGCTCCACAACGGCCTCGAGCGATCCCCGAGTCTTCATCCTCTTGGCCTTCCCGGCCATAAGCCCCGCATCCTGCGAGTAAACACGACGAAAGGTACGTCAATCACGGTACTTAATATAAAGGCACATGTAACCCGTCACAAAACACGGCACACAATGCACATAATTTTCACATGCATTACACATATAATTTTCCATGTAACCCGTCACAAAACACGGCACACAATGCACATAATTTTCACATATATCATGCATATAATTTTTCCCATGCAGTCCGTCACAAAAACACGGCACACACTGTACACATTTTCTCAAAAAGAAAAAAAAGGGGGGGGGATTAAACCCTACACGACACATTTTCAAAAGAAAATCCGTCCCAACACAGCACATATTGCACATATTTTCCCCACAGAGTCTGTCACCCAAAAACACGGCACGACACATATGCATAACACAAAAAAAATCCGTCCCTACACGGCACACACTTTCACATATAACCCGTCACAAAACACGGCACGTGTCACATTTTTTCACAAAAATTATCACTACACGATAATTTTTCTCACAATGTACATACATAAATAGCATTAGGTACAAAACACCAAAGCATGCAATTCACTAGATAGGCACTTTATTTTCACAAATAAGAGCTAATCTACACATTTCTGCACAAAATACACATACCCACAATTTTTACATGTCCATTTTCAACAATTCATCAAGAATTTCACAAAAAAGGCATAAAATAATAACAAAAAATTCAAAAATGCGAAAAACTAAAACCTAGTTCTAGCATTCAAAAATTCGAGCAGGGAATCAAAACGGAGCGATTTCTTACCTCCCAGACGTTCATGGAGCGACGATTGTGCACCTCCGGATTCGGATACAAAACATCCGGATTCTTCGAAGATGGAACGAACGAAATCCAATTCCTTTGGAGCTCCATTCGTTGCTCAACCACTTCCCGATTGCGTTGACGACGACTCTTTCGAGATCCCTCCGCCATTGCAAGCAATTCAAGCTAAGAAAAATGGAAGATTTTGGCCAAAAATGGAGTTTTCTCTCCTTCTCTCTCATTTGGTTCACGCCTTTGGAAATGGGAAATGAAGAGGGAGCCTCGGAATTTAAGCCCGGTCAAAGCCTGGGAACTGTAAAAAACCAAGGTGGTCCGTACGGACCTCTTTGCAACCAGGTTGGTCCGTACGGACCTCTTTGCAAGGGGTGGCCAAATTACTTTTCTGCCCTTATAATCTTTGCCCCTGGCTGTCCTGAGGCCTTTTCCAGCAAATCCAAGTGCAGAATGGTCCCTAACCCTTCAATTCAACCACCGGCCGTCAGCGTAAGACCGGTCCTCGCCCACTTCAACGGCAACTCAATCCCCGGCCATCAGCGTAAGACCGGTCCTCGCCCACTCCAACGGCAATCCAACCACCGCCCGCTCAACGGCAATTCAAGAAGGAGCCAACACCTCCCAGCACGAATATCAAGGCGCAAGACGCCTCCAAACGCTCAACGACAACTCAACCACTGGCCCCCAAAGGAGGTCCGAAGTCATCTTCCCAACAGAAAAGATGCCCCTACAAGGTCATGCATCCCCAGCAATTCAAGCACCGGCAGTCAGTGTAAGCCCGAACCTCGCCCACTTCAACGGCAACGCAAGCACCGGCCATCAAAGTAAGCCCGAGCTCCTCCCCAACAAGTCGAAAGGGAAGTCATACAGGACTGCATATCCCCAGCACCGGCCATCATCCTTGCCCACTCAACGGCAAAACAAGCACAAGAAGGAGCCAACACCTCCGAGTACAAGTCCCAAGGCACGAAGCGCCTCCAAAACGCCAAATGGTGAAGCAATCACCGACCGTCATCCTTGCCCACTTCAACGGCAGCGCAAGCACCGGCAGTCATCGTAAGTCCAACCTTCTACTCAACATGCAAAAACACAAAGGCATCGACGTCTCTCGAAGCACAAGGCAGCCACGCCTCCACAAATGCGGCTAGAAGACGATTCAAAGTCCTCGCGCATTACATCAACTGCGGCTAGAAGACGATTCAAAGTCCTCGCGCATTACATCAACTGCGGCTAGAAGACGATTCAAAGTCCTCGCGCATTACATCAACTGCGGCTAGAAGACGATTCAAAGTCCTCGCGCATTACATCAACCGCCGCCAGAAGACGATTCAAAGTCCTCCAGCGTGGCACCAACCGCCGCCAGATGACGATTCAAAGTCCTCCAGCGTGGCACCAACCGCCGCCAGATGACGATTCAAAGTCCTCCAGCGTGGCACCAACCGCCGCCAGATGACGATTCAAAGTCCTCGCGCATTACATCAACCGCCGCCAGAAGACGATTCAAAGTCCTCCAGCGTGGCACCAACCGCCGCCAGATGACGATTCAAAGTCCTCCAGCGTGGCACCAACCGCCGCCAGATGACGATTCAAAGTCCTCCAGCGTGGCACCAACCGCCGCCGGATGACGATTCAAAGTCCTCGGCGTGGCACCAGCCGCCGCCGGATGACGATTCAAAGTCCTCCGGCGTGGCACCAACCGCAAGCCGATGACGATTCGAGTCCTCACTCTATCTCCGGCCCGGAAGGCCTTAAACCACCCGATTAGGAAAATCGTAAAATTTCCATCCCGGGACGCCACCACGTCCTCACAATTGACCTCGGCGGTCACCACATCTCGGGACACCACCACGTCCTTACCGCCGACCTCGGCGGTCACACAACACTTCAGGGCACCACCACGCCCGCACTCACAAATTCACGACCTCGAACTACGACCGGGCTTGATTCCCGCCGGGATACGTAGGAATCCTATCACGGGGTCCGGCCATCGACCTATACGGTCACCTAGGACACCACCACGTCCTCCACATCGACCTATGCGGTCACCCGGGACACCACCACGTCCTCACCACCGATCTCGGCGGTCACACGACACTTCGAGGGCACCACCACGCCCGCATTCACAAAACACTCACCCCACACCCGAACTACGACCGGGCTTAATTCCCGCCGGGGATACGTAGGAATCCTATCACGGGGTCCGGCCTATTGACCTAAACGGTCACACAAAAGGACACCACCACGTCCTCACATTGACCCTCACGGTCACTTCCTCTCCCGTCGCGATCCAGTTAGGACCCTTATCTTATCGGCGACCCCACTTCTTTCATAAGTGACGTCGTCGAGGGGCTTACGTAAGTACCCCAATCTGGATCACCCCTTCTCAAGCACACGGGAAACACCGCAGACTCATCCACGTAGTCTCAGAGACCTCTCTCTCACTCAAAACCCTCTCAAAACCCTCTCAAACCCCCAACCAAACCAAGGGAGGAGCCTTCTGGGATAAAAAGGGACAAAAGGACCTTTTGGGAATTTTCGAGGAAATCGAGAAAAGCAATTAAGGTCCGTACGGACCTCTTTGTGTCAATGATTACTAAATCCCTTAAAGTCCACAATATTCCCTCAAATCCGGAAGAAATGATTACTCCCTGCGAGAGTTGGTCCGTGCGGACCTCTTTGCATGCAAGATGGTCGTACGGACCTTATTGCTCGGGGACACCATCATTCCGGAATATTCACCATCATTGCGAGATTCCCTCAAATCGAGGAAATCCAAAATTACGGATAACCAAGAAGGTCCGTACGGACCTCTTTGCTCCGAAATTTTTACTATAAATAGAGGGCTCCCCCTCCTCATTTTCACACACCTCCCTCTTCTCTCTTCCTCCCTTAGCCTTGGCTCCCCTCTAAGTCCTCTCGAGGCACTCCCGCCCCTTTCGGATCCTTCCGAGGCCTTCCGAGCTCCCTTGTGGTGCTCAAGCCTCCAGCGCTCCGAGACGCTCCCGCGCTGCCCCGAGGCACTCTCGAGGTACTCTGAGGCCCCTCGTGGTACTCCGAGGCCTTGCACAGTCTTTCCACGGTGTCCGGCTCTTTCCGAGTCAAACCGACGATCCCAAACCACGCCGAAACTCTGCCCGAGTGACTCCACGCCACCACAACGCACGCCGAACCTCGCCCGAGTGATCCCGACGGTGATCCCCAGCGCCACGCCGAACCTGCCCGAACGCAGCCTACAACCTCAACTCACGCCGAAACTACGTCCGCACAACCGGTCCCTCCCGAAGCAATCCCGATCCATACCAGGAGCGCTACTCCGACCTCAAACACCATTCCCCGGCGGAAGACAGGACACGAACCAACATTGGTAAGGCTTCCTTCCTATACTATTTCAATACATTTCCATACATAGCATACAATGTAGACATCCGATACAGCATGCATTTTTAAAAGCACACACACACAACATTTAAAGGATATTAGGGGTATCAGAAAGACTCGTTTACGAGGCTACTCGGGTGAGCTCTAATATTCTAATATTCTCTTCCCGGGAGTCATCTCGACCTCCGAACTCAAAATCTCATCACACAAAAACGGTTTAAAATTATCTTTAAAGCGTGCCCTTTTCAATGTTTTGGGCTTAATAAAAACGGCGTGGCGACTCTACAAATGCGAAAACAAACGGCGAGACACCTCCAACGCGAAAGATGCCAGATGCCGGGGCCGTGAGGCCTTTCTCGGATCCGGGTAATTTCAGTCGGGTCTAGTACAAATCATAGCGTACATGATAGATCCAATAGCCGAAGCGTATGGAACTTCATTCATCCTCTTTCGCTCATCAGTTGTCTTAGGACACTGCGTCTTACTAAGAGTAACACCATGACCCATTGGCAAGTTGCCTCTCTTAGAATTTTCCATTTTGAATCTTCTAAGAACCTTGTCAATGTAGGTACTTTGACTCAAACCAATTATCCTCTTAGATCTATCTCTATAGATCTTGATACCAAGGATGTAAGCGCTTCGCCCATATCTTTCATTGAGAAACATTTCCCTAACCAAGACTTGACAGTCTGAAGTGCAGGAATTTCGTTTCCAATGAGTAAGATATTATCGACATACAATAAGAGAAATAGCACAACGCTCCCACTGAATTTAATGTATACACAAGGTTCATCTTCATTCTTGGCAAAACCAAACTCTTTTATTTTTTCGTCAAAATGAAGATTCCAACTCATAGAAGCTTGCTTCAATCCATAAATGGATCTCTGCAACTTGCACACCTTGTTAGAATTTCTTGGATCGACAAAACCTTCGGGTTGTGTCATATACACATCCTCAAGCAGTTTTCCATTAAGGAAAGTAGTTTTGACATCCATTTGCCATATCTCATAGTCATAATACACAGCTATGGCAATCAAAATTCTAACAGACTTACGTATGGCAACAGGCGAGAAGGTTTCATCATAGTCTACACCATAAGTTTGCCTATATCCCTTTGCTACAAGCCTAGCCTTGTAAATATGCACCTTTCCATCCATGTCAGTCTTCTTCTTGAAGACCCACTTGCACCCTATGGTTTTTACACCTTCGAGTGGCTCAATCAAGTTCCAAACTTTATTATCCGACATGGATTGCAATTCGGATTTCATGGCTTCTAACCATTTATCCGAATCGGGATCGGACATCGCCTCTTGATAGGAAGTAGGTTCGTCATTCTCAATGACTTCCACTTCATTACTTTTCGACACGAGAAACCCATATCTCTCGGGTGCGGATCGTAACCTATCCGATCTACGATGGACTTGTGGATCTTGAACCGGTTCCACAACTTCTTGTGGACTTGGTTCAGTCTCTACTATCGGTTCCATGTTATTTTCGGGTTCTTGAATTTCTTCAAGATCAATTTTACTCCCACTTGATGATTTATTGTGAAACTGTTTCTCAAGAAAAGTACCATATTGAACAACAAACACTTTGTTCTCAGTGCGGTTGTAAAAGTAACACCCTTTGGTTTCCTCAGGGTAACCAACGAAAATAACCTTGTCAGATTTAGGTGCTAACTTATCAGAGACAAGTCTCTTCACATAAGCTTCGCAACCCCAAATATTCATGAAAGATAAACTAGGTTTTCTTCCTTGCCACATTTCATGTGGGGTCTTAGGAGCCGATTTAGTAGGGACTCTGTTAAGTGTGAATGCTGCAGTCTCTAATGAATGTCCCCAAAAGGATATAGAAAGGTCTACTTGACTCATCATCGAACGAACCATATCTAATAGGGTTCTATTCCTCCTCTCGGAAACACCATTCCATTGTGGCATTCCGGGTGGAGTCAACTCTGAAACAATTCCACAGTTTTTGAGATGATTGTCAAACTCTTGGCTCAAATACTCACCACCATGATCACATCGAAGTGCTTTAATTGTTTTGCCAAGTTGATTTTGTACTTCATTTTGAAATGTTCTAAACATCTCAAACGATTCACTTTTGGACTTCATCAGATAGACATAGCCATATCTAGATAAGTCATCGGTGAAAGTAATGAAATACCGAAATCCTCCCCTAGCAATGCTGCTCATTGGTCCGCATACATCAGTATGTATTAAGCCCAATAAGTCACTAGCCCTTTCACTACTCTTAGTGTAGGGTGGTTTGGTCATTTTGCCCAATAAACAAGATTCGCATATCTCATATGATTCATAATCATGTGAGTCTAACATTCCATCCTTGTGGAGTTTAGAGATGTGTTTCTCGTTTATATGACCAAGCCGGCAATGCCACATGAACGAGTTGTTCACGTCATTCGGTTTAGACTTCTTGTCCACATGATAAACATTTTCAACACTATTTTGTTTCTCATCAACATCAAGAACATAAAGGCCATTAAATGAATTTTCAATACCATAAAGCATATCATTTAAATAAATATAAAACTTCTTATTCTCAATAAGAAAATTATACCCTTCATTATCCAAACAAGAAACAGAAATAATATTCCTACTCAAATCCGGAACATAGTAACAATTTTTCAAAACAAGAACTAAGCCACTAGGTAAAGTTACATCATATGTCCCTACGGCTAATGCAGCAACTCTTGCTCCATTCCCAACACGTAGGTCAACTTCACCTTGTTTGAGTAGCTTTCTATTCCTTAGTCCCTGCACATTTAAACAAATGTGAGATCCACATCCGGTATCTAATACCCATGAACTAGAAACAGAAAGAAAAATATCTATCATATAGATATCTGAATCAGAAGCAATCGTATTTCCCTTCTTCGCCTTTAGGCCTTCCTTGTAAGCCTTGCAGTTGCGCTTCCAATGACCAACCTCTTAGCAATGGTAGCAAACCGCATCCTTTTGAGACACTTTGGGAGCCTCTGCGGCAACGGCAACTTTTGCCTTAGGTTTAGCAACACTTGCTTTACCTTTGCCATATTTCTTGAACCCTTTGCCTTTGTTAACCATTAACACAGTATCGGTTCGGGGCTTCTTGATATTCTTCTTTGTGGTCTTAAGCATCGCATGTAATTCCGAGAGATTCTTATCCATGCCAGTCATGTGATAGTGCATAATGAAATGACTATAACTTTCAGGCAATGAATTCAATATCAAATCTGTGGCGAGTTCCAAACTCATCGGATTACCAAGCCTTTTGAGAAGCTCAATGTAACCCTTCATCTTAAGGACATGAGCTCCCACTGACTGCCCCTCTTGCATCTTGCATGCAGTTAGGGCCTTTACCACATCAAACCGCTCATTTCTTGCTTGCACTTGGAACATTTCCTTTAAGCGCTCAATAAGATCAAATGCTGTCTCTATGTGCTCAAGGTCCTTCTAAAGAGCCTTAGACATAGTGGCAAGCATAAGTCATGCAACATCTGTAGAATCATCATTATGTTTCTTATGTGCATCCCTATCTGCCCTAGAAGCATTTGGAGCAGGTTGAGGTGGAATGGGTTCATCGAGAACGTACAGTTTCTTCTCTTGCCTTAGAACAATTCTAAGGCTTCTGATCCAATCAGAATAGTTTGTACCACTCTCCTCAAGCTTGTCCTTCTCAAGGACTGATCGCAGTGACATGGGTTGATTATTGTGATTAACCATTCTACAATAAAATATGCAAACAATGAAACACATAAGTATCAACACATTTATCATCTAAGAGAAAATAATGTATTTCATAAATACTCTCACTCAATTATACACCTTCAAATTCAAGCATGTATCATATAATCAAAGTAGGCTAAGATCCATATTTCACTTGATTTTGGTTTAACTGAGTCAATGCCCGAAATCTAGCTATTTAGGTAGAAACATCAATCATATCACTATATGACTCTTAGATCTTTTATGAGATTTCCTTAGACATCATATGTCAAAAAACATGTTTTAAATCTCATCTATGCCTTGGGTCAAATCTCATTTGAAAGCACCAATTAAGTCAAAACCTTTTTCAAACGCATGAGACATGGAACGATACAACTAACAGAGTCAAAACTACATCAACCATTATCTCATCTTGATCACAAATTAAGATATAAGATGCACCCAACTGAGTCGAAACTACATCAAATACCCTAAAATATCACAAGTGTTCTAATCAAGGAATGGCATAAGACTTAAATATTTTAGAAGGTTTTCATATTGTAACAAACATCTCATGGTTGTAACATAGATCTCATGTGAACATAATCATGAACATAGGGCTTCACAAAATTTCATACAAACAATTTGATTTTAATCTTGAGAAATTACAAATCTATAATCATATTAATAGATCAATAACCTATGTGATAAACTAATCAAATTAATCCATCATTAATCATGAACATGGCATATCATATATACTTATTTTTCATAAAAACAAAACACATGAAATCTAGATCTATTTCATATAGCATGGATAGAAAATAATCAAATTAAATCTAGCATGCAATTTCAATCCTAATCATGGCAAGACAGGGCTCTGATACCACTGTTGGGTTTTGGGGTTACAAACGCAGCGGAAAATTTAACAAAGAACATCAAAACCTAGCCCTTAGATCCGTCTAGAATGAAGAGATAAGAAAAATCATGAAATAGAATTACATTCCTTGAATGCGATTTGGTTTGTCAAAATAGATCTCAAAATTCAAGCCTTGGAATTTTGATGTTGAATCGGATCTTCTTCTTCCTTGTTCAAAACCTTGGATTTGAAATCAACAATGGAGATCTTCAAGCTTTAGGAGATAAAGTAACCTCCCTCTTATGGTGATCCACACGCGAACGAACCAAGAACTCTTCTTGTTGGATTGCTAGATGATCCTTTCCGATTATTGAAACGTTTTCAATAATCAATGGCAAAAACTATGGAATTGATCAAAGCCTAGAGTTTCATAAACTTATAACAATGATGTATGGAGGTGAGAGAGATTTTATGGATGCACAAAGTTTGTATTTATATCCCATATAAATCCCCTAACAATTAGGGTAGAAACCTTGTCAAACTATAAAACCAATCCGGCCTTTGAACCGCAGTACGGACACGTTTTTGCCGCGGGCACGACTCGTGCTAGAGGGCAGAGTCGTGCTTTTGGAAAAACACTCATGATACGAGTCGTGCCCCAAAATTCAGTCGTGCAGATCCCGGGAACGACTCGTACCCAAGAGCACGAGTCGTGCCCAACGCCGGACAAGATATGTCGCGCGATGGACTAAGCCAGAATTCAAATTTTCAATATGGCTAAGTATGTCGCATGGTATACCAAGTCAGAATTCCAAGTTTCAGCCAGAATCAAATTCGTTCTTTGTGTGTGATCCAAAAGGAATTATATTATTTTGGTAGTGAGTCAAAACATGACCTCACCCTCACTAAACAATACCCTTTCAATTCAAGATCGGCACATTTTTGAAACCCATTTAGCCATCGCCAGAAGAAGAGGGACTATCCTTGAGGCTCCCGTAATCCAAAGAAGATGGACCATTTCCAAGCTCAAGGACGACGGAAAGCAATGATCTATCTTGGGGACTAGCTGAAATTCTCCTCTCAAAAAAATAATAAAAAAATAAAAAAGTACAAAAAAAAAGAGAATAAAAAAAGAAAAGAAAGTGAGCCTAGTCCCCAGCGATCCTCTCAAAAGTAAAAATCAAAGGATCCGGTCGTCACTCAAGAGGAGGCTCAGAGTGAATAAAGAGACAGCACGGATGTCCCTCACCACTACCTCAACCAACTCCGGCCATCCTCTCGATCTTAGAGGATATTCCCACTACCTTCCAACCAATCCCAAGCCATCCTCTCGATTTTAGAGGACATTCCCATTACCATTACTCTTGCCTTTGGCCGAAGCCAAGATTGACCTCTCATTCTTAGAGGCATTGAAGATGCAATCATGAATTCCCTCACCTTAAAAATCCCAAACACATCCCTGCAAGCCAACCTCTCATCTTTAGAGATTCAGCCAGCAAAAGGCCCAGCCGACCTCTCATCATAAGAGGTCATGATATCCCGAATCACCCAAGGGCCGATCGTAACCCTGAAACCCGGTCGCAGTTCCTACCGGATAACAGTTTCAGACCATCAATCGAAGATTGTGTAAATTCCATCCGTTCATTCGACGTTGCATGTGAGCATATTTCGTTTCTCCTCTGCAAACACTTGCCGTGAATGTCCCACTGGGGCTTCGCATCCGTGTCTCCCATCGACACTCCAAGAGGACATGTTTTTCAATTCTCCAAATCTTCAAAATCATCAAAGGTCCTCTGATCCTCGAATTTCAACGTTCATTCTTTTCATTCCGGATAAGCCCGAACTACGGCAACCTGAGCTCCTCCCAAGGAGGGGAACGTAGGAAACCATAACTGGTCCGGTCGAAATCACAAACAGATCTCAGAAGATCCGGTCTCCTCATGGACCATGCCCATACACTTTCCATCCTTCCTAGTTTGATTCTCGATATCAGTGGGCTTTCTCCTCAGGATTAATTGGAATATTTTTTCATATCAGCTTTGGAGGTTGACTAACCCGAACATCAATAAAGGGTTTTAAGCAGCTTTGTGATCATCACGAATAAGACAAGTTTTCAAGTGTCTCGACAAGTCTTCTCTTTCTACATCATAGGAAGATAGAGCCAAACACTGTTTTCGGTCAGCAAGGGCTTCCATACACTTTTCCACACCTTGTGATGCTTATACTATCCCAAAAGAGTCAAACCCAAAAGCGAGAGTGTCATACACAGAATCGGAATCCATTCCCACCCTCGAAAGATGTGCCCCTGCACACATACATTTCCGAGTCTTGTCCAGCGACTGATTGACTACGGTTTGAAATGGTGGGTTGCCTCCTTGGCCACGAGATGACTCTGTCTGCGATAAAGCTGCATGGAATTTCCTCAAGCTGGGGCTTTGGTTAAGGTATCCCTCAGGCTCTCCTTACCAGATTTCCCTCCGGGTTTACTTTGCATTATCAACTGGGGCTTCACCAAGCCGGGATCATTCTCTGCACTTTCTCTGCTGCTTACTGTCTCAGACACGCGACACACCTTGTCCTCACCAGCAATGAACCTACTGCAACCAGTACTCCCGGGAGCATCCCCGACTTGCCTAAGCTGCACCATCCATACATCATCACTCGTACATTTTCCCACCTTATGGGAGAGGGTCCACCCCATTATAAACACTTTCGTTCCATACACGATCCCTCATAGCGCAACCGCTACAGACATATCCGCTTGTCAAGCCGTGCAAAAAAACTCACTTCCCTTCCATCCCCAGCCGAGATGGACTTGTGCAACAAAAGATTAATAATGCATAAGCAAAAGTTGAATAAAATGCAAGGTGCCTAGAGTGTTGTGTTTTCCCCCCGCAGGGTACAATAATCAAGTGATCGTAATGTGATCGTGAGGACTGCCCCTCGAATCACAATTTTGGACAAGGATTCCAAATCCTGCAGGTGACAGACCCCGCCTTTATTATCTTCATAAGGCCCAGACTCACCAGCATCATCTGAAAGAGCCTTAGCTGCCTCAGCCCCCAAGCAATGCTTGTCAAAGAAAAAGAGCCTCAGCTGCCCCAGTCTCGACGACTCCAAAGCCTATTTTGTAAAAACCTTCCCGTGAACGGCCATCCAGCAAGCGTCGACAAGTGGTACAGGTCCCTCCGACAGCCACGGCCATCAAGCAGTAGAATGAGACCCTCCGGCAGCTACACCTATCCCCAGCAGGACCTATGGTAGCATGAGACCCTCGACAGCTACCTCCCAACAAGCAGTTACAGCCTAAGACCCTCCGGCAGCTACATCCACCCCCGCAGGTACAGCGATCAACTGAGCATTACCAAGTCTCGCAGACTGCCCCTCGAAGCAAAAACCGAGACAAAGATTCCACATCTGTCAGTCTCCCCAAGCAACGTTCATCAGTATCACCGGCCCCGCCGCCGAAGCATAAAAGATCCGCTCCCTAGCAAGCAAAAGTCCGCTCCCTAGCAAGCAAAAGTCCGCTCCCTAGCAAGCAATGTTTCCATCCTACCAAGTAAAGTTCCCGACCCCAAAGTCAACCAAACATCAACAGAGGCTGCCCCGTACTAAAAAAAACCGGCAAACTACCAACAACAATGGTCTAAGCCCCTCCGGCAGCCGAAGCTACCAGCAGCAACAGTAGCGTGAGTCCCCCGGCAGCTACACTTACCCCCAGCAGAATCAAACAGTAGCGTGAGTCCCCTGGAAGCTACACTAATCCAACACCTAGTGGTATGAGTCCCTCCGGCATCCACAAAGACCAACGGCAGTAGCATGAGACCCTCCGACAGCTAATCGCCACCACCAGTTGCAGCATGAGACCCTCCGACAGTTACAACCTTTCAATGACAGTAGCATGAGACCCTCCGGCAGCTACTCGCCACCACCAGTTGCAGCATGAGACCCTCTGACAGCTACAACCTTTCAACAGCGGTAGCATGAGACCCTCCGGCAGCTACTCGCCACCACCAGTTGTAGCATGAGACCCTCCGGCAGCTACAACCTTTCAACGACAGTAGCATGAGACCCTTCGGCAGCTACTCGCCACCACCAGTTGCAGCATGAGACCCTCCGGCAGCTACAACCTTTCAACGGCAGTAGCATGAGACCCTCCGGCAGCTACTCGCCACCACCAGTTGCAGCATGAGACCCTCCGGCAGCTATAACCTTTCAACAGCGGTAGTATGAGACCCTCCGGCAGCTACTTGCCACCATCCACAGTATTATCAGCCCTCCCAACAACTACAGGTAAGCACATCAAAGGTATGAAAGCCCATCTATACCCTTCCTTGCTTCTTGTCAGTTTTGTCCGAACTACGATTTGGCTTGATTCCCTTCCTAGGGATACGTAGGAATCCTTTCTCCAAAGGTCCAGCCATCCGATCTCCCCAGATCACCATCTAGCCCTCTGCCTTATCCCTTGCCGCTAATTGGGATTGGGTTTTATTTTATCGACAACCTCACCTTTTCCAAAAGTGACGTTGCCGAGGGGCTCTGTAAGTACGCCAATCCAATTCGCGACCCTTTTAGGTGCATTTTAATGTGATAAAATTGCATTAAGGGGCATTTTGGTAAATTCCCGGCCTATCCCGAGACTTCCGGAAACATTTCATAAGTTTCTCGCGAAGGAAGTACCTTTTGGTACTTTGCTCATGCTAAAGGACCTCCTGGGAATAAAACCTTTTTGGACCTTTTGGGTATTTTCCCTGAATGTTCCAGAAACTGGTTTTGGCGCCAAAAGCGGTTGTAACACCTTGTGTCACGCGACAAGTCGAGGCCTGGAAAGTGGTTACAGGAAGTCGTGCGACATAAGGTGACCACTAACTGCAGCCTATAAATAAACCCTTCTCCTCTTAGATATAGATCCCCAACTTGACATACTGTTACTCTGCAAAAATTGCAACGTAACACATACACTAAAACACACACCTATCTCTCTCTCTCTCTCTCTCTTTCTCTTCCCAATTCACCTCTAATCCCTTCCAATTCAACCCACTTCTCTCTATCAAACCTTAGATCTATCTTCAATTAATCCTCCCAAGCTCTCCAGGACCAGAAGCTGTTGTAGAAGGATTCTGTATCTAACTTGATACAGAATTCGTGGAAGCAACAAGGGTAACATTCTCAATTCCCTTTTCCCTCTCTCTTCTATCTTGTTCCTTTCATAATTCTATTGTTTCCCTTCCCTTAGATTCAGTAATCAGGCTCTATCCATCTAGATTACTGAATCCCAATCGCAATCTCTCTGTTTAACTGAGTTATTTTTGGATAATTGATTGTTCATTGCTTGATCATTGTGAAACTTGGTGGTTAGACCCCAAGGGGGTGTGGATCTATCCATATCCACACTCCCTGGGTTGAATTGTTGTTGTTTGCATATTTCGAAGCTTATCTGATTGATCAATTGGATCTGTGTTGGTTATTGTTGCTATTGTGTTCAAGCTTGTAAGTTCCTGCAGATGGACATTCTGTGTCACGTGACACATTGTGCAAGGGTGATCCTGTGTCACGCGACACATCTGGTCACCCATGTCCTGTGTCACGCGACACATTATGCCTGTCTGCAGGGACCCTTTTCCTTTCGTAATCTATATTGATTTGTTGTAATGGGATGTGGCCTCCCACGGTAAAAGGTTCACAAGTTGTATTCCCCTTTGTTAAGCAATAAAATGAAGCATTAACATGCATTTTATACATATCTTGTCATACACACTTTGCACACAATCTTGAATGGTTTTGAATGTTGAACATAGAAAGATTCGTCTATGGACATAGATTCCACATCTGTCAGTCTCTCCAACCAACGTTCATCAGTATCACCGGCCCCGCCGCCGAAGCATAAAAGATCCGCTCCCTAGCAAGCAAAAGTCTGCTCCCTAGCAACCAAAGTTCCCATCCTACCAAGCAAAGTTCCCGACCCCAAAGTCAACCAGCCATCAACCGAGGCTGCCCCGTACTCGAAAAAAACCGGCAAACTACCAACAATAATGGTCTAAGCCCCTCTGGCAGCCGAAGCTACCAGCAACAACAGTAGCGTGAGTCCCCCGGCAGCTACACTTACCCCCAGCAGAATCAAACAGTAGTGTGAGTCCCCTGACAGCTACACTACACCAACACCTAGTGGTATGAGTCCCTCTGGCATCCACAAAGACAACCTACAGTAGCATGAGACCCTCCGGCAGCTACTCGCCACCACCAGTTGCAGCATGAGACCCTCCGGAAGCTACAACCTTTCAACGGCAGTAGCATCAGACCCTCCGGCAGCTACTCGCCACCACCAGTTGTAGCATGAGACCCTTCGGCAGCTACAACCTTTCAACAGCGGTAGCATGAGACCCTCCGGCAGCTACTCGCCACCACCAGTTGCAGCATGAGACCCTTCGGCAGCTACAACCTTTCAATGGCAGTAGCATGAGACCCTCCGGCAGCTACTCGCCACCACCAGTTGCAGCATGAGACCCTCCGGCAGCTACAACCTTTCAACAGCGGTAGCATGAGACCCTCCGGCAGCTACTCGCCGCCACCAGTTGCAGCATGAGACCCTCCGGCAGCCACAAATTTTCAACGGCAATAGCATGAGACCCTCCGGCAGCTACTCGCCACCACCAGTTGCAGCATGAGACCCTTCGGCAGCTACAACCTTTCTACAGCGGTAGTATGAGACCCTCCAGCAGCTACTCGCCATAATCCGCAGTAACATCAGCCCTCCCGACAGCTACAGGTAAGCACAGCAAAGGTATGAAAGCCCATCTCTACCCTTCCTTGCTTCTTGTCAGTTTTGTCCGAACTACGATTTGACTTGATTCCCTTCCTAGGGATACGTAGGAATCCTTTCTCCAAAGGTCCAGCCATCCGATCTCCCCAGATCACCATCTAGCCCTGAGCCTTATCCCTTTCCACTAGTTGGGATTGGGTCTTATTTTATCGACAACCTCACTCTTTCCAAAAGTGACGTTGTCGAGGGGCTCTGTAAGTACGCCAATCCAATTCGCGACCCTTTTAGGTGCATTTTAATGTGATAAAATTGCATTAAGGGGCGTTTTAGTAAATTCCCAGCCTATCTCGAGACTTCCGGAAACATTTCATAAGTTTCTCGCGAAGGAAGTACCTTTTGGTACTTTGCTCATGCTAAAGGACCTCCTGGGAATAAAACCTTTTTGGACATTTTGGGTATTTTCCCTGAATGTTCCAAAAACTAGTTTTGGTGCCAAAAGCGGTTGTAAAACCTTGTGTCACGCGACAAGTCGAGGCCTGGAAAGTGGTTACAGGAAGTCGTGCGACACAAGGTGACCACTAACTGCAGCCTATAAATAAACCCTTCCCCTCTTAGAAATAGATCCCCAACTTGACATACTGTTACTCTGCAGAAATTGCAACGTAACACACACACTAAAACACACACCTCTCTCTCTCTCTCTTCCCAATTCACCTCTAATCCCTTCCAATTCAACCCACTTCTCTCTATCAAACCTTAGATCTATCTTCAACTAATCCTCCCAAGCTCTCCAGGACCAGAAGCTGTTGTAGAAGGATTCTATATCTAACTTGATACAGAATTCGTGGAAGCAACAAGGGTAACATCCTCAATTCCCTTTTCCCTCTCTCTTCTATCTTGTTCCTTTCATAATTCTATTGTTTCCCTTCCCTTGGATTCAGTAATCAGGCTCTATCCGTCTAGATTACTGAATCCCAATCGCAATCTCTCCATTTAACAGAGTTGTTTTTGGATAATTGATTGTTCATTGCTTGATCTTTGTGAAACTTGGTGTTTAGACCCCAAGGGGGTGTGGGTCTATCCATATACACAATCCCTGGGTTGAATTGTTGTTGTTTGCATATTTCGAAGCTTATCTGATTGATCAATTGGATCTGTGTTGGTTATTGTTGCTATTGTGTTCAAGCTTGTAAGTTCCTGCAGATGGACATTCTGTGTCACGCGACACATTGTGTAAGGGTGATCCTGTGTCAGGCGACACATCTGGTCACCCATGTCTTGTGTCACGCGACACATTATGCCTGGCTGCAGGAACCCATTTCCTTTCTTAATATGTATTGATTTGTTGTAATGGGATGTGGCCTCCCACGGTAAAAGGTTCACAAGTTGTATTCCCCTTTGTTAAGCAATAAAATGAAGCATTAACATGCATTTTATACATATCTTGTCATACACACTTTGCACACACTCTTGAATGGTTTTGAATGTTGAACATAGAAAGACTCGTCTACGGACGAGGCGTGTTGGGTGAACTCTCGGTTCTTCCCAACACGTAACCTGACCCCCGAACCCATTTTCTCATTTCAAAAAGGTTTTCAATGTTTCCTTAAAAACGGCATGGCGACTCCTAATTTTTCGGCGAGCGTTCATTCAGTTGGACAAAGTGTTGCCAACACTTAAATGGCGACACTGAAGAGCAGAATTCTTTCTTGTGCAGATTTTTGTTTTCTGAATTGGATGATCACTAATGTTGATCGACTGCACTATATATAGGACTCCAAAACCTGGAGCCCACTCCAAATAACCAGCTAAACAGCCTTGAGTTTTTTTCCTTAAAAACGGCGTGGCGACTCCTAATTTTTCGGCGAGCGTTCATTCAGTGGCGACTCCGCTGGGGACTTGAAACTTGTTTTTCAAAAGTGGGTCAAATTTTCGTGCTTGTTCAACGTCCATTTCATTCATTTGTGTGTGCTTGGTTGTGTGACATTCTATGTGCCTAAAATGCATTTTATTGCTTTGCTTTATTCCCTCCCCCTTCCTTGCTTCCTGTTGAGATTGTGCTAGTGCTGGGGCTGAGTCATTGCATTGTGCCTGGAGGTTGGGGCTGATTTGGTTTTTGTTCTGATTCTGGATATGGGACTCCTTATGTCACACGACACATTTGACTTCATCATTCCTGTGTCACGCGACATAAGTGGTCATTTTGCAGGAGTTGGATTTTGGTGCAGGTTATGATTGTGGGGCAGTCCCCCATGATCAATTATTGATCCTTGATTATTATGCTCTGCGGGGATGTGTGTGTGAGTTGTTTTCATTTCTCCCCCTTTTCAAAAAAAAAAAAAGAAGAAAAATAAAAAAAAAAATAATAAAAAAAATCATTTTTCTCAAAATAAAGGAATCTAGCCATCCCGCACACAACTTCACGTAGATCTAGAACCCTCGGGTGCGATTGACGACATCGCGGACGGCCATGAAATTTGCCTACGCTTGAGCGCCTAATGTCAAACCCATCCCCCTAGTGCATTATAGGTGGCGCCACACATTTAAACCTTACCCAAAACGGTTGGTTTTGACACGACATTTTTCAAATACACTAAAATGAATTGTTTCAAAATTTTTTAATAGACTTTCGTACCTATCCTAAAACCTAGCACGTGTGGGCATGTTGCCATCGCAACAAGGTTTCACAAAAGGACATGTCGTTCCCACGGCATGTTCTAACGAGAGATCATGTCGCTTTGTCAACATGCACCGACGAGAGGTCATGCCAGATTTTTTCCTTGAATTTCTTCAGGAATACCCGTTATGCTGCCCAAATTTCTCCAGAAATTGGGGCTGCTCGTCCGTCCCATAAATGCTTCGGTTTTATCTAGGTATTATGGCCTATTATTAATTTTGACTCAACGCATTTGATGTATTTTTGGATGATGTGTCCCTAGGTTCCCCCGAGGTTTAGTTTGCGTGAATAAAGGGTTAGCCTTTCCCAACCATTCCTAGGACTTAAAAGCCACCGATTTCTACTTGAATATTAATAAGATGTTGCACGAGTCCGTCTCCTTTCCCTTTCTTCCCTCTCCCGTACCATCTCAAAGTTCTCTATCCTCCACCTTACCGTCTATACACGCTCTTACCTCTTCACCTCTGCAAGGCTACGGTAAGTTGGGTGTGTGCTCTCGTTCCTGACGCTCATTGGTCCACATTCCCGAGGTGGAAGCAGTTCAAGTGCCCGAGTGATTGTTCATATGATTCGGAATCCAAAACGCTCGGTGCAGAGAAGATTATGGCCCACCAGCCTGGAAGTTCATATCCCATGGGTCAGCAGAGTGCAAATGGTGTGTCCATCGAAAAGTGGCGAGCTACCCTTGAAGCCGTTTTTCCTCGCGAGCGGGAGGCCCGGTTGCTTGCTCAGATTGCTCAAGCTAAAGAAGACGAATTATGAATGACAGAAAGATTGAGAAGGGTCCTCGCCCCATCGCAGTCAACAATGCTCTTCCTCCCATCCGAAGTTGATGCAGTCGATCAGTCCTTGTAGGATCTAGAATGTCCGCTATCGGACATGAGTCTGTCGAGTCCACGTTGGACCAATTTTTGCTTTGCAGTGATAAAAGTTTTGTTTCTCTTCTTGCTAGACTCGAGACATTACTAGCACACCTGCGTTACGCTTAATTGAAATG
This sequence comes from Adenophora triphylla var. japonica, assembly GCA_022495995.1. Lineage (NCBI taxonomy): Eukaryota > Viridiplantae > Streptophyta > Magnoliopsida > Asterales > Campanulaceae > Adenophora > Adenophora triphylla. Next base: position 398,238 of record JAFEMH010000708.1, read on the forward strand.
GTCTTATTCCAAATGATCACTTGTGCTGCTCACCGACTAAAGCTTTGAAATGACTAATGTTTGAATTGATCGGAGTGAGAAAATCGACTGATATCCTTCCCAAATTGGGGCTCACCAACTCCCCATCTTGCATCCCATATGCTCACACCCCTTTCATCATCCTCGTCGTCGCTCAAAGAATTTGCATGGATCTTCCTCAAAGTAAGCTTAAGCAAGCAAATGAAGACTTAATCTCGTTCGGATCATCCGGTAGGGACTGCGGTTGAAGCCTTTCAACCATAGGAAAGCCATGACCTCACCCTTACTAAACAATACCCTTTCAATTCAAGATTGGCACATTTCTGAAACCCATTTAGCCATCGCCACAAGAAGAGGGACTATCCTTGAGGCTCCCGTAATCCAAAGAAGATCGACCATTTTGAAGCTCAAGGACGACGGAAAGCAATGATCTATCTTGGGGACTAGTTGAAATTCTTCTCTCAAAAGAAAAAAAAGTACAAAAAAAGAGAATAAAAAAAGAAAAGAAAGAGAGCCTAGTCCCTAGCGATCCTCTCAAAAGCAAAAATCAAAGGATCCGGTCGTCACTCAAGAGGAGTCTCAGAGTGAATAAAGAGACAGCATGGATGTCCCTCACCACTACCTCAACCAACTCCGGCCATCCTCTCTATCTTAGAGGATATTCCCACTACCTTCCAACCAATCCCAAGCCGTCCTCTCGATTTTAGAGGACATTCCCATTACCGTTACCCTTGCCTTTGGCTGAAGCCAAGATTGACCTCTCATTCTTAGAGGCATTGAAGATGCAATCATCAATTCCCTCACCTTAGAAATCCAAAACACATCCCTGCAAGCCAACCTCTCATCTTTAGAGGTTCAGCCAGCAAAAGGCCCAGCCGACCTCTCATCATAAGAGGTCATGATATCTCGAATCACCCAAGGTCCGATCGTAACCCTGAAACCTGGTCGCAGTTCCTACCGGATAACAGTTTCAGACCATCAATCGAAGATTGTGCAAATTCCATCTGTTCATTCGACATTGCATGTGAGCATATTTCGTTTCTCCTCCGCAAACACTTGCCGTGAATGTCCCACTGGGGCTTCGCATCCGTGTCTTCCATCGACACTCCAAGAGGACATGTTTTTCAATTCTCCAAATCCTCAAAATCCTCAAAGGTCCTCAGATCCTCGAATTTCAACGTTCATTCTTTTCATTCGGGATAAGCCCGAACTACGGCGACCTGAGCTCCTCCCAAGGAGGGGAACGTAGGCAACCATAACTGGTCCGGTCGAAATCACAAACAGATCTCAGAAGATCCGGTCTCCTCAAGGACCATGCCCATACACTTTCCATCCTTCCGAGTTTGATTCTCGATATTAGTGGGCTTTCTCCTCAGGATTAATTGGAATATTTGTTCATATCAGCTTTGGCGGTTGACTAACCCGAACATCAATAAAGGGTTTTAAGCAGCTTTGTGATCATCACGAATAAGACAAGTTTTCAAGTGTCTCGACAAGTCTTCTCTTTCTACATCATAGGAAGATAGAGCCAAACACTATTTTCGGTCAGCAGGGGCTTCCATACACCTTTCCACACCTTGTGATGCTTATACTCTCCCAAAAGAGTCAAACCCAAAAGCGAGAGTGTCATACACAGAATCGGGATCCATTCCCACCCTCGAAAGATGTGCCCCTGCACACATACATTTCCGAGTCTTGTCCAGCGACTGATTGACTACGATTTGAAATGGTGGGTTGCCTCCTTGGCCACGAGATGACTCTGTCTGCGATAAAGCTGCATGGAATTTCCTCAAGCTGGGGCATTGGTTAAGGTATCCCTCAGGCTCTCCTTGCCAGATTTCCCTCCGGGTTTACTTTGCATTGTCAACTAGGGCTTCACCAAGCCGGGATCATTCTCTGCGCTTTCTCTGCTGCTTACTGTCTTAGACGCGCGACACACCTTGTCCTCACCAGCAATGAACCTACTGCAACTAGTACTCCCGGGAGCGTCCCCGACTTGCCTAAGCTGCACCATCCATACATCATCACTCGTACATTTTCCCACCTTATGGGAGAGGGTCCACCCCATTATAAACACTTTCGTTCCATACACGATCCCTCATAGCGCAACCGCTACAGACATATCCGCTTGTCAAGCCGTGCAAAAAAACTCACTTCCCTTCCATCCCCAGCCGAGATGGACTTGTGCAACAAAAGATTAATAATGCATAAGCAAAAGTTGAATAAAATGCAAGGTGCCTAGAGTGTTGTGTTTTCCCTCCGCAGGGTACATTAATCAAGTGATCGTAATGTGATCGTGAGGACTGCCCCTCGAATCACAATTTTGGACAAGGATTCCAAATCCTGCAGGTGACAGACCCTGCCTTTATTATCTTCATAAGGCCCAGAATCACCCGCATCATCTGAAAGAGCCTTAGCTGCCTCAGCCCCCAAGCAATGCTTTTCAAAGAAAAAGAGCCTCAGCTGCCCCAGTCTCGACGAAACCAAAGCCTATTTTGCAAAAACCGTCCCGTGAACGGCCATCTAGCAAGCGTCGACAAGTGGTACAGGTCCCTCCGACAGCCACGGCCATCAAGCAGTAGCATGAGACCCTCCGGCAGCTACGCCTATCCCCAACAGGACCTATGATAGCATGAGACCCTCGACAGCTACATCCCAACAAGCAATTACAGCCTAAGACCCTCCGGCAGCTACATCCACCCCCGCAGGTACAGCGATCAACTGAGCATTACCAAGTCTCGCAGACTGCCCCTCGAAGCAAAAACCGAGACAAAGATTCCACATCTGTCAGTCTCCCCAAGCAACGTTCATCAGTATCACCGGCCCCGCCGCCGAAGCATAAAAGATCTGCTCCCTAGCAAGCAAAAGTCTGCTCCCTTGCAAGCAAAGTTCCCATCTTACCAAGCAAAGTTCCCGACCCCAAAGTCAACCAGCCATCAACAGAGGCTGCCCCGTACTCGAAAAAAACCGGCAAACTACCAACAACAATGGTCTAAGCTCCTCCGGCAGCCGAATCTACCAGCAACAACAGTAGCGTGAGTCCCCCAGCAGCTACACTTACCCCCAGCAGAATCAAACAGTAGCGTGAGTCCCCTGGCAGCTACACTACACCAACACCTAGTGGTATGAGTCCCTCCGGCATCCACAAAGACCAACGGTAGTAGCATGAGACCCTCCGGCAGCTACTCGCCACCACCAGTTGCAACATGAGACCCTCCGGCAGCTACAACCTTTCAACAGCGATAGCATGAGACCCTCCGGTAGCTACTCGCCACCACCAGTTGCAGCATGAGACCCTTCGGCAGCTACAACCTTTCAATGGCAGTAGCATGAGACCCTCCGGTAGATACTCGCCACCATCAGTTACAGCATGAGACCCTCCGACAGCTACAACCTTTCAACAACGGTAGCATGAGACCCTCCGGCAGCTACTCGCCACCACCAGTTACAGCATGAGATCCTCCGGCAGCTACAACCTTTCAACGGCAGTAGCATGAGACCCTCTGACAGCTACTCGCCACCACCAGTTGCAGCATGAGACCCTTCGGCAGCTACAACCTTTTAACAGCGGTAGTATGAGACCCTCCGGCAGCTACTCGCCACCATCCGTAGTAACATCAGCCCTCCCGACAGCTTCAGGTAAGCACAGCAAAGGTATGAAAGCCCATCTCTACCCTTCCTTGCTTCTTGTCAGTTTTGTCCGAGCTACGATTTGGCTTGATTCCCTTCCTAGGGATATGTAGGAATCCTTTCTCTAAAGGTCCAGCCATCTGATCTCCCCAGATCACCGTCTAGCCCTCAGCCTTATCCCTTGCCACTAATTGGGATTGGGTCTTATTTTATCGACAACCTCACTTTTTCCAAAAGTGACGTTGTCGATGGGCTCTGTAAGTAAGCCAATCCAATTTGCGACCCTTTTAGGTGCATTTTAATGTGATAAAATTGCATTAAGGGCGTTTTGGTAAATTCTCGGCCTATCTCGAGACTTTCGGAAACATTTCATAAGTTTCTCGCGAAGGAAGTACCTTTTGGTACTTTGCTCATGCTAAAGGACCTCCTGGGAATAAAACCTTTTTGGACCTTTTGGGTATTTTCCCTGAATGTTCCATAAACTGGTTTTGGCGCCAAAAGCGGTTGTAACACCTTGTGTCACGCGACAAGTCGAGGCCTGGAAAGTGGTTACAGGAAGTCGTGCGACACAAGGTGACCACTAACTGCAGCCTATAAATAAGACCCTTCCCCTCTTAGAAATAGATCCCCAACTTGACATACTGTTACTCTGCAGAAATTGCAACGTAACACACACACTAAAACACACACCTCTCTCTCTCTTCCCAATTCACCTCTAATCCCTTCCAATTCAACCCACTTCTCTCTATCAAACCTTAGATCTATCTTCAACTAATCCTCCCAAGCTCTCCAGGACCAGAAGCTGTTGTAGAAGGATTCTGTATCTAACTTGATACAGAATTCATGGAAGCAACAAGGGTAACATCCTCAATTCCCTTTTACCTCTCTCTTCTATCTTGTTCCTTTCATAATTCTATTATTTCCCTTCCCTTGGATTCAGTAATCAGGCTCTATCCGTCTAGATTACTGAATCCCAATCGCAATCTCTCTATTTAACTGAGTTGTTTTTGGATAATTGATTGTTCATTGCTTGATCATTGTGAAACTTGGTGTTTAGACCCCAAGGGGGTGTGGGTCTATCCATATCCACACTCCCTGGATTGAATTGTTGTTGTTTGCATATTTCGAAGCTTATCTAATTGATCAATTGGATCTGTGTTGGTTATTGTTGCTATTGTGTTCAAGCTTGTAAGTTCCTGCAGATGGACATTCTGTGTCACGCGACACACATTGTGCAAGGGTGATCATGTGTCACGCGACATATCTGGTCACCCATGTCCTGTGTCACGCGACACATTATGCCTGTCTGCAGGGACCCATTTCCTTTCTTAATATGTATTGATTTGTTGTAATGGGATGTGGCCTCCCACGGTAAAAGGTTCACAAGTTGTATTCCACTTTGTTAAGCAATAAAATGAAGCATTAACATGCATTTTATACATATCTTGTCATACACACTTTGCACACACTCTTGAATGGTTTTGAATGTTGAACATAGAAAGACTCGTCTACGGACGAGGCGTGTTGGGTGAACTCTCGGTTCTTCCCAACACGTAACCTGACCCCCGAACCCATTTTCTCATTTCAAAAAGGTTTTCAATGTTTCCTTAAAAATGGCGTGGCGACTCCTAATTTTTCGGCGAGCGTTCATTCAGTTGGACAAAGTGTTGCTAACACTTAAATGGCGACACTGAAGAGCAGAATTCTTTCTTGTGCAGATTTTTGTTTTTTGAATTGGATGATCACTAATGCTGATCGACTGCACTATATATAGGACTCCAAAACTTGGAGCCTACTCCAAATAACCAGCTAAACAGCCTTGAGTTTGTTTCCCCCCTTTTAGCTCCATTCGCCTCAATTGTAGAAGACCAAGTCTTCTCAGCTTCTCAGCCTTGTACGCCAATGCTAGCAGCCTTGTACAAGTATCTTTATCTCCCCCTGAATAGCTAACCAATAACCCATTTACTTGGTCACCAATTATACATATAAATAATGTGTTTATATGTAACTTTCTTCAACAAGTTCACGCCTGGGCATCTTCTGTTGACCTGTTCAATCTCAAACATAGCAGACTAACAACTGATATATAATCATTAATTTACACGTTGTTATTTATGAAAAATACAGTAACTATTTTGGTGTTGCCAAATCTCAAATGGCAACACCTGTGGCAACACTAGTGACAACACTGGTAAGTGACACAAGGGACAACACACATGGCAACACATGTTCTAACATTTATAATGTGCAGGTTAAAGCAAAGGAGCAACAGACCAAGGTGTATTATTCAATGCCAAAGAGGACACTCCCAGCCACCCATAAGGAAAACCCAATATGAATTGAAGGGCATCTTCAAATTAGTCAAGATCTGATCCCAATTACATTGAGTATGTTCAATGTCAGATTATTATGGATGGGGTCATTACGTAAACGAATGTGAGAACACACTAAGGAAGATGGGAAAAAACTTATGGGTGTCTCTTAGTGATAATGAGGAAGAGTGAGATGACAAAATTGAAAAATAAGATCAGACAGTTATGCTAGTCAATGTATGTGACTTGACACTGGAAGTGTTATCACTAATGTTAACCGAATTGGGATAACACCCGTGGTTACATCCAGTAGGTATAATAATCTATGTTTGACTAATGTTGTTTGCTTCATGGGTTCTACTAATCTTGATGCAGGAAGTTCATAAGAGGATGAGCTGAGCAAAGATGAGCTCATTGTTGGGTTGAAGACTCTCTATGAGGACCTACTCATAGAGTGGGAGAAAAAGAACAAAATGGTGTTTTTCTTGACCAAGGAAAATCAAGAGTTGAAGGTGGCATGACTAAATTGGAGGTCCAACTCACCAAAAGGATGCAGAACTGGACAAAGTCAAGGCCAAACTGATTATAGCCGAGACCACCTTTAAGAAACTCAACACGAAATCTTCCAAACTGGATTAGATCCTCAATCTGAGTAAACCTCTCAAGGCAGGTATTGGTTTCCAAGAATCTTTAGATAAGATTACTTCTTCTTTGCCTCATGAGGAAAATAAAACATTTTTATAAAAGAACGTGTGGCTGGTAATGAATTTTCCCAAATGAAAACTTTTGACGAAGTCAAAAAGTGTACTTATTGTCACACCACTGGACATTTTAAAAATAAGTGTCACACGTTTATAAATAAAACTCAGCCCAGTTCCTCAGTGTTACCGGAAGTGTTACCCAACACTCAAGATAAAACTTCATGTCAGAAGGTAAAAAAATCCAAGAAAGAAAAATTGGAAACCTAAAAGCAATTTGAGATGTGATGTTGTTTACACTGCCTTAAAAATAAATGTCGAGGGTTAATGGTAATTTGATAGTGGGTGTTCACGTCATATGACATGAACAAAAATGTTTTTAAAAGAATATGAACCTATTCAAGTAGGCACTGTAACTTATGGTGGTGGAGGTTAGAGCAATATAATAGGGAAAGGTACACTAAATGTGTCAGGATTCACTGCCTTAAAAAAATTCCTACATGTAGATGGGTATATAGCTAATTTAATTAGTATTAAGCAACTATGTGATGACAATTTAGAGGTGAAATTCAACAAAAATACTTGTGAGGTTTTTTATAGTACTAACAGTTATGTGATGACACGAACTAGGTCAAGTGATAGTTGTTATCTTGTTGAAGACAAACATGTATGTAACTCGGTAAAAGTTGACGCCAAAACATTGTGGCATCAAAAGTTGGGACATGTTCATTTACGCAACATTGAAAAGATTGTTAAGCTAGGTGTTGTTCAAGGAGTTCCCAAACTGGATCTCACAAATAAAATCATTTGTAAGGATTGTCTCAAGGGTAAAAAAACACATGATGCCCACAGTGTTGCCTAACACCATGAGCAATACTCTTGTACAACTCATTGTTTCCAACTCTTACATATAGATTTAATGAGACCAGTAGAGGTTGACAGTCTGGGAGGTAAGAAATATGCTTTTGCAATAGTAGATGATTTTTCAAGATTCACTTGGTGTAAGTACCCAAATCTGGATCGTTAGAATCCGTTAATTCACACTTTCCAAATTAACAAGAATTTCCAGGACTGTCCCGATCATTCAAAATTAAAGTGTATTAAAAACACGTTAGAACAGTGAAAAATATCACTTTTCCCAAAATACGCGATTTCCGAGAATTTTTGGGACTGTTTTCGACATTTATTCGGACATTTATTTAGCAAAACAGTCAAAATACGGCCAAAAGACCAAAATTCCCTTACTTAGTGACTAAGTATGCCACGTGTCACACATGCAAAAGCCCAAGGGTCAAATCAATCACATAAAAAATCAAAAAGACCAAAATACCCTCAGGTTCCAAGACTGGCCGGCCGACCTATTTTTCCCCTTGAAATTGCCTATAAATAGCAGCCTCCCCTTTCATTTTGAACCCCAATATTTCTTACCCTAAACCCCCTTCAACACTCCCAACAATTTTTCAGCCCCAAAACCCTCCCAAAATGCCGTCGAAATAACGGAAATTCGAGTGCGAATGAGAGTTAAGTAGGGGAGGTTATGCCTACGTGAGAGCAGAATTTCTCTCCTCTTTAAACACCCTAAAGCAACCCACTTAAGGTGAATCCCTCATTTCTTATACAAACATATACCCTAGGAAGATAGAGCCGAATCCAAACATTTGTAAACTCTCCTTCTCAATCTAAACTTTCATCTCTTTTTTACGTCTTTTCGCTATTTGTGTTCTGATCAAACTTCTCAACATGTAGACATTACTTTGTCTCCGAGTCAAGAAATGACCCTCTCTCTATTACTTTTATCTTTCAAAAAGAGTAATTTAGAGTTAAAATGGGAGATCTTGACTTGTCATTTGTCACTTTATCTTATTATGTCATTTACCGTCCGAATTGTTTGATTCGTTGATTGTCATTTCTACCATCCGAACAATACATCTCCAAAAAGAAAAAGGGCCAAGAAGTTCCGTTTATAAACATGGAAAGCCTCATCATCCGAATCTCCACCAAAGCGGTCGGGAAAAGAAGAACAATCCACCCACCGGCGGTGAACCAACTCATAACAAATATCAAGGGGAATTCTCAATAATTCGTTCAAAGCCTCCGAATGATTTCTATCATACTTAGGAATCGCAATCTCACCGGTCAAAGGCATATCCAAGATAGTGGCGAATTCCTATATGGTGGGTACCATCTCATTAAGGGAGAAATTAGAGAGATGAAGAGAAGGATCCCAAAATCTAGCATCCCCCTGCAGAAGATTCCAATCCAGTTGGAGGTTCTTCAAAGTAAAGAGGATTCTGAATCCAAATTCTTCAATAAACCTATTGCGAGCACGATTGTGAAATGACCTAACAAAACTCCTTGATGCTTTCTTGAAAGCTTGGATTGCATCGAGAGGCAAAGAAAATTCATCAACAATCATGGAAGTTGGAGCGATTTCCTTGGAAGCCATGGATCAAAGGGTTGAAGAAGAAAACAAGAATTTGGTCCTAATAGAATATCTCCAGAATTTTAGAGGCCTGAATGTGGTGTTGGACCGGACTACATGTGTTTATAAAGGAAAACTTGGCAAAATCCTGTTCGAAAAGGAAAAGAACTCTTGCCTGGGAAGCGTGTATCGCGCGAGACACCTTGTCCCGCGCGAGACAACTCTTTTGTAAATTCTGCAGGAATTCTGCACAAAAGACCAATCTATCCCCGATTTGCCGAAACAAGTCTCGAAACCTGCAAATATGTCCCTCATACACAGAATATATACCAAAACCATACCCAAAGCTTGACCGAAATTGGCCATTACATTTCTCGTGGATATCACCACGGAAATCCATAAAGCTAAAACTAATTAGAACTAGATTAGCAAATAAGAAAATACTTGTTGTTGTGCAATCTATGTGCTAACAGGTACCGAAAGAAAAAAAGATGTTTGGGCCAACCCAGTCAATATTTACAGATTCCAGACAAATCTCAAAGGTATGGGGGGAGAAAGGGGGACCTATGCTATCATATCTCCCGAGATACCAGCGCCGCCATCATCACTATCACCGGGGCTACCGTCCCTTCTCGATCTATTGACTCCGTAAGTAGGGGTCACCGCAGAGGCAATCGTCAACGCCGTCGAAGCCGCCTTATGAAACAGCTTCTCGAAGAGGTCCAACACCAAGGCCATCAATCCGGCCATTCTGCTCGCCCCACGGTTGTAATCCGCCACAGACATGGTGATCTGTTAACAAAAGGAGATATTAAAAAAGAATCGAACATATACACATATATGGACGATACAAGAAATAGGATAAGCAGTAAAAATGTATCAGTCTTACCAAAGAGACATCAGGAGGGAGGCGATAACCCATAGGAATATGATCCGTGATCGGGATAGAGCCCATTATCTGCATGCCTCCCATCATGTACGAGTAGCTCGGAGGACCATAATTCGGCACAAAAGGCACATGACCAGCATACTGAGAAGAAGAGCTTGGGGTTGACGAGCTAAAAGCAGAAGCATAAGCTGGGCACGCGGCTGCCTACCACCCACCACAAGGGGACCGATCAGACAAGGCAGGAATTCCTCATACGAAGCCCCTGGGACCACACAGTCCTCTGCCTCATATCCATTCACATAGTTGGCATACACCTCGGCAGAAACAGGAAAAGTAGGGTGCATCTCCCTGGGCGGATCCTCTGGTACTCTACTGACGAGTGAACCCCTTCCATGCTGAGGGAGACTGTCTCACCCAAATACATGGTATCTCCCTCAAGCGATACCAAAATCCTCTGTGTATGAGTGATGGCCCACGCGCCATGCACCTCATTCTCCAACAGGATCCACGGATACAAGCCCTGTTGCTCAAAGCTGAAACTGTTCAGCAAGACCCGTGCCTCCTCGACAGTAAGGGTCCAATCTTCCCCCTCCTCCTCATCCATAGTACGGTTGGAGTGGCTCTATCTCCTGATATTCAGAAACTGATCCCCACACTCATTCAGCTCGAACTTCTGCAAAGAAAAGACGGCATATCCCCATATATGTACAAGAAAATAGAGTAGGATTCAGTACAAGGCATGGATAAAATGTGCAAATAATGACAAGACAAATTCATAAAATGTACCTCCCATGCATAAGAATACCCCTGCATGGTATCCTTGGTGTGCCTACATGCCTCATCCATGGCATGGTAACAGAAAGCCAGATCAGGTGAGCCCGAATCTTACGTGCTCACCAAGTCGAGATCCTCTAAAATCCCTAAAAGAGCGGTATGAGCAGTGGAGGTATGGTTGGAAAAAATAGTCTCTGACAGGATGTACCAGAGAGCACCCATCACAACTTGGTTCGTGACCGCATTGGCTCTATCAGCATAGGCCTCAATCTGGCCATGAAGAGGCGCAAGCTCAATAGCAAATTCCTTGATCTTTCTAGGGACAAAACCAATAAGCTACCTCCACTCAGCTGGGCTCGCCGGCTTGTAACCCCCAATCACGGGAAGAGGTACGCCAGCACACTCTAACCCGGTAATGGCCAGAAAGTCGATCGGTGTCATAGTCGCTTCCCCAAAGTGTAAATAAACCGTGTGGGTGGTATCCGACCATCTCTCTCGGATATCTTGGAGAACTTTAGGAGTCTGCCTCATACCGCGGATGTTATCTATAAAAGTGTGATGCCCCGTTTACTCCACTCTGGCCTGAACCCCGTTCAGGACTTTGACTTTGTCCCATAAGGCCTTGACAAACTTTGCACTACTGCGACAGTTCTTGGTTGGCTTATACGGCTACAAAATAATGAAAGACAAGAAAACATTATCAGAGATCATCCATGGCAAATATTTCAAGAAAATAGAAGAAATTTTTCATTGGAGCATTTCATCGAACACTTGGCGTGCATACTAAAGAATCATGAACAAACTTACGTTTGGCTACCCAAATCAATCCCTCCTACAATCCAAATCATGTAGGGCACTCATATATACACAAATGCATCATCAAAATTCAACAAAGGCCGGAGAAATCTAGCATGCGACATTGAACCTAATTCTTGATAAAGGGAGGGAAATATCCAATTTTGATGAATGATGGATTAAAAAACATGGAATTGATGCAATACAATCATGGGATGAGTTTGAGAAGGAGATTCTTACCAAACCTTCAAGAATGGCATGAGAGATGTGCCTATGGTGATCGAAGGTGAGGTCATCGCGAGGATAGTACTTTAGACACAAATAACTATCCAATGTTGGGTGTTCCTTCGTTCTTGGGCCATCGATTATGTAATTGAGGAAAGATTAAAGTTGATTAAGAAGGGGAAATCAACAAAAGATTGAAGAAATTTCAGAGAAAAAAATACCCTAGGCTCGAATTTGAGAGAGAGAGTTTGAAAATAGAAGTGTTTGAAATTAACAAGCGATTGCTGAATTTATGTTTCGATAGACCTTGTCCCGTGCGATACAAGGTGTCCCGTGTGAGACAACCCCACTGGACAAGGACAAAATTGCCCTTGGCAATAAGCGTCTACGCAACGTCAAAATTCAAAATTTTCACACATTTACCCTTGAAAATGAAACCCTAGCAAGGAAACGTGGAAAAATCAATACCGCAAGTCACGAAACGAGCCGAACGTGGTGCACGCATGATTGCCCGATACAACGTCAAGTCATCCAAAATGATTGATCCAAAGATCAATTCATCCCGCATAATTTGGAACCTAAGTAGGCGAATTATCTCTTGGTTGGTCGAAGACAGTAAACCACTCCATCAAAAAGCCCGATTCAGCACCTTGACAGGTGAATCTCATCAAAAAGCCCGATTCAGCGCCCTGACAGGTGAATCATCATCAAAAAGCTCGGTTCAGCGCCCTGACAGGTGAATCATCATCAAAAAGCCCAGTTCAGCGCCCTGACAGGTGAATCGTCATTAAAAATCCTGATTCAGTGCCCTGACAGGTGAATCATCATCAAAAGACTAATTTAGTGCCCTTACAGGTGAATCGTCATCAAAAACCCGATTCAGCGCCCTTGCAGGTGAATCATCATCAAAAAGCCCGATCCAGCGTCCTTACAGGCGAATCGTCGCAAAACCAACAGGATGCGAAGGACCAGACAGGTAAACCTTTGTTTTCTAACATCTTTTCCCCACAGGTTCAGAGCCAAAACAGGCCAATCTTGAGACAGACATGGATATTCAGAATGATGTCTTTTCTATCAACGACATGACTTCTTCCATAAGACTTGTAGCCGAGGGGCTCTGTAGATACCCCATTCTGAACCTATCATAGCAGAGTTATACCACTCTAAGTCTCACCTTTGGTTTTAGAGTAGAAATCTACCATTTCGTCATGTTTCGGTATGTTTTGACTAACGGGCATTAGTTCGGACTCGGAGGACAAATATGTCCATTGTGAAGCCTTGTCCCGCATGAGATATGGCATGTCTCGCGCGAGGCTAATCCTCTGCAGGAGGGGAGAATCACTTTCCTTGTCGATTTCAACCTCTTTTCTTGATAAACTCTTATCCAATCCGGGTATCCACTGATTGTGGAGATCTAGAACCTTCTTTGGGAGATATCTTAAATCCCTTGAGTCTCCTAATCTTGGTGACCAAGTAAATCACCCCCTATAAATACTTGATGACTTTCAATATTTCAGAGAACAAAATTTTCTGGTTTCTCTCCTTGAAAGACTCCTGTAAATTACTCATAAACAACACCCAAATTCGTCCATCAACCTTGTTGATCGACGAACGTCGAGGTTCAAGCCTGGAATCAAGGCGAAACTTTGTCCAAATCATTTCTCAACCTAAAGGTAATCTTCCTTTCTTTTTTTGTTTATTCTAATTGATTGTTAGAGTGGTATAATCATATCAAATCTGGGATCGGCCTAGAGCCTCTTCAAATCATGGAGGTGGTCTTGAAGCAATCGATCCCATATTCTATTTAATCTAATTAAATGGATGTTTTTCTTCATGTCTTTTAAAAGGAACTATTTATTTGAAAACCCCCCTTTAAGCAAGATCGATCTTTAAATTGGGTGGATGCGGTGCTCCCTGACCTTCCAAATCCATCACTTAAGCCCCGAACCCAAATCTCTTTAAAATGGTTTTATCTATATTTTCCTCATAATAATATAGGTGGTGACTCAAACAAATAAATAAAAAGAGGATGACGAAATTCCGCAATCGCTACACCATGGTGAGAAGAGGAAGTGGTGCTGCCCGTCAATCAGGTCTTTTGACGTCAACAAATATTGTAGATGCCTTTGACGAGGGAGAGAGTGCTGGAAACCGAGGAGGGAGAGGCCGAGGGAGAACAAACTGAGGTAGGGCGTATACTCCTAGACCAAGACCAATTAAGGCTGGGGAGCCTTTGATAGATGAAATTCATGCCAAGTACGTGGTGTCTAGGGATGAATATAGTTTAAGTTATTCTCATTGGGTCCCACTTGAAACCGAGGAGGCTGCAATTGACTTCTACTATAGATTAAACCACGTTAATTTTTTCTATAAACAGTTTCAACAAGGTCTCCGTCTCCCCCTAGATCCGTTCATAAATGAATTCTTAGAGGATATGCAAGCTGTCCCGGTTATGCTAGGGGCCAATGCTGTGAGGTTCCTCATCGACTTTATTGTTTTATGCCGTAGTCTCGGCTTTGAACCTTGTCAAACAGCCTTTCATCACTTTTTTACTATTAGCAATAAGTCTGACACCAGGCTGATAGTGATTAGGAGTGATCCCAATTAGCCTAAACTTCTTTTTCCCATGTCGAGCAAAGTAGCTGGGTGGAATATCCATGTTATTCGAGTAGAGAGCCGTCAGGGCTGGGAGTTCCCTTCTCCCTCTGAGCTGCCCGACGTGCCCAAGGTAGTATGGAGAGCTGAGTGGAGTGACCAGCTGATAGAGAGATTGAAACAATTTGCCGAGGTGGGCACTTTATGTTGGTCCACTCTAGAGAGTGACCCTAGGTATTATGTCCTGGCCGACATTATGCCTGGACCCATGGAAGAGGTAGTTCCCATTGTTCCCGTCACCAGAGGCAACATGTTCCCCGACTGGAGGATACATCCCGGGTTTACCTTTCATGCCAATTGTGACTTCTGCAAACATAACAATGACCAGTGTCTAACCGAGGATAGCGTCGTCGGCTATAATCTTCCACTTTTCATACTTGTAAAAAAATCATCTTTGCTTCTTCTTTCCTCATAATGTGTGCTAATTGCTTCCTTTTTGAATTTTCAGATTTGACACCTGAGCAAGAACAATAAATGTCTCAGAGAAAACTTGATCCCCTAGCTGTACTGAGAATGAAGAGGAAGGCTTCTCGTTCCTCGGCCATCTCCAAAAGGCAAGAGGAGGTCACTCGTCGCCAAGTGATCCTTTTGACCAAGGAAGCGGTGGCGCTACCCCTTAAACCGTCGGGAGGCGTTAACGAGGAGGCACATGACGAGCAAAGAATTCCAACTGAAGAGGGGCATAGCCTCCAGAATCCAACTGCTGAAGCCGAGGTAGCTGAGAGGAATGCCGGCCAGTCTGTAGCCGAGGAGACCACCTTGGTTAGACGGTCCTCAGGCCAAAAATGGCCAAACACTGGTCCTACTGTCGAGGAACCTCCCTCAAAGAAGGCTACTGATGCTTCTCCTTCACAATAACTTACTGCTCGGACGGTGCAGACCTACCCAGAAGTCGAGCGGGTCATCAAAAAGTTGGCTCTCCATCCCACTATGAGGGATTGGATGTGTTAGCTCGTATTATCCCTATGCTCAGGCTAGGCCGAGTAAAGGTCCATCGTGCCATGGATGAGGACCTGCTCAAACATATGATGGCAACCCAACCGAACAAGGAAAATATCGCTAACCAAAAGGGCATTCTTCTTGTAGAGGTATGTTTCCTCGTAACTTATTTCTTTGTTTGTCTCGTATTTATAACACTATCTGACATCTTACTGTTTTTTGCTGTAGCTTGCCACAATAACTGCCTATGAGGCCATCCAGAACAAAGATGTGGACCTCAAGGTAAAACAAATTGAGAGTCAAGTGGAGAAGAACAAGGGCGAGCAGGCTAAGGTGGCAGGCTTGCTGAGGTCCTTGAGGGAGGACTAAAGGCCGAGAGGGTGGCCAAAGCCAAGGCTAAGAAGGCCGCCAAGGAGGCTGCTAGGGCCGAGGAGGCTGAAATTGAGAGGCTCAAAGCTGAGCTCAAGGCCAAGTCTGAGGAGGCCGAGGTGACTGAAGCCCGACGTAAAGAGTTGGAGGCCAACTTGCCTCTGCAAATAGAAGGATCCCTCTCGAAACACAAGGCTAGCTCGGCCTTCAAAGATGCTATAGCTGAGGAGATGGCTACAATGTTTTCTGATGGCTACTTGCATCTGGCAAGGAGGATCATGGCTGACACGTCCCTCGGCATAGATCTGGAGAGGCTAAACTGGCAAATTTCATTCTTATGATGAGGTGGCCCGGTCCCTTCATTATCTCGTCCCTTTTTCTGAGTATGCTCTAGGTGTGATTGTTGCTAATGACGAGGAGGCTCGCCGTCCTACCTGGGTCCCTCCTGCCGTAGATCCTTAAACTATCAATGCCATTATGGAGCTGATAGAGGACGAGATTGACGCCGAGGAGCCTGAGACCGAGGAAGATGGAGCCGGGGGAGAGAAAAATGTTGCTCATGATGCCGAAATGGAGGACTTTCTAGAAGAGCCTTTCGTAGATGAGCAGACTTAAGACTTTTCTTTATGTTTTCATGTAATAGTATAGGCTTCCTTTTTACTTCAATTTTGAATATTAATGAAAATTCCTTTCTTCAAATTCAAGTCGTATTCATTTTTGTGCTTTGATGTTTGAACTGCCTTGCTTGCTTGAATATTTGCTAAGTTCAAAATCGATTTTGAGAAGCCGTGGAATGTCTTCTCGTATTTCATGACTTGTGTAGGCTGGATCGAGGCGTTTCCTCAACCGGACATTTTTGTAAGTTAGGCCATTAAGCTGAAGAGGGTTTCCTCGGCTAGATACTTGGGATTTTCCTTCTTTTCATCTACCTATGCCGAGGAAGATGACTCGTATATAGGTTTTCGATGTTCTTTGCCGGTGAGGTCGTTTGACCGAGGCTGAGCGTCAGGCCGAGGAATGGGGTTTCCTCGGCCTGAGGCTAAGGCAATTTTTGCAATTTAGGTTATTAGGTCGAGGAGGGTTTCCTCGGCCTAACCACTTTGGGATTTTCCTTCTTTTCGTCTATCCAAGCCAAGGAAGTTGACTCGTATATGGGTCTATGACATTTTTTTGTCGAGGAGTCATTAAGCTGAGGGGTTTCCTTGACATGACATTTGGCTTATCCTTCTTTTATCTACCCATGCCGAGGAAGGGTGACTCGTACACAGGTCTCAGATGGTTTTTGTTGGGAATTTATCCCTTGCCGAGGAGGGAGCTCCTCGACTTGATGCCTTGCTAGTTGTTCGTTTGATGAAGATTGAATCTTTATTAATTGAACTGATTACATCAAACTGCAATCCTATCTTAAAAAAAGGAAAAGACTAACAAGACTAATCTATTACATAAAATTTAAACTAACACTAGTGATAGTACTTTCGTAGCTTGTCTGAATACCACGGATGCTTGAGCTCTTTCCCATCTTTAGTCTTCATTTTGTAGGTCCCTTCTCTGATGACTTGGGTGATGATGTAGGGACCTTCCCAATTTGGGGAGAGCTTGTTTTGTTTAGCCTTCTTGCCAGCAACTTCAATCTTTCTAAGTACCCAATCACCGACTTGGAATACTCTTTTGTTGACTCTTTTGTCATGGTAGGCTTTCGTCCTTTGCTTGTAGTTTACCATCCTTATCTGACCATGATCTGAAATGATAGTATGTGGCACCCCGAAGCGACACCAGATGAAGTCATGGACGAAATTGATTGCATTCTCCTCTGTAATTTTTGCCAATGCCTTTGCTTCGACCCATTTGGAGAAGTAGTCAACTGCCACGATCACATACTTGTTGTTACTTCGGGCGGGAGGGAAGGGTTCGATGATGTCGATTCCCCACATATCAAATGGCCATGTAGGTATTATGAGTGTTTGCTGAACTGCTGGGAGTCTAGGAATGTCAGAGTATCTCTGGCACTTGTCACATTTTCTCACATAGGCTTGCGCGTCCTCTCGCAGGTTCGGCCAATAGTAACCTTGCGTAATGATATTATCAGCTAAGGTTCTGGCCCCCCGGGTGTCCGCCGCAAACACCTTCATGGACTTCAGCTAAGAGATTCTCTATTTCCTTAGGATAGACACACCTCAGCAGGGGCTTTGTGAATGATCTTTTGTAGAGGATTTCGTTCATCATAGTGTATCTTATTGACTTTTTCTTGATGAGCCTAGCTTGCACTTCATCTTCCGAGAGTTGGTTTTTGTCGATGTAGTCCACGTAATCGTCAATCCAACACCTCTCCTCACCATCTAGGAGCATCACTTGTAATCTCTCGTAGGCGGGTTCTTCAGCAAAGACTACGTGTGGGTTAGAATTGGTTTCTGCCACGTCGATAGTCGCTAATTTAGATAGAACGTCCGCCACTTGATTGTCTTCCCTGCCTATCAGACTTATCTCAAAGAATTCCAGTATTTTCGTCATGTCTAGGACTAGATCTTTGTACTTAGTAAGTACGGGGTGTTGTGTGTTGTATTCCCCATTTACTTGCTTGACTACTAGATGAGAATCACAGAAGGCGGCAAGTTTGGCTGCTCCATAGAAAGATGCTAATTCAATGCCAAATATCAGAGCCTCATACTCGGCTTGATTGTTGAAGGCAAGGAACTTGAATCTGATGATGTCTTGGATGGTGTGTTCCCCGTCAGGACTTGCTAGTACAATTCCAGCTCCGCTTCTCTCCTTGGTTGCAGAGCCATCAGTATATAAGATCCTATAGTTGGATGGGAGCTCGATGGTTGACTCTTCTCCCTCATGCTTTTTTCGCTTCCGGGAGGTGGGATCGTGCTCACCTACGAAGGCAGTTTCGACCATGAACTCAACCAGAGGCTGTGCTAGGAGAATCCTCCTAGTTTGGTATGTGATTTCAAACTCAATGAGCTCGATAGAACAATTAAGGAGACGTCCAGAGCTGTCCAACTTATGTAGGATTTTCTTCAGTGGTGCATTCGTATACACGGTGATAGGATATGCAGAGAAATATATGCACGTAGCTTTCTTGCCACTATAACTAGGGCGTAAGCTATCTTCTCCGCATTGAAATATCTACTCTCCACATCAGATAGTGCTTTGGAGACATAGTAGACAGGTTTCTGTGTTGTACCTTCATTTCGAACCAGTACCGCTGCTATGGCATAGTCTGTTGCTGCTAGGAAGATGTATAGCATTTCTCCCGCGACTGGGCTACTTAACAAAGGAGGGGATCCCAAGTACTCCTTCAACTGGTTGAATGATTCGGTACATTCAGGTGTCCAGGAGAAGCTCTTGGCCCCCTTCAAGACTTTGAAGAAAGGCAGGGACTTTTCAGCGGATTTAGCGATGAATCTCCCGAGGGCAGCTATTCTTCGATTTAACCTTTGCACCTCATTGATGCTAGTAGGTTCTTTCATGTCAATCAAGGCCTTGATCTTCTCTGGATTTGCCTCGATGCCTCTTTATGCTACCATGAAGCCAAGGAATTTTCCGGCAGTCACCCCCCAAACACGCATTTACTTGGGTTAAGCTTCATGTTGTTAGCTTTTAGATTGTTGATAGTTTCCTCAAAGTCAGGGGTGTGACTACCGTCCCTTGTCTTGATGACCATGTCATCTTTGTAGGCCTCCATGTTACGACCTATTTGATCCCCAAATACTTTATTGACCATGCGCTGGTAGGTGGCGCCTGCATTCTTGAGCCCAATGGGCATCATAATTTAACAATAATTTCCCCCAGCCGTTTGGAAGGCCCTTTTTCACTACAAGAAACAGGCTTATTTACGGCGGTTAAAATCCGCCGTAAATACCACGCGCCCCGCCGTATATAGTATTTACGGCGGACTAGCCGCCGTAAATAGACCCCCGTATAAATCATCGCCGTAAATACTATATACGGCGGTGACATCGCCGTAAATACTGTATACGGCGGATACACTACCGCCGTAAATACTATATACGGCGGATATACCACCGCCGTATATAAATGAAATACATACGTATATTTGTATTTGAGTGATATTTATACGGCGGTATGTGTAACCGCCGTAAATAAGAGACGAGTCGTCCGCTCTTTAACGAGTCGTCCCAGTTGCACCCCCCCCACTGTGTTCCTCGTCCGCAGAGTCGTCCAAGGCCATTTTATACGGCGGTGACTATATCTGCCGTAAATAACTTAATAGGGACGACTCGTCCACAGTGGCACGAGTCGTACCATTTACACCCCCTACTGGTTCCCTCGTCCCCCCTTTGGGCACGAGTCGTCCCTAGTTTTATACGGCGGATTTTGTCACCGCCGTAAATAAGCCTATTTTTTTTTCCCAGCTTTGTATAATTAATTTTCCCCAAAAATACGTTCACAAAAACCAAATTCAACCTGTACACACACAAATAAAACCTGTATATAACCAAAAATACACAAATGCAATCAATATTTACAATCTACATATTAACACAATTAATGTTGAATGTATCCAGACATAATAACCATTATACAAAAAAGTTATTAGTTGTTGAATGTATCCAAAATACACAATGTCTAAAATCCACAACACCTATTCATTACCGTCATTTCCACGTCGTTCCATCAAACAACGTTTCAATTCATCAATTTGTTGTTGTAACTGTCGGCGTTCCTCCTCATTTTGTCGGCGTTCCTCCTGAAGTTGCCTTTCAAAATCTGCTCTGACCCCCGCCACCGCCTCCAATACAGCTGTCTGAGAAGTTGGGGATTTACCAAACACCTTAGTTTTGTTAAGACCGCCTCCCATACATCGCACTCTCCCGTGGTCATCAGGGCCCATCATACCAACAAAAATATTTTCACGCGCCGTGGGAGAGTTTTGTTGCTCCTCTGGCAGCTCCTCAATTGCATCATTAAGCGTTTGCTGTAACAAAAACAACATGTTCAATATAAATGTTTTAACTTTAATTAATATTATGAAAATGAAGTTAGAAATGAAAAAAGTATTCTATAGAATAACAAAACTGAAACAGAAAAGGTTGAAACTTTAACTTACAATCATTTGAGTGGTTTCTTGATCTGCGGGTGTTTTGCCCGTGCGCGTATGTATGAAAATGCTTAAGCGATCAGTTGGTAAACCCTTTTCGTCTCTCTACAATTTATAATAGAATCATTTGACCAAAAAAATATATTTATATACGATACAAAAAGAAACATTAATTGAATTGACAACTGAGAACTAAATTGAACGATGACAAACCTCTTTGATGACTTTGGGATGGGACGTTTTTCCGGTCCTATTCAGGCACGATTGCTTTTCTCGATTCAATTTATTTGTTTCTGATATTTCCTGGAAAAAAAAAAGATAATATTAGTATTAATTTGACTACTTATATAAGACATTCACGATAATAGATTGAGATTAATTTGAAATATACCCGAGCCTTGTTCGTACCCCACATCGTAACAAGTGCAGCCCATTGATCCGCAATGCACCCACGGGGTGGGTTAGCCAATGCGTCTTGGTCGGATTCATACATCTTATAATGAGATTTCAACTGAGTAATATTCATAACTGAGTCAATATTCATAACAAAGTCATAACTGAGTAATATTCATAACTGAGTAATACTTATTATATGCTTGTCTCACCTGGTATTTCCAGTCACGCCACGCTTTACCGAGAGAAAGAACCATAACCGGGTAATACTCCGGAGGAGCATTTGTATTTTCCTATATACACAATTCAACAAAGAAAAAAAAAACAATTGTTAGAGAATCATAAGACTTTTGACTACGTACTAGAGATTTATGTAAGAAATATGGATTACAACTTACCAGAATGTCATTCCATACGTTATTTATGCACTCATGGTCCATCTGAGACCACTCTCTAGTTAATGGGAAATGTTCCCCATTTTTAGCAAAAATTCCTATCTGAGTAGCTAATTTGGCCATTTCCCCACCAACTGGTTGACCATAATTATTCCATATTATGTTCAATCTCTCTTTACCCCATTTGGGGGTTGGTTTTGCCAGCCCTCTTCCTTTAGGGTTCGAGCCCTGACCTGGTAATAAATTTTTCTTTGGCGGCATATCTGTCATATGACAATTCAATTATAGCACAAAAATTGGATAAACCTAGTAAAGGACCAAAAAAAAAACAGTCTTATAATATATGTATAAGACCTATAAATTTATTATAGGTCTTATGTATCATGTATAAGACCTATAAAATGCCTAGATAATAATAAAACAACAAGTATTTTGGAACAACAACAACAACAACAACAACAACAACAACAACAACAGCAACAGCAGCAATGAACAAACAACAACAAGAAAGAATGTAAACAACAACAAAGAACCATAGGCATAATCACATATTAACAACCAATTTGCTAAAATGATAAATATGAAATAAGCACCAACTTATCTTGGAACTATGCTATACATACACCAAAGCTTCTGTACATCAAGATATGTTACCTAATAGATAAAGTATCAAAATACAACCAATGTGGCACACGACAAATAGCAAAGTAGATTGGAACACTCGTTCCCTACTAACGATTTGTCACTCTTCGCTTTGAAGGAAAATAAGATAGTTGGCTCTAAAGGACTTTTTAGTAGCATATATACCATTGCAAGTGTACATCAAGATATGTTACCTAATAAAAATGAGTTGGTGCTAAAACAGTACAATGCCCAATAGAAGAGCGGACTACCATATCCATTTTAGCTACATAGTATTAACAAATCGTGTCATGGTAAAATGTGAAAGGGATAGGACTACTTTCAAGAGAATATAATAAACTTGCAACTCTGCCATGTAATCAACTATGTGGTGTCGTGGACAGACGAAATGCTTCTTCTAAAATAATTTGAACATTTTAAAAAATGTTTTAGAAAAAATATTTCAGGGAGGAAAGGAAGAAAAAGGCGAATCACGAAGGTTTTTCCTTTTGGTTGTAGTAATAATTTTCAGTCCTATCTACTTACAGTTGATCTGTTAATCACCACAAGGTATGCTTCAGTTTCCACTAGACGGTGCCTCTGTTTACAATAGAAATCGGATATTATGGTGTTTCGGGTTTTGGTTTATAAAGAAGTCACCAGAAAATGCACATTCTTATTTGAGAAGTTGAAAATATCATAGTTCTAAATTTTAAGATAAAAACAAACTAACAACAAATCAAAGTTGTGATACGAGGTAGAATCCTATGTGGTAAGAAGGCAACAAATGTAGTAAATTATGGCTTCTACTCCTTCGTAACCCAAATGAATGTCTATTTTCTTATGATGCTACTCCTCGTTCCCAAAATGAATGTCTATTTTCTATTGTATTGTAGTAGATTCCGTCCCAAAATGAAATGTCTATAGTCTTAAAAAACTTGGTCCCTAAATGATTTATTATATACTTTCAAAACTAAAAGTTTAGAAAGTATATGGCAAGAATATTTATTCATCTTTAACAATAAATTTTATAAATATAAAAACATTTTCAAAATGTCCCTTAAATAAAAAAAGAAGACATTTATTTTTAGGATGGAGGAAATACAATAGATCATCAACAAACAAGGTTGGAACTTCAAAAAAACAGACAAGATTACAGCATAATTTATTCAAGTATGCATCAAATTATGCTTCTCATAAAAGTCAAGGGAGAATTGTAAGTGATATGACTAAATATAAGAGGAGAAAATTAGTTCAGAAGGTTTAAGTATTACATGACAAAATATAAAAGCTAACTACCAACTTTTTTTTGTCTTAGGGAGTACCTCTTAAGTTTTAGGGGAACAACAAACATGACATTACGGGGGCTCCCCGCTGGAGTTGTGGACACATTTGTTATATGTCACATTTAACAAATACCATAAACCATGACATTACACTAACATTTCCAACGAATCAACCAAAAAACAAAAAATTGGTGGGGGAAGCGGGGCGGGGGAACAACAAACATGACATTACGGGGCTCCGCGGTTGTGGACACATTTGTTATATGTCACATTTAACAAAAAACAAATACCAAATCCGTGGGGAAGCGGGGCAGGGGGAACAACAACAACAACACTATAGGGAAAGCCTCGCTGATACGTAAAAGTATAAAATAGTACGGGGGGGCCAGGGCTCCCAGGGTACCAAATCGGTGGGGAAGCGAGGCGGGGACATCCCAAAGTAAAAATTGGATATTCATTTAATATATTCAAATTTCTACAGGCATCAAAGGAGTACCTGAAAAGCAGATGACGGAGGTAGAAAGTAAGAGCCGCCGCAACAAGATCCCGTAGGAAATAAGAGTTTGATCAAAAGAAGCGTAACAAATACATATTACAATTAACAATATTAATATTCAATTCAACCATACAAAATAACAAGTTTGATTGAAATAGGAAACATAAGTAATAACATTGTCTTAGTAATAGTAAGCAAATAAGATCTAAACAAATACATATTACAATTCACAATCTTCATATTCAACCATACAACATAACAAGTTTGATTGCAACATGAAACATTAATAATAACATCACAATAATAACATCACCGATGAGAGCCGGAGGTTTGTCCCCGATAGTAGGTCCGACGGAAGAACGCTCTCGTGCACGAGCAAAGGGCTCTCGAATGCATCATAGTCAAATAATCCTCACAACCGGCTCGTAACTCCGGGCCTCTGCCTTCGCATCGCCCAAGCCTCCAGCTGCGTATATCGGGCTCCCAAAATGGCGCTTCATCTTCCAACCCCTCAAAACGATCCCCGCACCTCCCCCATCTAGCATCCTCTAAAGTCTCCTGTCGACCCGTTCCCGAGCGAGCAACCTCCCCATCTAGCATCCTCCAAAGCATGTCGCTGCCCGCTTCCCGAGCGATCCTCGATCGCTCCGCTCCTCCAAAATGCCCTCATGGTATCCCATCGATCAAAAGAACCCCGCCGGTTCGGTTCTCGCTCTCCTCCCCGACCACCCCGTCTCTCCCGATCCTCCTCTTCCCGCTCCTCATCATCCTCCTCATCAACGGGATCCATTTGATCATCAACACCGGGCATACGCCAATGCCCGGCCTGTTCACCACTCGGAAACGTGGCCCCTACCCCGCAACGGACCGTCCTCCCGGGAGTACCATATTCAAACAATAAAGACCTGTTATCCGTCAGCCCTCCGGTCCCTCACAAACTTGTCATACCGCACTAGCCGCCTCCATAAAAACTCGTGCCCCCCATCAATCTCTATCGCCTCGGGTTTTGGTTCACCCACACAAGCTTGAGCAATCAATGTGATCATCCCCCAATTGATATGTTTCCCTTTTTGGTAAGGGCAAATGCCTCACATCTCCGAACAAAAATATCAACCCAATCGGGAATCACCCGAAAACTCCTCAACCCCGTTCGCGAAAAGGTTTACCATAGCCACATCTCAATTGAGCGGGCTCTCCGTTTGCCAACCAAGACATAGATAGACCTCTCGTAAATAATTTCCAAGCCGGGTGAGAAAGAGAGGAAGCCCGAAGGTATTTTTTTTTGCAGGGCAATCCTGTGAGCTCCGAAAAGAAATGACAAGTCCCCCATCGCCCTCGACCCGGCTTCCTCTCGACGATCAACCCCAAAGATTTCCCTCAACTCATCATAAGTCACTCGATAGGCTTCATCATTCATATGAAACCGAATAGTATTTTCTTGTGACCCCTTGCCTACCTCCAAAGTTGAAAGGAACTCAAGTGAATATCTCAAATAACGTAGATGGAGTCTTCCCAGGAAATTACCTAACCCGGCTTGCGTCATCAGATTCTCGTTACTAACGTCTCTAAACCCAAATCGCTCAACACCGGCAAATGAAGGAAAGTGGTGACTTGAAATTTCCTACTCCTCCAAATTCCGCCATTTTTTCTTTGAGCGGCGGTCAATTGGGTCAATCCCATAAACTGCGTCAATGATGCATTAGGGGAAGTGGGATCATTTGGGACTACGGGCGGCGGGTTTTGTCTACCCCTCTTGTTGCTACCCCCTCCAATTACTCTCTCCTTAGGAGGCATATTTTCAACACAAAAATCACCTATATATACGACGGAGAGACACAAATTTTAGTAATAACATTGTCTTAGTAAATAGTAAGCACATAAGACCTAAACAAATACATATTATATAGAAGTAACAATATTAATATTCAACCATACAAAAATAACAAGTTTGATTGAAACATGAAACTTAAGTAATAACATTGTCTTAGTAATTAGTAAGCAAATAAGATCTAAACAAATACTACTCAAACTAATCATCATCATTATCCCGGCCCATATCAACATCATCATTATCGGTCGATCATATCAAGCATCTAGGTCATTGATATTAGTAGTTTCAATCTCGACCCCATCAACTCCCTCTCGCACCCACGATGCTTCTTCGTTAGCAACATTTTCATCCAGATTTTTGTGAGCAAAATGGTACCAATTCGAATCGAATCCAAACTTGTTTATCATCATTTGAATATATGTCAAAACTATCTCTTGGTGTAATCCTCATCACAACTTTCCAATCACTTTCTATAGGATCTTTAACATACCAAACTTGCTCGCCTTGAGATGCTAATATGAATGGTTCATCACCAACTCGATTATCCTTATACAACTTGTGATTGAAGTTTACAAGAGTAAATTTTTGCTCATCTTCCATCTTGCCTGTCCGGTTATCAACCCAATCACATTTAAACAATACAAATCTTATTGAGTTGCTATAACGAATTTCAAGGATCTCAATCAACTCCCGTAGAAGTTAACATCCCCTACAATGGGATTATTATCCTTTCGGCTTGCAAAACTTGTCACACTTGCATTCAAAGATGACTCCACTATTTTGAGTTTTCCTCCGTCTATCTACATCCTTCACTCGAAATCGAAAACCATTTATTATGTAAGACTTATACCGCCTCGCATCCATATGAGGACCCAATGCAAGACTCGTAATTCTTTCGGGCACTACATCTTTCGTCGTGCATACCTTTTATAAAAAACAAAATTTAATAAGAAAATATTTAAAACGATAAATTGAAACTATTATATGAAGGTGGTTTCATACTTACATAATCCTTAAACCAGCTAACAAACTTATCATTATGTTCTTTCTCTATAAGATGTCGTTGATTACGAGGTAGTGTCTCCCTCAAATGTACCACGATGCATTCGAGCATTGAAAATACGAATTAAGTATTAATTTGAAATATAAAAGATATAAGGAATGTAAGCCTCATGTAAGGAATCACTTACTCTAGGTATTGTTCAACATCTTCGCATTGAAAAGCACATATCTATGCGCTTGTACTCGTGTGATGTAATCAAGGGTAATTACCTCTTCTTTTCCTACAAAGCGGCCTAACTCATCACCTTCATCATCATTTCTTCTAGGACGATTGGACTTTGTCTCAATGTCATCCAAATATTGCGTACAAAAAGTCATGCATTCTTCAGCCACAATTGCCTTAGCTATGGAGGCCTCGGGATGGGCTCGATTTCGAACATATAATTTTAATGTAAGTAGAAACCTACAAAAACATTTACTTATGCTAAAGCGGATGTAAAAGGAATTTAACTTTTTCAAAGTAAATTTAATATGGATGTACCTCTCTACCGAATACATCCAACGAAATTGTATTGGGCCGGCTAGCAAGGCCTCCTCGGCTAAATGCACCGGAAAGTGCTCCATAACATCAAAGAAAGCTGGTGGGAATATTTTCTCGAGAGCGCATAGTGTGACAAACCCATCCGATCTTGTATTTTTCGAGATCGGCAAGTGTATTCACCTTTGAGGATAATTGCCTAAAGAAATTTGCCAACTCAATGATGGCTTTTACAATAAGTAGGCAACGCTTTTCGAACAGCCTAAAGGGAGTAGTTGTTGGAGCAAAATATGACTATCATGGATCTTAAGACCCCAAATAGCTCTTTCCTCTAGATGTACACAACGAGATATGTTTGACGAGTAGCCATCAGGGACTTTGACTCCCTTTAGAACTTTCAAGAATGTGTCTTTATGCTTCTTACTCATTGTAACCGAGCCTGAGGCATAATATCTTTGCCGATGGAAGCTTTTGTAGATGCAATGGTTTCCGAATGTTCATCTCTTTTAGGTCTTTTCTTGCTTTATCATTATCTTTTGATTTCCCAAAGTACCTAACAGAGTATGTAGCACATTATCACACACATTTTTTTCAATGTGCATAACATCAAGATTATGACGAACATGATTATTTGCCCAATATGGCAACTCAAAGAAGATACTCCTCTTTTTCCAATTGTGACACAACTTAGGAACCTTTCTTTTCTCCAACTTGGCTTGTTGCTTCTCACCCTCTTCTCTTTTCCTCTTTTTAATAACATCTTCTATTTTATACTGCTTTCCATATTTTCAACTTGTTTAAGCAATTTTGTTCCAAACAATAACTTGGGCTTATCTCTCACTTCATGAGTACCATCAAAAGAGCCTTTATCCTTACGAAAAGCATGACTCCTAGGCAAGAAGCGTCGATGACCAATATAATAATACTTGCGACCATGATCCAACCATCGTGCTTGAGGTCTCACATTGCAACAAGGGCAAGCATATTCACCTTTAGTGCTCCATCCGCACAACATTCCATATGCGGAAAGTCATTTATTGTCCATAATAGTGAAGCTCGTAAAGTAAACAACTCGTTCCTTGATGCATCATAAGTTGATATACCATCTTCCCACAATTCCTTCAACTCATCAATTAACGGTTGGAGATACACATCTATCTTGTTGCCCGGCCCTTTTGGGCCTTGAGTAAGCACCGACAAGAAGAAATATGGTACGTTTCATGCATAACCAAGGTGGAAGATTGTATGGCATAAGCACAACCGGCCAAGTACCGTGAGATATAGTCATTGTTCGAAAGGATTAAATCCGTCGGATGCTAATCCCAATCTAACATTTCGAATTTCACTTGAAAATAATGGATAACGTTCATCGAATTCCTTCCACGCACGAGAGTCTCGCGGGATGCCTCGGCACACCATCGTCTATTCTTTTCTCGGCATGCCATCTCATGAGTGTCGCGGTCTTAGATGACCAATACAACCTTTGCAACCTTGGCTTTAAGGGAAAATACCATACTTTCTTCATCGCTACCCTTGGGAAGTTTATTCTTGCCACTTGTTTCCGCACCTTCACCGCTACCCCTTCTTCTTGTTGCTTATATCTAGAGGCTCCACAAATTTCACATTTAGTAAGTTTTTCGCTTCATTTCGAAACAACATACAATGATTAATGCACGCGTCCCACGTGTTATAACTAAAACCCAAATCCGCGGCATCTTGTACGCCTCACGATAGGAACTTGGCACTTTCGACGGCGAGGCAATGCCCTAATGAAAATTTTTAATAAAGAAGTAAATCCCTTATCGGTCACTCGATAATTAGCCTTCCAAAGTGCATAAGTTCTACAATAAATGAGAGTACACGTAAACTTATCACACCCTTCCCACAAGGCTTGATCACGCATCTCTCAAAAGTCTAAGAAACTTTGCGGTGGATGCATCTGATTGTACGATATCTTCAATTCCTGGCTGGTTACTATCCGGCATACCCATCCCTTCATGTACCATTCGCCTCATACAATCTTGCACGCCCAATTCAATTTCAATGCCATCTTCAGTTGTCCTATCATTCTTACGCGCCGAAATGTACTCTTCCCCGTGCCTAATCCAATTCTTGTAATCTTTTTGAAATCCCACTTCAATACAATGTGATCTCACGGTTGCACGGTCTTTTTGGTAACGATTTGCGCATTTTTTACAAGGACAATATATTTCTTTAACACCAACAGACTTTTTTGAGAATGCAAAATCGAGAAAGTTGTCAACCCCAGACAAATACTCATTTGAAATTCGATTATCCAAATCAATCCAACTTTTGTCCATATATGACTTGACTTGATATTTTTAACGTTAAAATACAACCTATATATAAGACCGAAAGACACAAATTTTAGAATAAAAATAAACTCATAAACAAATATAGTCTAAATATGTACAACTTTTGGCTCGATATAGATAATATACATTGTTGGAGCCTAGCCTATTAGTCGAACTTGGGCCCATGATATAGTATAACCCTATGACAACATTCATTCGTTCTTTCTCACAAGCCCCCCCCCCCCTAATTGAAAATCTAATTTAAGGAACTAGGTTGATGTGCAAAAGAATATGCACATGCAACAAAAGATTTGGAACTATTTTTAGGAACTAGGTTGAAGTGCGCAACATTATTTTTTGTGTAGGGTCTACGAAGGGTACTATCTTAGGAGAGCGATGGTAATAAGACAAATTTAACCTTGTTTTGGGTATTTATTTGCTTTAGACAAATTGAGCACATATAAACACCAAAAACCATAGCAAATACTAAGACTATTGTCCGTAACACCAATGGAGACTTTTTGGGAGGTTTTATAACGAGCGTATCTTGCCATGGAGAGAATGCCTATATGTTAAATTACTGATAAACATAAATCGAACTTATAATAACTTCATACTTGACATTTAGATCAAGTAACAATCATGTCACACAACCAAACAAACAGCTTAAAATAAAAATTACGGAAAAATAAAGGCCAATCTCAAAAACAAAAACAAGGGTTTTAGTTACAATATGTAATTTACTAAAAAAAATGAATAAATCAAGGGCAAAGGTAAGCTCAAATGCTTAAATAAATCATAAATCAAGGGAAATGTAAGATCAAATGACAGTATGAGAGGTAAGCCAAATAAAAGAAGATAAACCCTAGAACTCGCCTAGCTGGGATATTGGCTAGATTCAACTAGTTCCTTATAACCTGATCTTGGTTTGCAAGGGGCCTTTCTTTTGCTCAAAAGGTTTGGAATAGGAGGAGATAAAAAGTTGAAAGATTTATAGATTGCAGGGAACATATTCTATAGCCACTTATGCCATGCCAGGAGCATATATTTTCTCACTTCCCATTTTAAACACATTTCTGACTGTGTTCAAACTTCTAGTCTCAATGTTCACCTACAAACGACTTCTTGTATTTCTTATAAACCCCCAAGCTGGTTCAACCAAAACGAAAAAGAAAGATAAATTTCTTCAATTTCATCATTCTTTAAAGCATACCCAGAACCAGAATCTGATAAAACACAATGTGGGTTTTCAAACCCCATTCCGAAATCGCAAAACCCCAATTTCAAGAACATGCAAACAGCTACAAAAATCAATCTAGAGCCATGAACATAGAACAAAATCGCAAAATCAAAAATTAAAAGTAATTAAATACGCTATACCTACCTGATTTTGGTCACCGGCGTCGGATTTTCAAGCCCTAGCTATGGAGGAGAGAAGCTCTGTAGTCTGTAGGAGAGAAAGGGAGATGGAGATACCGCGAAACTGAATAGGGAAATTTGGGTTTCCCGGTATTTAATAACATTTACGGCGGATATTGTACACCGCCGTAAATAATGGTATTATTTACGGCGGACGCGTATCAACCGCCGATAATAAGTAACTATATACGGCGGCTGCTGATATACCGCCGATAATAAGTAACTATATATGGCGGCTGCTGATATACCGCCGTATATAACCTCGATCCCGTATACGTACACGTTCAATATACGTACATTGATTATTTACGGCGGACGCGTCCGCCGTATATATTAGGTATTTACGGCGGCGGTTCATACCGCCGTATATATAATATATATACGGCGGACGCGTGTTCACCGCCGTATATGGGCGCCGTAAAAAGCCTCCTTTCTTGTAGTGTTTTCAATATCTTCCCGGGCCATTTTTATCTGATGATAGCCTGAATAGGCATCTAGAAAGCTGAGAGTTCTGTGACCGACTATGGAATCTACCAGTTTGTCAATTCTGGGGAGAGGGTAACTGTCCTTTGGACAGGCTTTATTGAGATCTGTGAAATCTATACACATTCGCCATTTCCCATTCTGCTTTTTGACCATTACCACGTTGGCCAACCAAACGATGTATTTTACTTCCCTGATGATTCCGGCGCTTAGCAATTTCTGCACCTCCTCCTTGATAGCTTCCTCCTTGTCTTTAGCGAAAATTCTCATAGTCTGCTTGATAGTTTTAGCAGATGGATCAACTTCTAGTCTATGGAGAGCTACTTCTTCCTTGATTCCTCTCATATCCTCGACAGCTCCATTGGCCTGTGGGCGGTAAGGAGATGACTTATGCCTTTGTATTTTGAACTCGTCAAGCAATTGGTTAACTTCCTTTTCAAAGTGTGAACCTTTATCAGAGATCATTTCGAATGGGACCCTATATCGGTAGATGATGCTGGTTCGGATGAACCGAGCCGCTTTTCTTGCATTCAGGATTTTATATGATGCCGCCTCAACCCATTTGGTGAAGTAGTCTACTGCAACCAAAACGCACTCATGTCCATTGGATCCTTTAGGCTTGATTTGACCAATCACGTCAATCACCCAAGTAGAGAAAGGCCACGGGGCTGTTGAGTTGTGGAGAAGATGTGGTGGGATATGTTGCAAATTGGCAAATCGCTGGCATAAATCGCAGATTTTTACTTTTTGTATGCAATCTATTTCCAAGGTGCTCCA
Organism: Adenophora triphylla var. japonica; assembly: GCA_022495995.1. NCBI lineage: Eukaryota > Viridiplantae > Streptophyta > Magnoliopsida > Asterales > Campanulaceae > Adenophora > Adenophora triphylla. The sequence goes on from JAFEMH010000708.1 coordinate 430,585, forward strand.
GTAATATCCTTGACTTATCACCTTTTTTGCGAGCATGTGGCCGTTCATGTGAGGTCCACACATCCCCCCGTGGATTTCGTCCATTATTTTTTCTGCCTTGGCCTTGTCGATAAATAAAAAATTGTTCTTTTGATAGTGACGCTTGTACATTTTTTTCTCCTGAAATAACGAATTGGGAGGCCCCCCTTCTTAATGCGACTCTGGCTCTCTTATCCTTACCCAGGGGATATTTTCCATGCTTGAGAACATTCCATATATCTAGGTACCATGGTATAAGTACCCCAATCTGGATCACTCTCTTTCGAACGCACGGGAAACACCGCAGACTCACACAAACGCAGTCTCGAACACTCGTAGCCCTCAAAAACCCCAAAAACCACCAACCAAACCAAGGGGGGCCCATTCTGGGATTAAAAAGTACAAAATGACGTTTTTGGAATTTTGGAAAATTTGGAAAAGCATGATCAGTCCGTGCGGACCACTTTGCATCCAGACATCATAATTACAAAATCCCCTTAAAGTCCACAATATTCCCTAAAATCCAGGAAAACCAAAAAACTGGTAATGGCTGCCTATGTCGTGTGACACAACTAGCCAAGGGACATCATAATTACAAAATCCCCTTAAAGTCCACGATATTCCCTTAAATCCAGGAAAACAAAAAAACTGGTAATGGTTGCCTATGTCGTGCGACACAACTTGCCAGAATCTGGACCCTATAAATAGAGGCCTCCCCCCTCATAATTTTTACACCTCCCTCTTCTCTCCTCTCTCCCAGCCTTCAGGCAGCCCCTCTAAGACCCTTCGGGGCAATCCCGGTCCCTTTCGGTTCCCTCCGGAGTATTCCGAGGCCCCTCGTGGTACTCCGAAGCTCTGCCGAGCGCTCCCGAGCTGCCCCGAGGCACTCCCAAGGCATTCCAAAGCCTCGCCGATCCATCCCGAAGCCCTGCCAAGCCATCCCAAGGCATTCCAAGCCATCCCGAGGTGTCCCGGCCCTTTCCGAGCTCAACCGAGAATTCTGACGCACGCCAAAACTCTTCCCGAGCACAACCGACGATCCCAACGCAAGAAGAACCTCTGCCCGAGTCCAGTCAACGATCCCTTTGATCCCAACGCACGACAAAACTCTGCCCGAGTACACACCTGACAATCCCAAGGCACGCCGAAGCTCTGTCTGCAGACCACCGGCACTTCCCGACGCCATCCCGGAACACTATTCAACACTTAAATACTATTCCCCAGCGGAAGACAGACATGAACCAACATTGGTAAGGCTTCCTTCATACACTATTTCATCACACAACAATAGTTTTTTTTAAATTGATGCCTTTTCTCAATGTTTTGGGCTAAATCAAAATGGCGTGGCGACTCTACAAGCAAAACGCAGCGAGACACCTCCTCGACCAACGCAGCGAGATGCCAAGGCCTGCGCGCAAGCTGAATCCGGGTAATTTCAGTTGGCGACTCTGCTGGGGAAATTTTGTTTTAAAAAAACTTTTAAACAAAAAAGCAAAATATTTTTAAAACGATGATGAGGATCAAACTTTCATTTTACCCCTTTCTTTAACTGTTGTGTGTGTGTGCATGTGCTTTACTTTTTATTTTACAAAAAAAATAAAAATACAAAAAAATGCATCAATATACATTTGTGTACATACATTTAAAATTCTTCAAAAAAAACTTCTGTTTTATTCAGAAAATGAATTTTAGTGACCACACACTACTCGCACTGCTGCCTCGGTACACCGTACGCTACGTGCACTTGCTGCCTCGGATACACTGCACACTACAACCTTTAACCCTGGGTGGTTGAATGTGCGCTTGCCCGAAAAATTTGGTTTTCGATGATGAAAAAGGAGTCTCCACTGTGAATGTGTGCCCAAATTTTGTTTGGATTCACGCGAGTTTGAAGACATCCGGTTTAATTTGAAAAACGGAGTCGCCACGCCATTTTGATTTCCTCAAAACTTTGAAAAAAAGGATTTTATGGGTTCGGAGGTTAAGTTACCCCTTGGGAAGAACGGATCGTCGTTCACCCAAGGTGCCTTGCCGTAGCAAGTCTCCCTAGATTCCATTTATTTTGCTTGCTTGCTTGCGTGCTTTCTTGTGTGCATGTGTTTGAATGGAAGGGGAGGGAATGTCCCAAGTTGTCTTCCGGACGTACAAACCATTTATTGGTTGTCGCTCGGGATTTCTTGGATTTTATGTATTCAGGATTTTGATCCCGTCCTCATCTTGGACTTGTGATCATCGCATTTTAACCTCGGGACTTGCGTGATCGAGAGAAGGACTCTCTTTTATGGTCCAAAAATGAGGTTCTTTAGGAAGGAATGTCCTTAGCCCATCAATCCTACACCTTAAGACGATCGAGCTTATATGAATGCTTCATGCTCGTCTTAAGTGATAATCGGAGATATAGGGTTCAAGGTTGTCCCTTTCTAAAGAGATTATGGAAGAAACGATATAAAGATAGGATCTTTACACCGGTCCGTTCCAAGGTTGCTAATGGGGACATGGGGGAATGCGTGTAAAAATGACATTTTTAATGAAAAGATGACATTTTTGGGTTGCAAAGGATGCATTTGATTTGCAAAGGATGCATTTTGATGTAAAGACATGATTTTTATGCAAAGGATGCATTTTTATGAGGAAATTAGGGCTTAATATGCAAAGGATGCACAAAGGTTCTATTTTTGAAAGCAAAGGATGCATTTTTATGATGAAGGAATGACCTTTAATGCAAAGGATGCATGAAAATGGATTGTAGGTACAAAGGATGCACCTTTTTTATAAAGACATGATTTTTATATGCAAATGATGCATTTTTGGATGTAAAGATTGCATTTTTATGAGCAAATGATGCATAAAGATGGCATTTTTATGTAAAAATGGAGGTTTTAGGTGCAAAGGATGCACCCTTGATTCAAAGATTATATTTTTAATGACAAATGATGCCTAATTCATGCAAAGGATGCAAAGGGGTATAATAAAGATATGATCTTTAATGAAAACTACCAAGTCCCAAGCAAAGATAATAACAATATATGAATGCAATGAGCAATCTAATTCACATAGAGCAATTAAAATGCAAGGCAAGGGAGTGAGAGGTTACCAATGGTGGCCTCTTCCTCTTTGGGTTGAGCTAGGTGGTAGGACCAATCTTGGGATCTTCAAGGAGGAGGGAGGTGGCTTCTTGGCTTGCTTCTTCAACCCTTGGGATTCCCAGCAGTATTTAGGAGTATTTTTGAGTCTGAATATGGAGTGTGGTATGTATTTTTCGTATGTCAAATGGGTAGAGGAGGGCTCTATTTATAGGCAGTCTGGATAAGACCAATGAAGCCGTGCGGCCAGAGATCCTTGGCTAATGCAGCCGTGCGGCATTATCCCTTGTGACTCAGCATGTTTCTAGAATCATGCAAGGTGGCAATTCTAGAACCTTTCCCAAATTAAGAAAAACGTGTTTCTTAATTGGGAAGCATTCCCTTCAGCCCTTATATGATTTGGAACAGTTCCGGAATTATTCCGGAACTCCAGGAAAGTCAGGGGAATTACCGGGAAAATTACCGAAATTGCCGGGAAATTTAACCGGAAGGCATGAGCCAGATTTGGGTACTTACAGAAGCCCCTCGGCAATGTCACTTGCAGGGCGAGTGGGGTTGTCGATAGAAAAGGATCCAATCTGGCGAATGCCGAGACAGATTGGGTGACCAAGGTGGCCGAGTGGCTGAACCTCTGGAAGGCTACCTACGTATCCCGAGTGGGAATCAAGCCAGGCCGTAGTTCTGAAGAAATCCTCTGAGGAATAGAGAAGAGAAAACTGGTCTCTTGATGGGGAAATAGCAGAGAAAATGACCTAAGAGGTCAAGCAATTGATCCTACTGGGGATATGCTAGAAGTGACCAATGTGGTCGGATGTAAAGACCTTTATGAGGGGCTATTTCATCACTAAGGAGTGACGAAGGAACAAGGTGACCAAAGTGGTCGGATGGCTGGACCTTTTATGAAAGGCTACCTACGTATCCCGGAGGAATCAAGCCTTGATCGTAGTTCAAGCATCACTAGATAGGTTAGGAACGATGTCTAGGATCCTTGAAAGTTTTGACAATTAATGGAGGTTGTCACCTGATTGACAATTAATGGAGGTTGTCACCTGATTGACAATTAATGGAGGTTGTCACCTGAGGAAACTAGAGCTTACGTCACTATCGAGGAGATTGAGGTAGCTAAAGTTTGGAAAACTTGAGCATACTTCACTATCTGGGATAGAGGTAGCTAAAGTTTAGAGAACTTGAGCATACTTCACTATCGAGGATAGAGGTAGCTAAAGTTTGGAGAACTTGAGCATACTTCACTATCGAGGAGATAGAGGTAGCTAAAGTTTGGAGAACTTGAGCATACTTCACTATCTGTGATAGAGGTAGCTAAAGTTTAGAGAACTTGAGCATACTTCACTATCGAGGAGATAGAGGTAGCTTAAGTTTAGAGAACTTGAGCATACTTCACTATCGAGGAGATAGAGGTAGCTTAAGTTTAGAGTTATGACAATTCGGAGGTTGTCACCTAGCGTTATTCCGTTATAATGGAAGTAACGGAGGCGACTGGGGAAGAAAGCTTACCTGCTTAGGAGATAAGGGATATCTTTTAAAAATGACGTTATCTTGGTTAAAAGATAACGGGGATTACATGCCCAAGTGGAAAGTCCAGGGGCAAAAGGGTAATTTCTGCTCAGAGCGAAAGAAGCCGCCCGTCATGAAATGGTGGCAAAAGAAGCCGTACGGCTAGAAGCTTGATTTTTCCAGATTATTTAAAACAGGTTTGAACGGGCATTGGGCATTATTGCCGCCCATTCACTGCCGAGGAAGAGAGAGGAGGGAGAGAAATTTCGAAATTCCTTCAATTCCCTTTGCCTCTACTGATTTGGAATGGATCCGGAGGGGAACCCAATGCCGAGGCAAGCTAGAAGGAACATCTCCGCGGCCGCGAGAAGGAGGAGGAAGGAGCTTGTTTGGACGGAGAGGAAGTATGACTTCCTTACGCCTCCATCGGAGCTCTATCCGGGGAGAAGGGAGCATAAATCAACGAACCCTCGATCGGTTGGGGTAAGCATTCTTAGTTTGCTCAATTCCGTCGATTTTGATTGGATTTTGATTGATTTAGGGCTTGACCCGAGTTTTAGGAATTTTTCGAATTTTCCTAGGATTTTTGGATGATTTTGAAATCTTGATGATTAACATATGAGACTAAAAAGATGAAAGAATATGCATGTGCAATTTACTTGACAAAAATAATGAGAATGACTCACTTTTTTCTCGAAAATAAAGTAAGAAAAATAATTGTCTAAAATGTGATGAAGTCCTCGCATGTGTTAAAACTAGGTCAATTTTTGATTATGGATGAGAAAACGGGATTTTGGATGATGAAAAGGATTCATGCATGCCATTTTTGAGAAAAAAAATTAATGCTTATGTGCAAATAATTTTTTTGAAAATTGTGATTTTGTGCTTTATGAAAGCAATGTGCTTGACACGATGTGTTTCAAGTGATGAAAAACGTGTTTTCTATGCATAGGATGCTAGAAAATTTTTTATGAATGCTTTTCTTTTGAAAATATGTGCACTTTTGAATATATGCATGCTTTTGAAATGAGATGAAGGACTGACACACTTCTTTGCTGTGCTTGTCTACAGGAGAACAAGTCTAGAGGGCCTTCGGAGATTGCAGTCAGGCTATGGGAGAGAATGCCTGATTTTGAGAAGAATGGGGCGAACCCTAAGCAGCTGGTGAGGGCTACCGGCTTGGATTTGTTCATTGAGGCCATTGGCAGAGGCATTCATATTATCTCGAAGAGCAAGGGCTTGGTCCAGGCCCTATCTGAGTTTTGATGGGACACTACCCACAGCTTTCATCTTAGCTGGGGGGAGCTGACGGTGACTTCGGCTGATTTCACTGCTATCACGGGCTTACAGTTCATCGGGAGGCCTGTGACTTGGAGGGACCATATCACTACCGAGGAGTTCAGGGCCTTGGTTGGGTTTGAGCTGATTCCCAAGGGGCTTGGAATGGAGATGAGGAATGTCGAGGTGGCAGTCCAGAACTGCATACGGGACTTTGCCGCTAGTGAGGTGACTGCCCACCAGCTTGCTAGAGCTTTTGTGTGGTTGATGCTGTCAGTCACTATTTTTGCAAATTCTGGGACTCTGGCTATGACTTGCCTCCTCGACTCTCTGGAGGATGTTGATGGGATTGGGACGGTCTCATGGGGTGAGGCCGAATTGGCGGAGCTCTACTTCTCCCTCGATATGTACAGCCGTAACAAGGCTGCCTCCATGGACTGCTTCTCTTTTGCTCTCGAGGTAGTCTCTCTTTCCTTTCTCTTTTACTTTTCTGTCTTTGAGACTTTTTATGAAAGAGAAAATGACCCTTTTGATGTTTTGAACATGCAGGTCTGGTTTTGTGAGGTGATCAGGTTCTTTCCATGGAACCAACAGAGCGATGTCACCATCTTTCCTGCTATGATCCGCTGGAGGGGAGATGCGAGAGATAAGTTCACCGGAAAGACCCGGATCACCTTTGACTACAAGATGGTGAGGCCAATTATCAATAAGGATGGGCATGATGGGGTGGACTACTACCTGTGGGGTAGGTATCCGGAGATTTCGCTAGGAGAGGCCGTGGAGGCGACGAGGCAGAGGAGATGGTTGACAGGGCTGACATGCGATGTCATCTATCTGGGGGACCGATTTTCTAGGCAGCATGGCCATGTCCCTCTATTGGACGCCATTACTCCTCAGGATCCTCCAGCACGGATGCTACAGCCCAGGGATTGGCAGGCGGATGAGATAGAGAGGTATCACGCAGGCGTGGCCGCCGAGGAGTATTTCGACATGGATACCCCATATGCTGTGTTTGTGGAGCAGCGGCTGAGGATGCCACAGAAGCTAGTGAAGCTGGCGGTCACTCAGGGAAATGGGGAGGACGAGCCTTCTGATCCGCCGATCCCTCCTGCGCACCTTTCATATGTGGTCCACGGAGTACCGAGGAGGTTGAGGATACCTGTCCCCGATGCTAGGGAGCCCCAGTATACCTTGCCGCCAGACAGCACTGTAAGTACACTTTAGGGTCTTTTCCCTTTTTCAGGTTTCTTTGCTTTTTGTAATTCTGGGATTTTTTGAGATTTTCTTCTCTTTTTTCTCAGGTTCCAGCTCGCACTTACGACAGACTGGTCAGACAGAATAGGGGCTGGAAGGACATGTGTCGGTCCCTTCTGAGGAAGCTGGCCTGCACTTCAAAGGCGGCAGCGGACGCACAGGAGCCCGGGCGCAAGAGAAGGCATGTCGGGGGCACAGCGTCTACCTCATCGGCCTCGGAGTACTCTTCCAGTACCATGCCTCGGGGACGAGGACCCAATGCTGACATCTTGGAGCAGCTGGCTGAGTACGAGCATGACAATGTCCATCTGTCTGATGTGAGAGACGCGGAAGACTTGATGAGAGAGGCAAGCATTTATGAGCTGAGCAGCGATGAAGAAGAAGGATCGGAGGCCTAGGAGGTCTCTAGAGTTGACTTAGGAAGAAAACAAACAATGAACAAGTTTCATGCACACTTTGTTTATTTTTTGCTTTATTTGGGCGCCGATGGGGCGAAAACAATGTATTACTGTTATATTTGCTCTTTCTATTTATGCTTTATTAATTTGCATATTACTTGAGCCTCGGGGCAGTTTTTTGCTTGGAATCGGGGCTGAAACTGGGCCAAAATGATATATAATGATGTATAAATGCTTGGATGGTCTTTGAACATGTTTTTGTACAGGTTTTGGTTGAAAAAGTGGGGTGAAAACTCCCTTTGGGCAGCAACTTGGTTGCTGCAGATTTGTCACTTACATCAGGTAAATGAGGCCGTGCGGTCTGGACCTGAGGGCAAATGAGGCCGTGCGGCTTACAGTCTTGTCTGGACTGGTTATTTTCAGAATAAAACCAAGGCTTGGCCATTTCATTTCATTTTCAACTTAGACTTGTCCCAACTGTTCTCAGAGCACATATTGGACCTAAAGACACCACCTTTGATCATTTTGCGATGGAGAAGCCCGTTAGATTGCAAAGGGGGAAAAGAGACCGCTTTCTGTCCGATCTTCAGTCTTGGGTGAGATACAACTTTCAATCTCACAAGGGGTTGCTTGATTCTTCCTTCAAGATCAAGTCTTTATGGCATTTGAGGGATCTCCCGCCCGATTGGGACCTTTTGAGAGCAGCAACAAAGTTTTGGGACGTCCGGAGACATATTTACTGCTTTTCTTACAATGAGATTGTCCAAACGCATGAAGACTTCCGAGCCTTGATTGGGGGTCCAGAAATTGAGGCTATATCGATTCCGTTGATCGAAGACGTGCCGGTGGCGGCAAAGCTTGCATCTTTTCTGCAAATTTCTCTGGGAGAGGCTGAGGGGATGATGATAGCCCCGGATAGGATTGACCTTTCTGATATCCCGGGCAGGTTTGGGTCTCCGGCTATGGCTGCGACCACGGTGGCTATGGATGCCTTTATCCTCTGTATATTTTCTTCTCTGTTTACCGCTGAGTCCGTGGGGATCTGTCGTGGCGGTCTCTTAGACATGGTCAGAGATTGCAGGGCTGGGAAGGACATTGTCCCACTGGTTTTGGGTGAGACCTTTCATGGCATTGACAGGATGGCTAGGGGAGACCATTTCATGAGGTGCAGGAGCCGATGTGCGGCTTTATGGCTGCAAGAGAGGCTTGGGGCTTTGCCGGGGGCTTTGCCGACTCGGTGCCCTTGGGTGATTTCTCGGAGAGGTGCACCTCGACGGCAGGACCCGGGGTAGGCTGGGAGCCGATGATGGCTAGGTTATCCACTTCGGACATCCGGCGGTGGGTACCTCACTGGAGGTTGCGAACCCGGGAGGACATTTCAGAGTCCTATATAGTGAGGGTTCCGGGGTTATGCCGGTCATCCTTCTACATACCTGCTTGGTATCCGGGCAGTTCGGGGCCTTACAGGAGCCATTGAGCGATTGGGAGGACATCCGTACCATGGAGGTGGTGCCATTTGATATGAGAGATCCAGCCAGCTTCTCATTCTTCTCGAGGGCTTGGACTTATGCTGCTTTCCCACCCAGGGCTATCTTCAGGAGCAGGAAGAGTACCATCTTGACCAATGTCTACTTGGATTGGTACGAGAGGGAAATGGGAGTGACTCAGGTCATATTGGGGGAGAGACGTCAGGCTTTATTGGGAGCTGACTGCGACTCGAGTAGGACTCTCAGAGAGACTGAGGCTAAGGCGAGTCGCCATAACCATTCGGGTGACCTTATCAGAGATATGGAGGCTCGATACAAGAGATTGTCCGAGGTCGCTCCTTTGACTGAGGCTCAGAGGGAGGAAGTGCGGACTCGTGCTCGGGTAGAGAAGGCACTTATTGACACAGGTTTGATAGAGGCACCAATGAGGATACCTGAGGTCGGAATGAGGGAGACCGACATTATAGAGAAAAAGAGAAAGAACACTCGACGGGGTCGAGGTAAAGGGAAGAAGACCAAAGAAGACTCAGCGAATGACGACTGACAGATCTTTTCTTAGGATTCCCTTATTGCCATTTTGCAAACACAGTAGTTTTATTAGGCATTTTATTGTATTTTAGATCATTGTAGCAGGTTAGCAGAGTCAAGAGTAGACCGTGCTTGAACTCATCAAGGAATTTTTAACTTGTAATGAACAAGAGATATTATCTTAGAAATTAATCAAGACACAATTTCATGGAAATTTCAGATGTCTTATTGATTGGGGCCTGTTTTATGGAAACTGAAATGCCCTTTATTTTTTTATTGTTTAGACCGAACCATAAATGGCTGCCTACGTTCCCCTTTTACAAGAAAGACTAAGGGGCTCAGGTCTTCGTAGTTCATTTCTGGTGAACTCTTTTTTCTATTTTTTTATGTACAACCCTGTTTTTTGCCTAGACCGCCCTTTTTGGGTTTTCAGCCTAGCTGGGCATTACTCTTTTTTTTTTTTGCACTAAGATTTTTTCTTTTTCTCTCTTTTTTTTATGTGCAACCCTGTTTTTTGCCTAGACCGCCCTTTTTGGGGTTTTCAGCCTAGCCGGGCATTACTCTTTTTGCACTAATATTATTTTTTTTCTCTTTTTTTTATTATATTTTTTTTATTTCTTAGACATAGTACCTTCGGAGCTTATCACCGTTGACTGGGTGGACAAAGGGATTGTCGTCCAGGTCTGCAAGTTTCATGGCTCCTCCCGATAGTATCTTCTGCACCACATACGGGCCGATCCAAACGGGTTCCCATTTTCCCAGGGGATTGTCTCTGGTAGGGGGCTTTACTTTCAGTACTAAGTCACCCTCTTTGATATCTCGGGCCTTGACCTTTTTGTCAAATGCTCTGGCCATTCGCCTCTGATAGGCTCGGGTGTGTTCCATGGCTTTAAGCCTTCTTTCGTCAAGCAGGGCCAACTCATCATGCCGGCTACGCAACCATTCTACTTCGTTGATACTGTTTTCCAGGAGGACCCTTAATGACGGGATTTCCAACTCCACTGGTAACACTGCTTCCATCCCGTAAGTTAGGGCAAAAGGATTTTCTCCTGTGGCTGTTCTGACAGACGTTCTGTAGCCCCAGAGTGCTAGTTGCAGCTTTTCGAGCCAATCACGACCACGGGTGGCCATTTTCCGGATGATCCGTTCGAGCGTCTTATTAGCAGCTTCCACGGCTCCATTAGTCTGAGGTCTGTACGGGGATGACTTGTGGCGAGTGATCCTGAACTCTGACAGCAATCTACCGTAGTCCCCTTCAAGTGTGACCCATTATCAGAAATGATCTTATTGGGCACCCCGTATCTACACATGATGTTTTCTTTGATAAACTGGGCTACCTTCTTGGAAGTGAGGACCTTGTAGGACTTGGCCTCTACCCACTTGGTGAAGTAGTCGACTGCCACTAATACGAATTCATGCCCATTGCTTCCGGCCGGGGCTATCTTCCCTATCACGTCAATACCTGTAAGTGCTCCAATTTGAGCTTGTTAGAATTTTCGTTAGAAAATTAACGAAAGTTATAACATTTCTAACAATTCCTAACAATCCTAACTTTCCTAACAAAGTGAGGGTAAAATGGGCATTGTTATTTAAGGTTAAACCTTAAAAAGAATCTCAAAAAGCAAAACAAAAGAAGAAAACCAAAAATGGCAATGGCTGGAACATAATCTGGCTGTTTAATTTGAATTTTGAAAAGATTATTCCTTGTGTCCAAAGCCTGAAGCTGCATTTAATGAACAGTGCACGCTGAGGTTCCTGTCCGCGCGGATGACTTTGCAATTTCAGGAGGGCTATAAATTGAGCCCTCCAGTCACAAAAATAAGAAAGGAAGAACACAATTGCACCGAACCTCTGGCGAAATATAGAGAGAAAACAGTGAGAATTCTTCAAGAATTGTCACCATTTTCTCTCCAATCTTTCCCAACTCACACTCATCCACTCACTCTCATATTCAAGCCCTAAACACTCATATACTCAAGCAAAACACTCAAGAACACAAGGAAGATTGGTAAACCCTCCTCTTCCTAACCCTAAATCTCAACCATGCATGCATCTTCAAACTACAAAATGTAGTTCCTTCATCTTCTTTCTTTAGATCTAAGAAGATCACCATGGAAGACCATCTCCATGGATGATCTTCTACAAAGATCAACATTATTTTCAAAGCTTTTCTTGCTTACTTGCAAAAATGCACTTTCAAAACCCTAAAAAACCATTTTCAAGCACTAAATCTTGATTTCAAAGGGTAAAATCCCCCTCCCCAAGCAAATGAAATGCTTAGTCCTAATGTACCCCAAGGATGGTTTGGTATAGTTGATTCACCACTAAAATGTCTAGTGATCACTAACCAAAACCTAGGGAAATGGGGACAAGCATGGATGCAAAACCCCCCTTAAAATCATATTTTCTTTCTTGAGAAGTTGCTGTCCAGTAGCAATTTTCTCAGACCTCAGTCCATGATCTTAATTTTTGTACACAGATGAACTTGGAATTTGGTGTTGACTACAAAATACTTTTTGTAGCCAACATCCAGAGCTTTCCAGACATATTTTTATTTTATTTTTTGGGTGAGTAAAACTCCTCTTTTCAAATTTTCTTTCAGAGGCTAGTTCATCAGCTTCTGGGAATCCAGATCTCATATCTGAGGTTTCCAGAAGGTTTTGACCCCTCAAATCTTCTCCAAAATGGAAAATTCCTTCGCAAAAACCTTATTTTAAGACCCTTGAATCCCTTTTAAAATCAAAGGTCCACTGCCTTTTTCATTCTGGCAGAAATGGCTCTCAACTTCAAAAGGTCTTTTGAGTACCAAATCTCAATCCAAAAATCTTCCAAAAAATCATGGGATCATTTTAAAGTCTTAAAAAGATATCCCAATTTTTACTTTTCTGAGTTTCAACTTATTTTGGCCAAAATACACACACACACACACACACAAATGATTTTCAGCTTGGAAGACTCGTTTTACGAGGCGCGTCGGGTGCACACTAACGTCCTTCCCGACGCGTAACATGACCTCCGAACCTAAATCTCTGATCTCGGGCTTTTTTCAAAGTTTTGGCCTTCAAAATTAAAATGGCGTGGCGACTCCGTTTTTCCGGTTTTATTTGGTTTTTCAAAGAAACGCAAAAACCGAATTTTTCCCGCGAAATGGCAACATCATCACAGTGGCGACTCCGCTGGGGACTAAGCTTTTTAATAAAAAATGGTATTCGGTATATTGGTGGAAACCACTAAATTTCCCGTTATCGCCTCCTAACACGAGTCGGGGATAAATTGTGGTCTAACAATCCCACGTACCGGTATCACCGTTTTCAAAAAAAAAGCTTTTGAGGGTCAAGCTTCCGTCCGCGCTTTGAAAATCATTTTTGTGTGTGTGTTGATTTTTGCACAGTTTTCATGTTGTTTTGGCCGCCTCGGAGAAAGTCAAAATTTTGACTGTCGGAATAATGTCCCTAACTGTCGGAATTTTCGTGCTTATGTGCTCATTAAAACTTTCAAAAAAAAAAATTCAAAAAAAAAAGGATTTTCAAAAAAAAAGAAAATTTCCAAAAAAAAATCATGCATCATATTTTTAAGACACATAAAAAATTTCTATTTTACTCAGAAAAAGAATATAGACTGCTTGCACACTACGCGCACGTGACCGTACACTGCACACTACGTCCTTAACCCGGGGAAATCCTTGTCGCGGTCCGTTTGGTCTTATTACGCCTCTCGGATGAGCACAGGACTACCCAAACATCCCATGGAGCCTCGTGTCGACCATGCACTTGTCCGTGACACACTTTGTCCGAGACCCGGTTGGTTTTTAGTCTGGTCTGTGTCATGCCCTGTCCGTGTATAGACCTTTCCTTTCAAGCCTTTGTCGGCATACCGACTCAATATCTTTCGGGTCCCTAATCGCCGAAGTTCTCGCCGGTTTTCCGCCGCAGACTTTGACCAAGATATTGACCGCGCCTTGACTTCGGCTCGACCGGCACAAATTATACACCGACTCCCAAAGATTGACACCGAGTCATCAAGGATTAATGACTATTCCATGCCTAATTACGGCTTAACCGACGACAAGTCAAGATCAATCATGGACGCTTATCACCCAAATCATGCCGACTTTTTGTCGAGCCCTCGGACATGATCTTGACTTTCGACGTCGCCTTTGTCCGTAATTTACATCGAATGCTCGTTAAGACTCGATTACCCGCCGACTTTTAGGATCGTTTTTCTTTCGGTCGGTGGGACCCGCTTGCCCTATAGGACCCTCGCCCGGGCCGTCCACCCCGGGAGGTCGAAATACGGGTGGAATACGAGGGGCTTATAGACGTAGTGACGGGGCCCACCGATCCAGAATCGAGTAGTTTGCGAAAAGAAGAGCAATCTTTTCCAACCGATTAGGATAATAAAACATGTTTTAAGTAAACGTGAACAAATAATCATGTTGCATGAGCCAAAAGCCCAAACACCTACCCTCCTTCCATTCCCAAACATCTGAACCTCCGTGTCCTTTCCCGCAGCCTCCGCACAAAGCTTGGTTTCGGGCACCGGGTCACCGTTTGATCGGTTGGGAAGAGTCAAGCGCATCGTCGCCCTCACCGTTTGTTCCGACTCCGGGTTTCGTAATGTCCGCATCGCCCGGTAATGATGGGGATAACGTCACTCCGCCTCCCGGACCCCTCGACAGAGCAACAAGTGGAATCGGTTAGCGTAACGTATGAGGTTACGACAGAAGCACAGCCTAAATGTACCTTATGGAGGCTATTAAGAGTCACGGTCTGGCCGCCGCCTCAATCCCGATGGCACCTTCACCGTGGAAGAAGACGAGGATGCCAACCCCACTCTCGGTCGCCCGATTACACCGGATGCCGCCACCCACCTCCTATGGTGCCACTACCGTAACCCATGCTCCTCGATTTTCGGGTCACCACCTCTCCCAGCCACGCACCACCGGATCCATGCAGCCCGACGGCACAAATCGGTGGGGGCGAGAATCGGTGCGGATTGTCTTCTCATGGTTGGGGCTATCTCGGAATGCCACAGCCTAATCGGGATCCCTCCTCGCCCGGAACCGATCAATCTGGACCCTCACAAAGAATGCCACAGCTCGGAATGCCGCCACAACTTGGTTCTGGCCACGCAGGAGCCCCTCCTCGTAAGACTAGTTCACCAAGCTCCTCACACAAATCCATTCCTTACTCGACTTCATGGGTTACCAAGCCTCCATCCCGGTGTCATCCGAATCACCAGACCGCAAGCACTCTGTGTTACACACCTTCACCACAAGCAAACCACGCATTTCAACAATCCGGACGGCTGCCCGCACTCAAGCCTACTTACGGGCCCCACTGAAATCCAAGTTATCCGGCCACATCGGGGCTGCCCCCACCTACTTTGCCGCTGAAAATCAACAGCAAGCCGCAAGGTTCTATCCTTTTGCTCAGGCTCCTACTCATGCTCCCTGTGGTAACTCACCCCCAGGACAGTTTTCACCTACGTCCCCGACCGGCCGTTCCCTCCACCTCGCCCGCTCCAGTGGTAGCTCCTCTCTCTAGCTCAGCCACTAGCTTGAATGCCATGGTTCCGCCACAAGACCCTCATCCGGCCCGGTTCATGGAACAACACAAGGAAATGAAAGCGCAGATTGCCGAACCGATCGCCAAGAAGTCTCGCCTTCCGCCTACGTACCCGGACTCCATTGTTCCTCCGCCCCACAAATTCGTGATGCCTAATCTGGATCTCT
The DNA here is from genome assembly GCA_022495995.1 of Adenophora triphylla var. japonica. Classification (NCBI taxonomy): domain Eukaryota; kingdom Viridiplantae; phylum Streptophyta; class Magnoliopsida; order Asterales; family Campanulaceae; genus Adenophora; species Adenophora triphylla. The sequence goes on from JAFEMH010000708.1 coordinate 445,880, forward strand.
TTGATGGGACCGCATGTCCGAAAACCCATTTGGACACATATACCCCGGCAATGAAAGCCAAAGGATGTACCAATCAGCCAGCCGGCCGACTATTTCGCCTATCCTTGAAGTCCAAAGTGCCTTAAAGTGGTTCTTCCGTTTGAAACCTCTGTGGCCACATGGGACCAGATTATCAATGCCTTCACAGAGAAATATAAGGCCAACTTGGAATGGGAAACAAATAGGGTTGACTCCGCAAACAACAATAAAAGCCCCGATGAGAATGTTGGGGACTTTTACAAGCGGTGGAATCTCGAAACTCAAGTGAGATGGCCATCCCTCCTTCCGAAGAGGAACAACTGGACATCTTCCAACTATGCTTGAAACCACATCCGAGAGCCTCCTCACTACTTCCCATACTCGACTTGCGGGCCATGGTTAACTCGCAGCCTAAGTTTGAAAAGGCCTACACCGCAACCGGCCAGCCGCACTCGCCACGATATCGGGCTCCTCCCGCAAACATCGCCCTCGCCTCGCCAAAGGCAAAGAGATGATTAACTATGCGGGACAGAATGTAACAACACGACTCCTTTTGCTCCCGTGAAACATCACAGAGCCCACTCCTACGGCAGATGGCTAAAGCTACAGGATAGCCTCAACAAGTTCGTAGGAACCAAGGCTAACCCGGCCCGTAGAATGTTCCCGGACCTACCCAAGATACCCGGGGCTACCACCGCCATGAAAAGTGAGTATACCTTCGAGGCGTGCCTCGACTCCGGTGGAACAGCCGAGAAGCTCACAACCACTATTCCTACCGCCCAGAAGATCCGAAACCCGAATTCGAACCGACAAAGGCCAAAAGCTAAGGCCACGGAATTTCCCTCGAGATGATTGGGATGGTCTCGATTATGCAAAGAATTGTTCGAAGAAAAAGTCCAGATGCCAGCACTCCGATTGATCTTGGCTCGGTCCAAGAGATGATAGCAAAGAATTGAGAAAGGAAAACAAAAACAAGACAGCTTCCCGAGTCATGAGGCCACCAATAGCGATGCCGCTAAAGAATTGGGAAACTCTCTCGTGCCCATCCGCGACCAAGGAGGAAATGATCACCAAGCTTGGATTGGTCCCCCGTCCCTTTGTGTCAATCTAGGACAAGTCCTCCCGCCTCTCTCGTTAAGATCGAGTCTCTAGGGTCGTCCGACGGCCTTACGCCCGAAGACTACGAGTCCGTAGCAAGCGCCGTACCCTCTTTCGTTTTCAATGAAATGACGAACCTTTCGAGTATCCTTGATTGCCACTTTAACTAATGATGAATTAATTAATAAAAATTTTTTAATAATAATTCATTAGATAAAGAAGCAGACACATTAAACAAAAAAATCAAACAACAAAAAAATCTTTAAGCAGTGTCGTCAGGAAGAGGAAAATCGAGCCCAAGCCGCCGAAGAGATTTTGACGAGTGTGAATTTGGGAACCGCGGAAGAGCCTAAAGAGACGCAGATTGGTCATTTCTTCGAAGGAAGTGGAAAGGATGCTCGCAAAGTCCTACAAAGTCCTCAATTTAAAGAAAGTTGCCCTCTTCATCAAAGAAAACATCATGTGCGTATACGGGTTGCCGCCGAAATCATTTCGTATAATGGATCCCACTTCGAAGGGGAATGTGAAAAACCGCCGGCGGAATTCCGAATAACCCGTCACAAGTCATCTCCCTACAGCCCCAAACCAACGGAGCCGTCGAAGCAAAGAAACAAGACTCGAAAAATATCATCCGGAAAATGGCCGTCCAAGGCGTAGATTGGCCCGAGAAGTTACACCTGCACTCGGGGCTGCAACATCGGGCCGAACGGCAACCGGGAAACACCTTTTGCCCTCACATACGGAATGGAAGCCGTACTCCCAATCGAGCCGGAAATACCTCGCTCCGTATACCGCTGGAAAGCGTATCAACGAGGTCGAATGGCTCCGTAGTCGCCATGATGAATTGGCCCTACTAGACGAACGCCGACCGAAGGCCATGGAACACATCCGAGCCTACCAAGGAAGGATGGCCAGAGCCTTCGACAAGAAAGTAAAGCATCGGGAGATCCGAGAAGGTGATCTCGTTCTAAAAGAAAAGCCCCCAACCGTATCAACCCTCTCGGCAAATGGGAGCCCGTATGGGTCGGGCCATATGTCGTCCGTAAGATCTTCTCCTGAGGAGCCATGCAACTCGCAGACCTCGACGGGAATCCCTTTGTACACCCGCAGAATGGTGACAAGCTGCGCAGATACTACGCGTAAAAAAAAGACAAAAAAAAACAAAAAAAAACAAAGAAAAACAAAAAAAAAAAACAAAAAAACAACAAGAAAAAAAGAGTGCTAAAAGAGTAATACCCAACTAGGTTAGAAACCCGAGAAGGGCGGCCTAGGTAAAAACAGGTTGCACCAAAAAAAAAAAAAAAAAAAAAAAAAAAAAAAAATAGTGCTAAAAGAGTAATACCCAACTAGGTTAGAAACCCGAAAAGGGCGGCCTAGGTAAAAACAGGTTGCACCAAAAAAAAAAAAAAACAAAAAAACAAAAAAGAGTTCACCAAGGTTGAACTACGAAGACCCGAGCTCCTCAAAATGAGGGGAACGTAGGCAAATTTGAAACGGTTCGGTCTAAAGCACAAATAAAAGCCATACTTTGGCATCAATACAATTGGTCGACCATGAAAGCGTCTCGAAAAACTCTAAAGCAATTCAAATATTCATTACAAGTTAAAAGCTCTTTGATGAGTCTAAGCCCGATTCATTCCTACAACCGGCAACCCGCTAAAAGAAAACTAAGATACATAATCAAACTAATGTGTCTCATGGCAAGAAAGGGATACTTGGAAACCTCGTAGTCACTCCAAGCCACTCGCATCGGCCTCTCCCTTCTTCTTCCCCCTCCGAGTCTTTCTCTTCGAACCGGAAAAATGTCGGTATTCCTCCTACCAAGCTCGTATAGGAACAGGTCTATCAAACCGGCCTCTCGTCGTGGCCTTAGTAGCTCCTAGCGTCATCCCTCATCTCCCGTAACCTAGCCGGTAACATAGGAGCCCTCCTCTCCCGTCTCTTGACGTAAGCCTCATAATCGGGCCGCGCGTCTCCGCTCCCGTCATGAGGATTGGCCCTCGCCTCGGCCCTCCTCCTCTCGTAAACAGTCCAGTCCTCCGCACCCACAATGGCCTCACGCCGTCTCAAAATAGCCACCCGAGTCTCTCCTGCATGCCTCTCGTACCAATCCAGGTACCAAGTGGTCAAGAACACCGGTCTCGGACGCCCGAGGATAACCCGAGGAGGAAAGGCATCATACCTCCATGCTCGGGAAAGAAATAGAAACACCGAGGGATCATCCATGGAAACAGGAGCCACCACCCCGGTGGCTACATCATCAAAGCCCTCCAAAGGAACCTCGCTCCAAGCCAAACCGCCTAAGGACCCGTAGCCGGAATGTAGAAACCGGACCGAGAAAGCCCCGGAAGCATAACCACACGGGACCCGTCCCCGAAGCACTCGCGAGTCTCCACCCGCCAATGAGGCACCAACCATCTCGATATCTTCGGCCGGCAACCCGCCATCCAACGCTCCCACGAGCCCCGATCATCAAAATCTACATCAACACCTCTCCCGGCAAAAGTCCAAGGCTCGATCATATCGAGGTTTCCCGAAGAACCCCCAAACGCTCCATCGCCCACAGGTCAAGAGAAACGGGCCGCCCGTGCATGTACCGCCTTCCGGTAGCTAATCTGCCGAGAGCATGAAAAGTCTCCCCAAGAATCAAAGGAACGACATCTCGCCTGTGCGACAGTTGAACTACAACATCCAAAGAAAGACCGATGGCGCATCCCAAAGGAATAGACCATGAACAGGTGCCAAACACACAAAGTGCAAAGGCATCCCAATAGGCATCATCCACCAAACCTAGGCTCCCTAAATCTGTCGGGAAGACCGGAAATATCGAAATGATCGGGACCGCTGGATCATACCTTGCGCTTCCTCCGGGAAAGATGAAGGAGGACGCACAATCTGTCAAGAAAAGAAGCCCCTCCGGCAAAGGGACCGCTATCTCTTCCACCTCCGACCTCCAAGCAAGGCCCGAAATTCTTCCACAAGCCGGAACAATCTCGTTGAAGGAAAGGCAAAAGACATGCCTTCTAGTATCCCAAAACGAAGAAGAAGCTCTTAAGAGGTCATAATCCGGAACCAATTCTTTGAGAGACCACAGGCATCGTACCTTGTACCTTTCTTCAAAGAACGATTTTCTCTCGTGCATGATCTCCCTACACCACTCCTTGAACTTTTCAAAGAACAACATTTGCCTTTCTTTGGACAATTTTGGAGAATTTTTGGCCATTTCCATGGTTTTTCTCTCTTTCTCCCGAAAATGGCCGTTTGGACTCGGAGGTTGAAGAGGATATTTGAATTTGAAATAAAGCAAGACCAGTCTCGAACCAAAATTAAAGGACACTGGCCGAAAGCGGGATTCCTCCGCGCGGATGGGATTGCTTTGCCGAAAAAAAAAATCTCGCAATGTAGTCCAAGCCGCTACACCAAAAGAGGAATATTCCGTCCCGTTGCTCGAAACCCGTGCAAAAAACTCCCCAAACCACCCATATACCAAACACCCTTGCAAAAAAAAAAAAAAACCAAGGCTCATGCAACACCGCATTCATATTGCATTGCATTCATAAAATAAAATCCTAAATTATTACATTCCAAAAAAAAAAAAAAAAAAGGAGAGTGTACAAAAAAAAAACAAACAAACATAAATAAAATCCTAAATTATTACATCCAAAAAAAAATGTGCATAATCTGTACAAATCTAAATCTCAAAAAAATCAATCGGAGTCTCCAAAGACCCGATGTCTCCCCGCCCTCTTGCGACTCGGGCCCGCCTCCTCAGAGCCCCGAAAATCTCAGCTCGTAATCGTCCTCGTCCAGAGAGAGGCTCGTCAGACCAACCGGCACGCTCCGATAGGGCAAGCCGAGATCTGCGAAAAGTCGTATCCGAAGGTGAAGGCGTCGGACTCCCGCACGTACGAAGACGACCCGCCATGCCGCCAAACGTGTCCCCGCCCGTGTGGATCCCCGAGAATGACGTGATCCGAAGGCGATCACGCGATGATCAAGGAGAGGAGACAGAGGAGTCTCTCGAAGAAGTCTCGAGCGAATAGGGGAAGCCTCCCGTCCGACAGGCGCCGGCCGTGGTCGCCTCGCTCTAGCCTGAGGAGCCCCGCAAGCGACCATCCTCCGTATGAATCTCTTAGCCCCGATCACTTGCTTCGTCAGCTTCTCGACGACCACCTCCGAAAACTGCACAAAAGCAAAAGCGTCAAAAAAAAAAGTGATGCTAAAGATGATGAAACAAAAGGAAGAAAAGAAGGGCAGAAGCGTAAAAAGCCATACCTTCATACCCGGACGAGGCCGGAAAGCTCGTGGAAGTCGCTCGGCCGAGAGGGATCTGCACCCTCAATCGGACCCCGTCCCGGATATAGGAAAAATCCGTCCGAGGGTACCGCGGGATCCCAAGCCCCTCCCTATCCAAACCCGAGGCATCCTCGGCCTCCTCAAGACGAACGTCGCATACGGCTCAATCGCCACGAAGTCCGAGAAGTGCCGACTCGGTAATCATCCCAGTCACGGACCGATCGCTCGGGTGCATCATATCGGCGGGAGGCTCCACCGGTGTCCTCAAAGGCGAGTTCACGCCATGCTGGCGCGTCACCCTCTCTCCCGCATAATATGCATCGCAGTCGACCCCTCAAAATCCTCCGCCTTTGTCCGGATCTCGGCGCCCTTCACCGCGCTACCTCAAAGCGATCCCAGGGGAAAGAATATCATCCCCTCATCTGTCTCGGCCTCCGTCAAAGGAAGGCAATCCGCGTACCGAGAGTCGTACGCCCCCTGAGCTTATCTTCTCCCGGCATGCTTGGACCAAGACTGCATGGCCGGATACGCCCGACGTACTCCACGGGCCGCCGCCACACCGTGACGTGGAAAACTCCAACGCCCATACCTGCGAAAGGTAAAAATCCAATCAATCCGGTGCAAAATAAAAGTGTGTGCTCAAAAGAAGAAAGGGAAAGCAAATACCTCCGTGGCAAACTCGAAGCATAGGAGCTCACAGCCTTCCTGCACGTACCTATCAAGAGCAAAATAAAGCTCGCCCGGCCCGGCCTCTCCCCACGAGACATCTCCGGCCGTCTCCATGTCCTCCAAGGACCTCAAGAAGGCAAAGACCGCCGTCCCTCAGCATGTCCAAAGAGCGTGCTCGAGAAAGCAAACCACAAGAAGGCCCTGGCAATCTGATCGGCGCCTATCCTCTCCTCCCCAGCCTCATAACTCGCAATGGTCTCCACAATCTTGCCGTAGACCACGGCATACTCCATCCCCATCCCCTTTTTGGGAATAGGGGAAAATCCCGTAAGAGCTCGGAGATCGGCATCGCCTGTAGCCATCCCGCCACTCAATGCCGCGTCCATTAAAGGACAGCCCGTGATCGCAAGATAGTCGGAGGGCGTAACCGTAGCCTCGCCCCGTAAGAAGTGGAAGGTGTGGGTCGCGTCCCACCAAAGGCCGCGCCGTGAGCAAACATCAAGCCCTTGCTCTTAGGGAACTTGACCAGCCCCTCAAGCACTCGACGAACTCCCAGAGCCCCGTCTCGACAACAACTGCCTCGGACTCAGCAAAGCTCCTCGGCCCGCATCCGGAAGCCGATCCCACAAGTCAATCACAGACTCCACCGATCCTCGAGTCTTCATCTTGTTCAGCTGCTCCGTCACAAAACGGTTTCCGCCCTGTAAAAAAAAAAAGAGAAAATGTCAAAAAGATTGCATTTGCATTTACATTAAAAAAAAAAATTCGACAAAGATAACAAAGATACAATGAGCATAGCCCCATTTTTCTCGCATGAAAGAAAACAATTTTCAGCAAGTCCCAATGCATTCATCAAAAAAAAAAAAAAGAGATGCATTCCTACGGAAGTAAAAACTCCGTCCCACTTTTCAAAAAATGTATATCCTAAACATACATACATCTCATGTTGGCAAAATGCCCATTCTTTCCAAACAAAATGCATGCATTGCATCATCATTCATCAATATCAAAATTCAATTTCAAAAAAAATCATCATCATCATCAACATGCAATATTCAATTTCAAAAAAAAAAAAAATCACAATTCTTCGAATTTTCACATGTAATTTTCGAATTGAAAAAAAAATGTGGCAAAAATGCCAATTCTTTTTCCAAGCAAAATGCACACTTTGGGTTACTCATATACTCATTACAACATGCAAAGCATCAAAATCAAAATTCAAAGCCAAGAACATCAATCGTTCGAATTTTCAAAAAAAAATTAATTCAAAAATCACCCAAAATTTTCAAACAAGAAATCAACAAAGGGATCAAAGGGTTTCAAAGTATACCGTTCGAAGATGCGGATCCGAAGCCCAATGTTGCCAAGCATCGGGGTAATGCTCCTCCTCAACCGATTGCGAAAGATTGTAATGCCTCCTCATCCGGACGAGCTCCAATCGCCTCTCCGCTACCGGGCCACGTCCTTGGCCTTGAAAAGCGCCTTTCCCGTGTTCCATTGCTCAAAAAATCAAAGAAATCGGAAGAATTTTGAAGCTTAAATGGCCAAAAATGGCGGATTTGCAGATTTTCTCTCTCTCTCTCGTAATTTTCTGTAAAACTGAATGGGGAAGAAGAAAAGGGCGTTGGCCCTAATTAATACCCCTGACTTTCAGCTCCTATCCGCGCGGATAGGATTGCAAGGGTCAAAATGACCCTTTTGCCCCTTAAAATTTCAGACTCGCAATTCGGGCCCCCAACTTGACAGAGTTAACAAAGTTAACCAAAGTCAGCCCCATGTCATCAAAATCCTTCCCGGCAGTCAAACGTAAGACCGAGTGCCCTGAGAAAGATAACGAGATCCCGTATCTTTCATCAAAATTACCCCTAAGCAAGAAAACGTAAGACCGAGTGACCCGAGAAAGATAACGAGATCCCGTATCTTTCATCAAAATTGCCCTAGTCAAACGTAAGACCGAGTGACCCGAGAAAGATAACGAGATCCCGTATCTTTCATCAAAATTACCCCTGCTAGTCAAACGTAAGACCGAGTGCCCCGAGAAAGATAACGAGATCCCGTATCTTTCATCAAAATCTTCCCTAGCCAGTCAAACGTAAGACCGAGTGCCCCGAGAAAGATAACGGATCCCGTATCTTTCATCAAAATCTTCCCGGCTAGCCAAACGTAAGACCGAGTGCCCCGAAAAAGATAACGGATCCCGTATCTTTCATCAAAATTACCCCGGCAGCCAAACGTAAGACCGAGTGCCCCGAGAAAGATAGCGAGATCCCGTATCTTTCATCAAAATCATCCCCCTAAGCCAAACGTAAGACCGAGTGCCCCGAGAAAGATAACGAGATCCCGTATCTTTCATCAAAATTACCCCTAGCCAAACGTAAGACCGAGTGCCCCGAGAAAGATAACGAGATCCCGTATCTTTCATCAAAATTACCCCTAAAGCCAAACGTAAGACCGGGTGCCCCGAGAAAGATAACGAGATCCCGTATCTTTCATCAAAATTACCCCTACAGAAACGTAAGACCGAGTGACCCGAGAAAGATAACGAGATCCCGCATCTTTCATCAAAATTGCCCCCTAGAAAAACGTAAGACCGAGTGCCCCGAGAAAGATAACGAAATCTCGTATCTTTCATCAAAATCATCCCTAGCCAAACGTAAGACCGAGTGACCCGAGAAAGATAACGAATCCCGTATCTTTCATCAAAATCATCCAACGGCAGTAAAACGTAAGACCGATCTCCAGACGAATACGTCTGATTTTCCCCAGCAAAGGCTAACGAAATCCCCAGCAAAGTTAACGGAATCCCAAAAGCCAACGGAATCTCGAGTAGTATTCGAACTACGAAAGGGCTTGATTCCCACTAAGGATACGTAGGTAGCCTATCATTAGGTCCAGCCCCTCGACCAAAACGGTCACCCTCTCCTTCGGCAGCAGACGAAGTCCACCGAAAGGCCATTTCAAATTAAGGTCCGAGGCGCCTAAAAGGCCATCATCATCAAGGTCCGAGGCGCCTAAAAAGCCATCTTCAAGGTTCGAGGCACCTAAAACGCCATCTCCAAGGTTCGAGGCACCTAAAACGCCATCATCAAGGTCCGAGGCACCTAAAAAGCCATCTCCAAGGTTCGAGGCACCTAAAACGCCATCTTCAAGGTTCGAGGCACCTAAGACGCTATCACTAGAAAGCGATAAATCACAAAAATCCCCAGCAGAGCGGATACCCGTCAGACCAAAAATGGTCATTCCTATCCCCAGCAGAGCGGATAGCCATCAGACCGAAAATGGTCAACTCTTATCCCCAGCAGAGTTTCTTTCCAGCAAACGACTGTAGAACTCGCTCATCAGGTTCGAGGCACCTAAAACGCCATCATCTCCAGGGTCAAAGACCCGAACTACGACTGGCTTGATTCCCATTCGGGATACGTAGGTAGCCTATCGCTAGGTTCAGCCACCCGATCACTCGATCATCCCGCCAAATATGGAGCCTTACTCTTATCGACGACCCCGCTTCCTTCGAAAGCGCCGTCGCCGAGGGGCTACTGTAAGTGCTCCAATTTAAGCTTGTTAGAATTTTCGTTAGAAAATTAACGAAAGTTATAACATTTCTAACAATTCCTAATAATCCTAACTTTCCTAACAAAGTGAGGGTAAAATGGGCATTGTTATTTAAGGTTAAACCTTAAAAAGAATCTCAAAAAGCAAAACAAAAGAAGAAAACCAAAAATGGCAATGGTCGGAAACATAAACCGGCCGTTTAATTTGAATTTTGAAAAGATTATTCTTCTTGTCCAAAGCCCGAAGCCGCATTTAATGAACAAAGGCACGCCGAGGTTCCCATCCGCGCGGATGACTTTGCAATTTTCAGAGGGCTATAAATTGAGCCCTCCAAATACAAAAATAAGAAGGAAGAACACAATTGCACCGAACCTCTGGCGAAATATAGAGAGAAAACAGTGAGAATTCTTCAAGAATTGTCACCATTTTCTCTCCAATCTTTCCCAACTCACACTCATCCACTCACTCTAATATTCAAGCCCTAAACACTCATATACTCAAGCCAAACACTCAAGAACACAAGGAAGATTGGTAAACCCTCCTCTTCCTAACCCTAAATCTCAACCATGCATGCATCTTCAAACTACAAAATGTAGTTCCTTCATCTTCTTTCTTTAGATCTAAGAAGATCACCATGGAAGACCATCTCCATGGATGATCTTCTACAAAGATCAACATTATTTTCAAAGCTTTTCTTGCTTACTTGCAAAAATGCACTTTCAAAACCCTAAAAAACCATTTTCAAGCACTAAATCTTGATTTCAAAGGGTAAAATCCCCCCTCCCCAAGCAAATGAAATGCTTAGTCCTAATGTACCCCAAGGATGGTTTGGTATAGTTGATTCACCACTAAAATGTCTAGTGATCACTAACCAAAACCTAGGGAAATGGGGACAAGCATGGATGCAAAACCCCCCTTAAAATCATATTTTCTTTCTTGAGAAGTTGCTGTCCAGTAGCAATTTTTCTCAGACATCAGTCCATGGTCTTAATTTTTGGACACAGATGAACTTGGAATTTGGTGTTGACTACAAAATACTTTTGTAGCCAACATCCAGAGCTTTCCAGACATATTTTTATTTTATTTTTTGGGTGAGTAAAACTCCTCTTTTCAAATTTTCTTTCAGAGGCTAGTTCATCAGCTTCTGGGAATCCAGATCTCATATCTGAGGTTTCCAGAAGGTTTTGACCCCTCAAATCTTCTCCAAAATGGAAAATTCCTTCGCACAAACCTTATTTAAGGTGTCTAGAACAACTTTCATTCTCTGAGTTTATCCAGATTATGAAGTTTTAAGACCCTTGAATCCCTTTTAAAATCAAAGGTCCACTGCCTTTTTCATTCTGGCAGAAATGGCTCTCAACTTCAAAAGGTCTTTTGAGTACCAAATCTCAATCCAAAAATCTTCCAAAAAATCATGGGATCAGTTTAAAGTCTTAAAAAGATATCCCAATTTTTACTTTTCTGAGTTTCAACTTATTTTGGCCAAAACACACACACACACACACACACACACAAATGATTTTCAGCTTGGAAGACTCGTTTTACGAGGCGCGTCGGGTGCACACTAACGTCCTTCCCGACGCGTAACATGACCTCCGAACCTAAATCTCTGATCTCGGGCTTTTTTCAATGTTTTGGCCTTCAAAATTAAAATGGCGTGGCGACTCCGTTTTTCCGGTTTTATTTGGTTTTTCAAAGAAACGCAAAAACCGAATTTTTCCCGCGAAATGGCAACATCATCACAATACCCCAAGTTGCAAACGGCCAGGGAGTCGTCATGCAGTACAGGTCATGAGGCGGGAGGTGGTTGAGGTTGGCAAACCGCTGGCATTTGTCGCATGCTCGGACATGCTGAACACAGTCTGTCTCCATGGAAATCCAGTAGTAACCCATTCTGAGGATCACTTGCATCAGGGCTCTAGCATTCATATGAGGACCGCAGGGACCATTGTGGACTTCAGTCATCAACTCTTTGGCCCTTTCTTGAGTGACGCATAAGAGGAGTGGTCCTTGATACCGCTTGTACAAGTTGCCTCCTAGAATGACATAGTGGGAGGCCAACCTTTTCAAGGCTTGCAAGCTCTTGGCTTTGATGCCTTCCCTTGGTCGACCTTCTTCATCTTTGAAGGCTGACTCTCCATCTCTGAGGAACTGGTAAATTTGATTGTACCAGGGTTCCTTGATAGGCTCGGGTCCCAGGTCTATTTCGCAACAAAAAGCCGGGGCTTCTCTTCTACCCACTCGAATGGTTTTATAGCCTTTCCCTCGGGGGATATCTACCAATGAGGCTAAAGTAGCTAAGGCATCTCGCAAATGTTTCTTTTCTCTTGGCAAGTAATGGAAAGTCACTTCTCTGATTTGTCCAAATAACTCCTCCATGTAGGCATGATACCTCTGAAGATTAGGATCCAAAGTCTTCCATTTGTTGGAGACCTGGTTGATGATCAAGGCCGAGTCTCCATAGACTTCGAGCTCCTTGACATTTCTTTCTAAGGCGGCTTCCAAACCAAGAATACAAGCTTCATACTGCGGCATTGTTCGTGGCAGGAAGTTCGGCTTGATGGCTATTGGTGTATGCTCATCTTTAGGATCGACCGGCAGCATTCCTACGCCATTTCCTCTTTTGTTAGGGCTCCATCAAAGAAAAGTTGCCATCGGTTCTCGTGCTCGATCGCGAAGATCCCTTCATCCGGGAATTGGGGTTCGGGACCTCGGTCCTCATTGCTAGGGAAGTTTGCCGGATGGTCTCGACAATAGCGCTTGACCCTTGATTGCCTTTCTCGTCACATAGTTGATATCGTACTCGGCTAAGAAGAAAGACCACTTTGCTAGACGCATCGAGAGGGAAGGCTTGTCGAAGATGTACTTGATGGGATCCATTTTTGAGACCAAATTCACAGAGTGGGCTTGCATGTAATGCTTCAACTTGCCAACTACCCGACTGCCTCCCGCACAAGTCTTTTCGCATGCCGAGTAATTGAGCTCACTTCCTTGCAGCTTCCAACTGACAAAGTAAATGGCCTTTTCTACCCGAGAGTCCTTCTTTTCCTGAGCCAGCATAGCCCCAACCGCCGTATTAGTGACGGTGAGATAGAGCGTAAGAGGTTTTTGTCCATGTGGGGGCATAGCACCGAGGATGTACTAGGTATGCTTTGATTTGGTCAAAGGCATCCTGGCATTCCTCGATCCACTCTATATCTACATTCTTCTTCATGAGCTTGAAGATGGGCTCGCATATGGTAGTCAGCTGGTTGACAAAACGGCTGATATACTGTAATTTGCCCATAAAGCTTTTGACTTCTGTCTGAGCTCAAGGTGGCCTCATGTCCATAATAGCCTTGATCTTTCGGGGATCGACTTCGATGCCTCGCTACGTGACCATGTACCCAAGCACTTTTCCCCTTGTCACTCCGAAGGTGCATTTAGCGGGTTTAGTCTTATGGAATGTTGTCTTAACCTCTCAAAGAACTTTTGCAGTCGACAAAGTGTTGTCCATCCACACCTTTGGAATGGATTATCATGTCATCGACGTAGACCTCAATTTCTTTGTGGATCATGTCATGGAAAAGCGCGGTAGCCGCCCTTTGATAAGTAGCCCCGACATTCTTAAGCCCAAAAGGCATCACCGTATAGTAGTACATCCCCCATGGTGTGGTGAAGACTGTCTTTTCTTGGTCCTCCTCGGCCATCTTGATCTGATTGTAGCCAGCAAAACCATCAACGAAGGATTTGACTTCGTAGTTGGCGGTGGCGTCCACCAGAATGTCTATGTTTGGCAACGGATAGTCTTCCTTGGGACTAGCCTTGTTCAGATCCCAGAAATCAACACAGTAGCGCACCTTCCCATTGGCCTTAGTCACGGCCACAATATTGGATAACCATGTCAGATATTCATGACCCTGATGAATCCTACCCACAGTAGCTTCTCAATCTCTTCTTTGACATGTAGAGACCACTCTGGCTTGATCTTTCTTAACTTCTGCTTCACCGGCTTGGCATCTGGTGCCAGAGGGATTCTGTGCTCCACAATCGAGCTATCTAGCCCCGGCATGTCCTTATACGACCATGCAAACACATCCATGTATTCTCTGAGCAGATTGATCAGTCTGTCCTGTTCAGCCCCCTGGAAGAAGTTCCCAATCTGTGTCTCTTTAGGTTCTTCGACAGTACCCAAGTTAACACTTATCAAAACCTCCTCGGCAGCTTGAGCCCGATTTTCCTCTTTATCGGTAACCTGCTTAAAGATTTCTTTAATGTATTGTTCGTTTAGTGTGTTTGCATCTTGTTATTAACTGTTGTTAAGTTATTAGTTAATTTATCATTTGTTAAGTTGACAATAAGGGGGTACTCGGAAAGATCTATCATTTCATTCAAAGCGAAAGGAAAGATAACATTGGCTACATATTCATAATCTTCAGGCGTGAGGCCTTCAGATGACTCAGAGGACTGGAATTCGAAGACTCCTGACTCAAACGACTCTTGACCCTACACTACTTATTGACCGAAGTGTTTGACTGGGTTAGACAGGGGGTTACTCTTTACCGCTGCTGCTGCCCTGGGGAGAAGCAATCTTGTTGGCGGTCTTCAGAAAGCTGGAAACCTCAAAATGATCAAAAGCTTGTCCAGGATCATTTGTAGGTTGGTGCCTCGGGAAGATGGTGAGGGGATCCAGAGAAGCCTGGTGCAATCTCTCAGTAAGCTCGTCTGTGACAACTGGACTCATTGATTGGAGGGTCTGATTCATCTTGTCGAGACACTGTTGGTAGGTCATCTTCTCTCTGCTGATTTTTGATACCACAACTTTGTCTGTATAGCCAACAGGAGGGTTGGCCTGGATGATACTGATAAAGTCTTCTTCGGGTGAAAATTTGATTCTGCCTTGATTAACCATGTGTTCTATGGGAGTCTTGTACTCTGCCTCCAGATCTGCTAGCTTTTCGTTGAACTTAACAATGGCTACGAATTCAGAGTTTTCTGCCTCCAGAGGATCAATGGCGATGGGATTGTGTAAGTACGTCAATCCAATTCGCGACCCTTTATAGGTGCATTTTAATATGATAGAATTGCACTAGGGGCGTTTTGGTAAATTCCCGATCCATTCCGAGACTTCCGAAAATATTTCATAAGTTTCTTGCGAAGGAAGTACTTTTAAGTATTTTTCTCAAGCCAAAGGACCTATAAGGTATTATTAAGATTGGACATATTGGGAATTAACTTGGAATGTTCCAGAACCAGGTTTTGGCGCCAGAAACGGTTATTGGCTTGCTTAGTCGTGCGACATCTCGAGCCATGGAAAATGGAAGCAGATGGTCGTGCCACATAACCTGCCCATCATCAGCAGCCTATAAATAAGACCTTACCCCTCTCATATCTGGATCCCTCTTTTGCATACTGTTACTCTGCCAAATTAGAAACGTAGCTCACGCTGCAAACATAAACAACTCTCTCTCTCTCTCTCTCATACCCAAATTCCTCAAATCCTTCCTCAATTCAATTCAATCCACATACTACCATTTAGATCCTCAATCCATCACTCCTCCCAAGCTCAATCCGTTTCAGAAGCTGTTTGTTGAAGGGTTCTATACCTGACTTGGTATAGAATTCGTGGATCTTCAAGGGTAACTAACTAATTCCCTCCTTCTCTTTCATAGATCTTGCTCTTTTCATAATTCAAGCAATCTCTACTCATTTGTTTCGGTAATTAGACTCTATTTGTCTTAATTATTGAATTCCAATCGCCATCTCTCTGTTTAACTGATCTGTTTGGTTTAATTGCTTGTTAATGGTTTTATCTCATTGAATTTGTGGCTTGTTTGCCAAGGGAGTGTGGATCTCCCCATATCCACATCCCCTTGGTCAATTTGTTGTTTGTTCGTGGTCTTCTGAGTTGATCTGATATTGTAATTTGATTTAGTTTGATCTCTGTTAATCTTTATTTCAATCTGTGAGGTTTCTGCAGAAAGGCATCCTGTGTCACGCGACACATCTTGCCATTCTGTAGGAATCCTTTTCCAGTTGTAAGTTGTTTTCAGATCTGTAATCTGGGACGTGGCCCCCCATCGTTCTTAGTGGCTCACAAGTTGTAGCAATCTCATTTCATTAATAAAATTCATTTACCACATTTGTTTGTCATTGTTGTTTGCACACACTATGAATGTTTGGATGTTTATTTCGAAAGACTCGTTTACGGACAAGGCGTGTTGGGTGAACTCTCGGTTCTTCCCAACACGTAACCTGACCCCCGAACCCTTTTCTATATTTTCAAAAGTTTTTCAAAGTGTACCTTAAACATGGTGTGGCGACTCCCAAAAAACGAATTATTTTCTCTCATAAAGGAAAATTTTCGGCGAGCGCACATTCAGATTGTTGGGCTGGATATTGTCTTGGCTGATCGGCTCCTTAGTGGGCTCCTTGGCGTAGCTGACATAATAGTCGAACATGCCTGAGGGCTCTCCCAGAGTTCCTATACTCGTGTCCCCCGCTTCGTACCTCTCTTTCAGCTTTTGTTGCGTGGACTTCTTCTTCTTCTTCTTCCTTGAGGGAGCATCTTCGTTAATCCAGTCTTGATAAGCGTCTTCCAAACATCCGTCACAATCATAAACGTCATACCAAATGTGGGGTCTGGGCTGAGCTTGGACGACCCCCCCTCCAAGCATTTGGTTACCACCATTGTTCATTACCACACCGGCCATTCTAAACCCTGGGTTGATAAGACTGACGGTTTTGATGAACTATCTGAGATCTCTGCACTGACAAGCTGCTGACCCGGTATTCTCACCCACTTCTTCCTCGCCGCGGGAAAGGGATAGGTAAGGTTTAGACTCTGGGGTAGGTGTTTAGGCTGGAGGCTCAAGCCTCAAGCAATATGCAAATTAAGAATCTTCCAGATTACTTAAAACAATGTCTTTTATTTATTTCAATTTAGTTGGAAAAAGGGTTGCCCTTCTTTTTCGCAACTACTCTAGATCCTGGATCAGTGGGTTCCGTCACTACATCTATAAGCCCTTCATTTTCCACCTGTATTTCGACCTCCCAGGGTGGACAGCCCCGGGCGAGAGTCCTATAGGGCATGCGGATCCCACAGACCGAGAGAGAAGAACGCTCCTAGGGTCTAGTGGGTCATAGGAACTTTTAACGCACGAGCGATGCGGATTATAGTCAAGGCAATGCCGGAAAAGTCTCGTCTTTCAGCCTTAACGAAATTTCGGCAGAGTTTCGCTTAGGCGATAGACGTTTTGACTTTGGCGTTATCCAAGAAAATAATAGGCATGGGTCGGACGATAAAATCCGAATGACACGGCGTCACATTGAGCTTTGTTGCATACTGTGATGATGTTGCCATTCGCGGGAAAATTCGATTTTTGCGTTTCTTTGAAAAACCAAATAAAACCGGAAAAAACGGAGTCGCCACGCCATTTTAATTTTGAAGGCCAAAACTTTGAAAAAAGCCCGAGATCAGAGATTTAGGTTCGGAGGTCATGTTACGCGTCGGGAAGGACGTTAGTGTGCACCCGACGCGCCTCGTAAAAACGAGTCTTCCAAGCTGAAAATCATTTGTGTGTGTGTGTGTGTGTGTGTTTTGGCCAAAATAAGTTGAAACTCAGAAAAGTAAAAATTGGGATATCTTTTTAAGACTTTAAACTGATCCCATGATTTTTTGGAAGATTTTTGGATTGAGATTTGGTACTCAAAAGACCTTTTGAAGTTGAGAGCCATTTCTGCCAGAATGAAAAAGGCAGTGGACCTTTGATTTTAAAAGGGATTCAAGGGTCTTAAAACTTCATAATCTGGATAAACTCAGAGAATGAAAGTTGTTCTAGACACCTTAAATAAAGTTTGTACGAAGGAATTTTCCATTTTGGAGAAGATTTGAGGGGTCAAAACCTTCTGGAAACCTCAGATATGAGATCTGGATTCTCAGAAGCTGATGAACTAGCCTCTGAAAGAAAATTTGAAAAGAGGAGTTTTACTCACCCAAAAAATAAGGTAAAAATATTTCTGGAAATCTCTGGATGTTGGCTACAAAAAGTATTTTGTAGTCAACACCAAATTCCAAGTTCATCTGTGTCCAAAAATTAAGACCATGGACTGAGGTCTGAGAAAATTGCTACTGGACAGCAACTTCTCAAGAAAGAAAATATGATTTTAAAGGGGGTTTTGCATCCATGCTTGTCCCCATTTCCCTAGGTTTTGGTTAGTGATCACTAGACATTTTAGTGGTGAATCAACTATACCAAACCATCCTTGGGGTACATTAGGACTAAGCATTTCATTTGCTTGGGAAGGGGAATTTTATCCTTTGAAATCAAGATTTTATGCTTGAAAATGGTTTTTAGGGTTTTGAAAATGAGTTTTCTTTGCAAGAAAGTAAGAAAGCTTAAAAATAATTTTGATCTTTGTAGAAGATCATCCATGGAGATGGTCTTCCATGGTGATCTTCTTAGATCTAGAGCAAGAAGATGAAAGAACTACATTTTGTAGTTTGAAGATGCATGCATGGTTGAGATTTAGGGTTAGGAAGAGGAGGGTTTACCAATCTTCCTTGTGTTCTTGAGTGTTTGGCTTGAGTGTATGAGTGTTTAGGGCTTTAATATGAGAGTGAGTGGATGAGTATGAGTTGGGAAAGATTGGAGAGAAAAGGGTGACAATTCTTGAAGAATTCTCACTGTTTTCTCTCTATATTTCGCCAGAGGTTCGGTGCAAAATGTGTTCTTTTTTTTATTTTTGTGACTGGAGGGCTCAATTTATAGCCCTCCTGAAAATGCAAACTCATCCGCGCGGATGGATCCAGGCAGCGTGCACTGTTCATTAAATGCAGCTTCAGCTTTGGACACAAGGAATAATCTTTTTCAAAATTCAAATTGACCAGCCAGATTATGTTTCCAGCATTTCTATTTGTGGTTTTATTCTTTTGTTTTTCTTTTTAAGATTCTTTTTAAGGTTTAACCTTAAATAACAATGCCCATTTTACCCTCACTTTGTTAGAAATGTTAGGATAGTTAGGAATTGTTAGAAATGTTATAACTTTCGTTAATTTTCTAACGAAAATTCTAACAAGCTCAAATTGGAGCACTTACAGTAGCCCCTCGGCGACGGCGCTTTCGAAGGAAGCGGGGTCGTCGATAAGAGTAAGGCTCCATATTTGGCGGGATGATCGAGTGATCGGGTGGCTGAACCTATTTAATAGGCTACCTACGTATCCTTAAGAGGAATCAAGCCAGTCGTAGTTCGGGTCTTTCGACTATCTTTAGTTGTCGACCCTGGAGTGACTGTTTTAGGATGTCAACCTGGCGAGCGAGTTCTACAGTCGATTGCTGAAAGAAACTCTGCTGGGGATAAGAAATGACCCTCTTCGGTCTGATGGCTAGGGTTGTATATCCGCTCTGCTGGGGATAGGAATGACCATTTTGGTCTGCTGGCTGAACCTAATGATAGACTTCCTACGTATCCTTAAGAGGAATCAAGTCGGCCGTAGTTCGGGTCTTTCGACTATCTTTAGTCATCGACCCTACTGTTTTAGGAAAGTCATCCTAAGATTTGACTATTTTTGGGAAGTCACCCTATAGTCTGACTTTTTTTGGGAAGTCGCCCTATGATCTGACTGTTTTTGGGAAGTCACCCTAAGGTCTGACTATTTTTGGGAAGTCGCCCTATGGTTTGACTATTTTTGGGAAGTCGCCCTATTACTTGACTATTTTTGGGAAGTCGCCCTACGGTTTTGACTATTTTTGGGAAGTCGCCCTATTATTTGACTATTTTTGGGAAGTCGCCCTACGGTTTTGACTATTTTTGGGAAGTCGCCCTATGGTTTGACTATTTTTGGGAAGTCGCCCTAAGGTTTTGACTGTTTTGGGGAAGTCACCCTATGGTTTGACTATTTTTGGGAAGTCACCCTAAGGGATGATTGCGATTTATCGCTTTCCTCGTGTTGTGTGTGATAGCGTTTTAGGTGCCTCAAACCTTGATGATGGCGTCTTAGGTGCCTCGAACCTCGGTGATGGCGTCTTAGGTGCCTCGAACCTCGATGATGGCGTTTTAGGTGCCTCGAACCTTGATGATGGCGTCTTAGGTGCCTCGAACCTTGATGATGGCGTCTTAGGTGCCTCGAACCTCGATGATGGCATTTTAGGTGCCTTGAACCTTGATTTGAAATGATTTCCTTTGATGGTTTAGGATAGATGGTCCTCTAGTGGACTTCATTTGAAGGGATCGGTTTTACGTCTGCTGTTGCCGAAGGAAAGGATGGCCG
Organism: Adenophora triphylla var. japonica; assembly: GCA_022495995.1. NCBI lineage: Eukaryota > Viridiplantae > Streptophyta > Magnoliopsida > Asterales > Campanulaceae > Adenophora > Adenophora triphylla. The sequence goes on from JAFEMH010000708.1 coordinate 465,762, forward strand.
TCTTTGGTCGAGGCTGGACCTAATGATAGGCTACCTACGTATCCTTAAGAGGGAATCAAGCCGGTCGTAGTTCGAAAATAGCTGGGGATGGTCTTTGATGGTTTAACAGTATTTGAGGTTTGACTGTTTTTTGGGAAGTCGCCCTAAGATTTGATGATAATGTTCTTTTAGAAAAGTAGTTGATTAAGATATGCTTTCATACCTGTGCTGTGCTTACCTGTAGCTGAGGCTACGGCTGGTGTTGATGAAGAGTTGTTAGGTTGCCGTTCGTGGGACGGTTTCTGCTGACGATTTGCTGTCTTTGGAGGCATTTTGACCTGAAGGAGGAGTTTGGTTGAGTCTGCATCTTGCTGGTGATCGTCAAACTTGTAGAGGTTTTTGAGCTTGTCTTCACATTGGGACTTCTTGCTTTTGAGAACTTGGTGTCTCTAACCGCATTGTATTTGAGAACTTGGCGTCCTTGACCGATTTGTATTTGAGAACTTGGCGTCCCTGACCGATTTGTATTGGAGAACTTGGCGTTTCTGACCGTACTGTATTTGAGACCTTGGTATCTTTGACCGATTTGCATTTTGAGAACTTGGCGTCTCCGACCGTACTGTATTGGAGAGCTTGGCGTCCCTGATCGATTTGTATTGGAGAGCTTGGCGTCCTTGACCGATTTGTATTGGAGAGCTTGGCGTCTCTGACCGATTTGTATTGGAGAGCTTGGCGTCTCTGACCGATTTGTATTGGAGAACTTGGCGTCCTTGACCTGATTGTATTGTATTGGAGAACTTGGCATCTCTGACCGAATTGTATTGGAGAGCTTGGCGTCCCTGACCGATTTGTAGACACTGGAGGCGGTCTTCATATGTTTGTGGATGTTGGGGACTGTTTTCATCCATTTGAGGTCGTCTTTGGTGAAGATCATCCTTGCCGAAAAGGGGGATTACGTTTGAATTCATGCATTTGTTAGTGAAGAGGAAGATGCATATATGGCATTCATGATGGCGGATGCATGCATAGAACCAAAAATGATTATGAGATGATGCGTTTATTTGCTTTCGAAGATGCGCTTGGCCTAAGCTTTTGGCAGGGAAATTACGATTTATGATTTTCAATCACTTAGGATTTTTCCTATTGATTCAAGTTTTGTGCATGCTACATGAGCCCTGGGGAGATTTTTGTGGGGATGCATGGTGATGAGAGGGGATATATGTGTTGTTGACTGTTTGGGACAAGCTTTTAGCTGGTGGGGTGATATCCTTTAGTCGCGGATCGAATTGCATGTTATTGATGAGGTCAATTTTGATCTTGGGATGAAGTTGGATTTGAACCCGGGTCTCGATTGAAATTTCTTTTCGCCTCGGACATTTGAAGCCGACGCCGACGGGCTCTAGAATCAAAGCATGTTGACATGAATGAACCCTCTTTTGCTTGGGTTAGTTGTGATTTGACGAAATGCCGATATGAGGAGATTCCCAGTTCTCAACTTTTGATGATGCGAAGAGTTGCCATATGCCAAGTTCTAAAGCCGAAACTCCAAGACGGTTGTTGAGGTGACCGGACCTTTCTTCCGAAGATAGGTGTGACTTGATAAAGCCCCATTCCATGGAACAGACATGGCGAAAACCACGGAATCTTTCTCTGAATGATTTGATGAAGCCCCGTGTTTGGCAAAGCGTCACTACAGAGGTCCAGCTTAAAGGTTTGACCGACATACCGATGAAGTACCGAGCCAATCGATCAATGTGAGAGCCTTCAAGGTGAAGTTGTCATGAAGGGAGAAACCCATCTTTGATACCGACTATGAAACTAGAATCCTCTCTTTGAAGAGTGTCTTCCATATGGGAACTGTTAGCCATCGTGGCACTTGGCTTGTTCGTGGCTTCAATCATATTCACACTTTTTTTAGGGAATGGATTGTTGATCGTATTGGGTCCTTAGGGTCCCCTTTTTCGATCGGTTCTCACACGCTTTGCCCTTTTTCAGGAGTCGTGTTGGAGGTGGAAGAAACCCGGTATCCGTAAAGGTGTGCGACAACTCGGCTGGCGATTGTAAGCCCTCTCAAATTTAGCCCCGGAATTGATCATTGCCCGTAGATCCGGATAGGGAAATTGCTAAGTGAGGCCCTCGGATGTGGGCGTGATCGAAAGATGTCTAGTTGTTCCTCTTCAAAAGGAGGAGTTGCCATCTTGCTTGTAAAAGTCCCTGATGTTCTCGTCGGGACGCTGCATTGTTGTCTGCAGGTCAAATCTATTTGATTCCCACTCCAAGTTGGCTAGTAGTCTGGTCCCATGTAGCCCTGGCCTCGGATTTTAAGCGAAAGAACCATTTTAGAGCACTTGGACTTCAAAGAGAGATCGAAATAGTCGCCCAACCGCCGATTGGCGCCCTTTTGACCTTCATTGCCAAGGTATACGTGTCCAGTATGGGTTTTCGGGCATGCGGTGCCATCAAAGAGATCCAAATTAGGCATCACGAATTTGTGGGGAACAAAGGAGTCCGGGTTCGTTGGCGGAAAGCGGACTTCTTAGCGGTCAATTCGGCAATCTGTGCTTTCATTTCCTTGTGTCGTTTCACGAATCAAGCCAAATGAGGGTCTTGTGGTGGAACCATGGCATTCAAACCAGCGATTGAGCTAGAGAGAGGAGCTACCACCGGCGGCATACGGGTGGAGGGAACGGCCGATCACGGGGACATAGGTGAAATCCTGTCCTTGGCCCGAATCACCCCGGGAGCTTGAGTAGGACCCTGGGTAAAGGGATAGAACCTTGCGGCTTGTTGTTGATTTTCAACCGGCAAAGAGGGCAAAGGCGATCTTGATGTAGCTGGATAACTCGAATTTCCGGAGTGAGGCCCGTAAGTAGGCTTAAGTGCGGGCCGTCCCTGATTGTTGAATTGCATAGCCGAAGGTGCATGGCCGGGGGTGCTGCGGTCCTGGTGATTCTGATGGCTGGGATGGAGGCTTGGTAACCCATCGAAGCTTGAGTGAGGAATGGATTTGTGAAAGCCGTGTGAGGAGCGGCGAGCTAGCATCATTACGAGGAAGGGCTTCGACCATTGCCCTGGACCGCATCGTGGAAGCATTCTAAACCGTTGTTGTGGAGGCCACGATAGATTGGTTCCAAACCGAGGTGGGATTCCAATTTGCCGTGGTATTAGAGGTAACCCCAACCATGAGAAGACATTCCGTGCGCTTTGTTCCCAGCTGCGAGCGATTGGTCACGTCGGGCTGCATGGGTCCGGTAGTCTGTATTTGGGGAGCTGGCTGTCCCAAAGATCGAGAGATAGTACCATAGGAGGCTGGTGGTGGCATCTGGAGTAGTGCAGGTGACCGAGAGTGGGATTGGGGGTTTCTTTGTCCCGTGGAGGCGGTCATGAAGGGATCTCGTGAGACTTGTGCGGTCTTTGAGGGTGTTGTCTTGAGCTGGGTTCTTGTCGAGGCATTCAAAGCTATTTGGGGCCCGAAGTTCAAGCGATTCATAGTTGACCGCCGTCCCAAACCCAGCGAGAAGTCATACCAGTGATGTGGCGAAAGCCCACGGCGATGCATGCCCAGAAATTTCTTGAGGCATACAAAGCTGCTGCGATATACCAGGCTGACCCCCAATGTATTGAGGCATACCATACGGCCCAAATCGGGATGAAGTCAATTTGTTTCCCCAAACGGCTGTCCCAGGCCCGAGCTGTGAATGTATATTAGGCCAGAAATTTGAAAGGATGGGCGATTCGCAAGTTGAGAAGAGTGTAAGGAAGGTGGTGGTAGTCTGCGGCCAAGATAGGGATGGGGATCCTTTTCCTCTTCTACCGTGAAAGTTCCATCGGGGTTGAGGGCAATCGTCAAACCAAAATTCTGACATCTTCCAAGGATGAACATCGAAACGTCATTACGATTGGCTCAAGGAGTTTTATGGACTCGGGTTCCAATATTAGCCATAGAAATATGATGAATTTACGGTCTTGGTTAAAATTCCGTCCTCGTCCTTGGACATCAAGAAGCTGCACTTGACTAGCCCATGACCAACATGGCGATCAAATCTCATCTTGCTTGGTGGAGCCTTGGTGAAGAGATGTATTTGCGAAGTCTTGATTTGGAAGAAGTAACTTGGCAAAGCCTCGGTCTCATATTTGTGAATCGACACAATTAGAGAGGCTTCAACTTTGGTAGGCCTTTGTAGGCGTGCGAACAAAGACCCAACCATCTTGTAGCGAGTGAAGAACCAACGTTCTTGAATTATCATGTAGCAAAAGAGGCAACCCATCCTTCCATATTTACTTTATTATTTTCTTTATTGATTAGTCGGCAGAAGAAAATGTAAAAAGCAAGACAATTTTAGGAATGTATACTGCGGGGGCATATATTTTTTTTTCGAAAAGTGGGGATGAATCCCGATTTGTATTATTTGATGGCCTCATTTGTGAAGGCACAAAAGAACTTCGCTTTGGGTTTGACTCTTTTGAGAGAGCATAAGTTTAGAAAGGTTTGTAAAAGTGTATGGAAGCCTGGCGACGGAAAATTAGTGTTTAGCTCTATTTTTCCTATAATGTAGAAAAAGAAGACTTGTCGAGACATACTGAAAATATGTTTTATTCAAAATGATCACAAGATTGCTTAAAACCCTTTATTAATGTTCGGGTTATTCAACCCCTAATCTCGATATGAACAAACATTTTGATTAATCATGAGGAGAAAGTCAAGCGATACCATGAGTCAAAGTTGGCGAATGGTGAAGAGGGATCGTGTATAGGAGAGGCTATTGGTGAGGCCGGATTTTACAGGATTTGAATGTGTTTATGGACCGGACCATTTACGGTTGCCTACGTTCCCCTCATTGTGAGGAGCTCGGGTCGCCGTAGTTCGGGTGCGAGCGTGTTTGGCTTTAGAAAAGGGGTATGAACATTTGTGGTACTTTTGGTGAAAAGGCTCGGATAGGAAGTTTTGGATGATAAAGTGCGGGCCTTGACGTGATTCCTTGACAAGTCATTTTGAGCGATTCCGTTGCTTCTTGATCGTCGTCCTTCATCAGGGAGAAAGATTTTGGATGCGGCTTAAGGGCTTATGATATGTTTTTGCCGTTGCTTTAGCTGCTCCCTTGTTGTCGACAACTTCCGTTCTTCGGGCTTTAATTTTGCCCATATGTCAAACCTTCGATCGGCGGTGCTAGGTCCTTGGCCTCATTTTTTTTTGAAGCTTTTGTTTTTTTGAAGCTTTTTTTTTTTTGAAGGCTTTTTTTTTTTGAAGCTTTTGTTTTTTTTTTTGAAGCTTTTTTTGAAGCTTTTGTTTTTTTTTGAAGCTTTTGTTTTTTTGAAGCTTTTTTTTTTTGAAGCTTTTGTTTTTTGAAGCTTTTGTTTTTTTGAGCACTGAGGACGAAGGCAAGCTTCTACTTGAACTTTCTTGATGCATGGGGCGGAGGCAAGCCCCTGTTTTTCGATATGGGGTCGATCTCCGTCTTTGAGTGACCTTTTGTTGTCCCTTGATGTTGCCGCCTTCGTTGACTTGATCAAGGTGATGATGGGGATATGTTTTGGAAAGTGTATGGCTTGATGGAGGCCTTTGTGAGGTGAGGAAAGTGTATAGGGAGGGCATTAGTTGACTTTCTCGCACCAATTAATTAAAATCTTAATCATTTCAGAGATTATTTGTTGAGCGATGCGAGTGATCATTTAAAATAAAACCATTTCATTAAATGTAATGTAGGTGTGCAAATAATGTCTCAAGTCTAGCGAGAAAAGAAAAGACTCTTTTATAGAAAACTTAAGATTAACTACAATGTCCAATGAGGACTTGATTGAACGAAGAAAGTACTAGAACCTACGAAAGTTGACTAAAAGCTGTTTTAATATTAAAGGATGGGTAGCCCCTAGTCTAGATACTCTTTGTTGTTGGGTTGCCAAGGACGCTTGAGCTTTCCATCTTTTACGGTAACTTCGATTCCATTACTTTAGCGGACCGAGGTAGTGATCGATTACGTGCCCATGATGCGGTGGGAGTGGAGGAGTTTGAGGCCATGGAGCGGTGGGCGAGCACAAGTTGTCCAAAGAAACGGGTCGAAAAGTCACGGGGACGAACTTTGTCGGCGAGCATATTGATGGAAGGAAGTGAACTGAGAGGACCTTGAGGGGTATTGGGCTCTGTTTGGGAGGATTGACGATGCGGCTGGTTGTTTTAGTGAAAGGGGTGATACTTCTTGGTGTGTCTTCGGGCCTTTCTCAAGCTTGGAGGCGGCATTAGACAAGTGTGCTCTGGGGCGGGTTGTCCTATCGGATTCTCTCACTTCGGGCACTTGAATTTTGCGCGACGGAACCATTTCTTTGCACAGTTCGACATCTTGGAGTCAAAGGGTGCTAGTACTTATCATAAGATCAAGCTTCTCCTGCATTTGTTTCACTTGCTCTATCAATATTGCCACATGGGGATCAACGGGAACATTCGAGTTCTTGGAACTCGCAACAAGACTCTTATCGGCGAGAGGAAACACGGCCGCGAGGCTGGAGAGCGATGGAGTGAATTCACTAAGTCCGGTGAGATGACAACGGAAAACTTGTGGCATCCGGATTTTCTTTTAGCAACTCATGATCGCATTCAAGTGGGTGTAGAGGCTTGAGGAACATAGCCACATAGCTCAAGCTGATTATGTGAAGGTGGGCATAAGCTGGCGGTATTGCTGAAATTGAGGAGCAGGTGTGATGGAACCCAACTCGTTACGAGGAGGCGAGGCGATGGAGCCCTAATGGCTGAGGAGTCTTTGGAAAGGGCTGAAGAGGAATTGTCCTTGGCAAGGGATCATATGTGGATGGAGGGAGGTGTTGGCCGTGGGATGGAGAGTTATAGGATGAAGGGGCCAAATCACTTGTTTACGAAGTCTCATCTTCGAACATGACCGAGGGAACCATTCGCCTCAGCCCATTACACGAACTCCATGGCGGCGGAGAGCATTGATGAGCGGGTCAGAATTTGTTCTTCATGAATCTTATGGGCGTTTTCCAAAGCCGAGGACTAACTCTTCCTTCTAATCATCGGATTTCTTGTACCCTTGCGCACTACGCCAAATCTGCCATCGGATCATTATCATCCCATTTAACCTTGGCGTCGGTCGTGAACTTATCGGAGGGCGAGAGTTCAAAGCATTTCACCAAATCCGGCTTTGCCATGGCCACATGCTTGTTGCGATCAAACCATCCATTCTCAACATTTGTTGCGACTAAATCATACGGCTTGTCGAGTACATTGAATTCACGAGTTTGAATCATAAAATTCAATCATGTTTACATTCGCGTTGTTTGGGAGATGATCATTGGCGGGGTTGAGATCACTGAGGCGCTCGAGTTTGCCCTTCTTAATTAATCCCTGAATCGCCTTTCTCAAAGGCATCACGGTTGTCGGTCGTATGGCCAGGTGAGTGCTGATGGAAAGCACAATGCTTAGTGGTGTCAAAAGGGATTTTGGGATCCTTGAGGTGATAGTTTCTCGTAGGTTCGAGGAGACCTGCTCTAGCAAGCTATTTAAAACTTTGCTTAAGGGAACACCCAAATCCTCGGGATTCGAGATTTGGTCATTGACTTGGTCACCATTACGAGCAGGGTTTGCCGGTTTTGGTCCATTGGGGCGCTCAAGCTTGCCGTTTCGATTAACCTTTGAACCGCTCTCTTCAAGACTATGCAGTTGTCGGTCGTGTGGCCATAATGATCATGGAAGGCGCAGTGCTTACTCATATCGAGAGGTGCATTTGATCTCCTTGGATGGTAGTCCTTGAGAGGCTCCAAAAGGCCTACCCTTACTAAGCCCTTGAAAATTAAGCCCATGGGCATCCCAAGATCATCAAAACGTTCTCGTTGCCTTAAAGGACCACCATTCCTTGGTTGCTTTTGGGGGCCGTCAATTGTACACAATGCCTTCTTTCCTTTACCGGATGTCGGAGCCGTGTTGGAAGGGTAAGGTTTATAGCGGCGAGACATGTTCAGACTCTTAGTCTTTTCCCGTGCACGAACCCTTTTGATGTAATCATCAATGTAATCGTCGAGATTCGACCTTTTGTAAACTTCATTCGTGTCAGATACACAAGATTGATATGGTGAGATGGCCCGAGTCGAGCGATCGTCGATACTCTCGTTGCTAGGCTTTTCTTGTACCTTCTTAATTGGTTCTACCAATAATCCATTGGACGAGTCAATAAGAACATTAGGATTGCATGACCCCGCCACAAGATTGGCATTAGCAAAACGAAACCACGGTAGGAAGTACTCGGTGGGAGGAATGACGGTCCCAGAGCATTAAAAGCGTGACCGTAATCTTCCTCATAAGGCACAGCGGTTGCCGAAGATGAAGATATATGGCTCGTAATGGGTGGATACCGGGGAGCGATGAGTGCGGATCCGGAAAGGCTGCTGAAAACATGAGGTTTGAGGCATCGTAACAGTAGGATTGAATGTGTCTTGACCGCGCGAGGAACATGGCTGCAAGGGAAATGTGTATACGTACTTGATGAGCGGAGCGGCTTGCGTAGCGGCCGGAGTGGAGAATTTGATGAGGAGCATTTGACCTTGTTGGACTTCCCAACCGAAGGGGCGGGGTAGAGCTCGGGGGATATTGTGAACACGGTGAGCCTGACGAAGTGGTGATAAAAGCACAGTGGCCCACGCGATCTTGCGGTATCATAGGGGTCGGTGTGCTTTGAGAATTGGAGGAAGCAAGGCGGCCCCCTACGAACCATGGAGCTGAAAGCAGCTGTCCCATTCCGAGATGGTGACCAGAGCCGGGCGATGCGGTGAAGTAGTAAAGCGGCCCCTTCCAAGGCGATGACCGAACTGTGATGTTGTGAAGTAGTAAGCCCGGCCCCTTCAGCTGCGGCGAAAGCCAGCCCGGCTCAATCCTGGTGGTGGGACACGAGAGGCACAGGGCGGGTTGACCTAGATCGGGTGTCGAGGAGTATCGAGCGATAGAGGCGAGATGTCTTGAAGCCGGCCAATTCAGATTGATGGCCGGGCCGAGGCGGGGTTTTGGAGTAGCGAATCGGCCCATTCCAAGGCGATTGAAACCCAAAGGTGAAAGCGGGAGGTGCTTAGGGGAAATTGACCAAGATCGATACGATGGGGCCGAGAGGCGGGTGAGTGATAGGCTTGGGGATGCTTGGCCCATTAGTAGTTCCACACGAAAGGGGACGGGGCATTTGATGGTAGTTGGCATGCCGGGAGGGTAATTAGCTCCAATCTTCGCATCAACCGTAAAGGTTCCATTAGGGTGGTGAACAATTGCTAGCCCACAGGTTACGATACTTTCCAATAAGCGGGCGATGCGAGCCTGCTTGATTTTGTCTTATACGTTCCAACATGCGATTCCTTTGTTCGGCATTTTGCGGATTTTCGGGGTGTGGAGTTGTACGTCCCCACCGTTCTCCTCGAGTTGGTCATTACGAAACTTTGAGCTGAAGCGAAGGAGGAAGCCGATGAAGTATCGACTTCGGAATGGCGAGCTGAACAAAGCGATGACCCGGGGTCTCGATCCAAACTTTGCTTGCGTGGAAGGCACAAAGGGTGTGGTTCGGACTCGGGAAGCGAAACGAGGTTGGTGTTTGGGCTTAGGGCTCATGCAACATGCGGTTATTTGTTCTTGTTTACTTAAAACATGTTTTATTCACCTAATCGGTTGGAAAAGATTGCTCTTCTTTTTCGCGAACTACTCGATTCTGGATCGGTGGGCCCCGTCACTACGTCTATAAGCCCCTCGTATTCCACACTGTATTTCGACCTCCTAGGGTGGACGGCCCGAGGCGAGGGTCCTATAGGGCAAGTGGGTCCCACCGACCGAGAAAGAAAACGATCCTAAAAGTACAGGCGGGTAATCGAGTCTTAACGAGCATTCGATGTAAATTACGGACAAAGGCGCGTCAAAAGTCAAGATCATATCAGGGGCTCGACGAAAAGTCGGCATGATTTGGGCGATAAGCGTCCACAATTGATCTTGACTTGTCGTCGGTTAAGCCGTAATTAGGCATGGAATAATCATTAATCCTTGATGACTCGGTGTCAATGCTTTGGGGAGTCAATGTATAATTTGTGCCGATCGAGCCGAAGTCGGCGCCGGTCAATATCTTGGTCAAAGTCTGCGGCGGAAAACCGGCGGAACTTCGGCGATTAGGGTCCCGAAAGATATTGAGTCGGTATGCCGACAAAGGCTTGAAAGGAAAGGTCTATACACGAGACGGGGCATGACACACGGACCGGACTAAAAACCAACCGGGTCTCGGACAAAGTGTGTCACGGACAAGTGCATGGTCGACACGAGGCTCCATGGGATGTTTGGGTAGTCCTGTGCTCATCCGAGAGGCTTAATAAGACCAAACGGACCGCGACAAGGATTTCCCCGGGTTAGGGACGTAGTGTGCAGTGTAAGGTCACGTGCGCGTAGTGTGCAAGCAGTCTATCTTCTTTTTCTGAAAAAAATAGAAATTTTTTATGTGTCTTAAAAAGGCATGATGCATGATTTTTTTGAATTTTTTTGAAAAATTTTTTTGAAAATTTTATGAACACATAAGCACATAAGCACAAAAATTCCGACAGTTAGGGACATTATTCCGACAGTCAAAATTTTGACTTTTCCGAGGCGGTCAAAAACAAACACGAAAATTGTGCAAAAATCAACACACACAAAGCAAAGGATTTTCAAATGTTGAGACGGAAGCTTGACCCTCAAAAGCTTTTCCTTTTTTTTTGAAAATAATGATACCGGTACGTGGGATTGTTAGACCACAATTTATCCCCGACTCATGTTAGGAGGCGATAACGGGAAGTTTAATGGTTTCCACCAATATACCAAATATCATTTTTTTTTTTTAGAAAAAGCTTATTTGTCCCCAGCAGAATCGCCACTGTGATGATGTTGCCATTCGCGGGAAAATTCGATTTTTGCGTTTCTTTGAAAAACCAAATAAAACCGGAAAAAACGGAGTCGCCACGCCATTTTAATTTTGAAGGCCAAAACTTTGAAAAAAGCCCGAGATCAGAGATTTAGGTTCGGAGGTCATGTTACGCGTCTGTGAATGTGTGCCCAAAATTTTGTTTATTGGAATTCACGCGAGTTTGAAGACATCCGAGTTATTTGAAAAACGGAGTCGCCACGCCATTTTGATTACCTCAAAACTTTGAAAAAAAGGTTTTATGGGTTCGGAGGTTAAGTTACCCCTTGGGAAGAACGTTTGGCGTTCACCCAAAGTGCCTTGCCGGAGCAAGTCTCCCTAGATTTCATTAATCGTGTTTGCTTGCGTGCTTTCTTTGTGTGCATGTGTTTGAAAATAAAGGGGGGGGGATGTCCCAAGTTATCTTCCGGACGTACAAACCATTTGTTGGTTGTCGCTCGGGATTCCTTGGAATTTATGTATTTGGGATTATGATCCCGTCCTCATCTTATGACTTATGATCATCGCATTTTAAACCTCGGGACCCTCGGGACTTGCGTGATCGAGAGAATGACTCTCTTTTGGGTCAAAGATGAGGTTCTTTAGGAAGGAATGTCCTTAGCCCATCAATCCTACGCTTTAAGACGGTCGAGCTCGTATAGAGGCTTCATACTCATTCTTAAGCGATAATTGGAGATATAGGGTTCAAGGTTATCCTTTTCCTAAAGAAATCATGAACCTTTAATGGAAGGAACGATGCAAAGATGAGAACTTTTACACCGGTCCGTTCCAAGGTTAGGGGAAAAGGGAAATGCATGATAAAAAAATGACTCTTTAATGAAAAGATGACATTTTTGTATGTAAAGCATGTCTTTTGATTGCAAGGGATGCTTTTTATACAAAGAAAAGATTCTTATGCAAAGAATGCATTTTTGCGTTGGAAAATAGCATTTAATGCACAAATGATGCATGAAAATGGCAAAGAATGGTTTTTTTAATGCGAAGTATGCATTTTGAGTATGAAAATGGGTTTTTGGGTGCAAAGAGTACAATCTTTAATGTAAAAAGGGATTTAAAATGTAAAAAGGATGATTTTTATGCATGAAAATGAGATTTAAGTGCAAAGGATGCATCTTTATGTATGAAAATGGTATTTTAATAAAAAGATGACACATTATGTACATAGATGTTACCTAAAATGCAGATAGACATCAGATTATAGCATTATGGGGGTTAACATCAGATTGCGGCTTGAAGCGTGAAGCTTACGCAGCGGCTACTTATGTCGCGTGACATAGGCTGCCTATGTCGCGTGACATAACTAGCCATTTTGCGAAGCTTCGGCAAATGAGATCTGAGAGGTAACAAGGCCTTAAAATAGCCAAGTTACTTCACCCGATAGATCCCGGGGAGCATGTTTATCACTAATGAACACTTCAAGAGGGTGTGGATATGAGGGATCCACACTCATCTTGAGTGTTCATGCAAAACCAAGCCAAAGCGGGGATTTTATATGAAATGTAATGAAATGAAATGTGGATATGGGTAATATGACATAAAGTATGCAACTTTAATCGAGAATACTACATTATGAAGGCATTTAGCATGGAGATTTCACATTTGAATGAAAATAGAGAGTGGAAAAGGGGTAGAAACTCGTTACCCTCGAAGATCCACAACTCCTATATCAAGTTAGATATAGGAGCCTTCTAGCGTCCTCTTCGGAGTTGGTGTCCAGCCTTGGATCCTTGGGAACTCCTTGATTTCTTGATGTATGTATGAAGTGTGTGTGTGGAAAGTGTGTGTAGAATTGATTTAGGAGGATTGGGGTGATTTGGAGGGTATGTGAGGAAGGAGGAGGCTTACGGGCGTGTTTCCTATAGAGGGGGCGAGGGGTGGAGGAGGTGTGTGAAAATGAGAGGTGAAGGCCTCTATTTATAGAGTGCTGCATGGGCTTGTTATGTCGCACGACATAACAAGCCATGGCTATATTCCTTCTAGAAACATGCAAGGTGGCATGGTTCTAGAACTCTTCTGGCTGGTTATGTCGCACGACATAAGTGGCCGGTCTGAATTCTTCTAGAAACATGCAAGGTGGCGAGGTTTCTAGAAGGTCTTCTGGCTGGTTATGTCGCACGACATAAGTAGCCGATTCTGAACTCTTCTAGAAATGTGCAAGGTGGCGGCCTTCTAGAAGGGTTTTGGGATTAAGAAAAACGTGTTTCTTAATCACCAAGCATTCCCTTCAGCCCTTAAAAGGCTTGAAACAGTTCCGAATTGTTCGGAACTTTAGGAAAATCCGGGAATTACCGGAAAAATTGCCGGAATTACGGGAAAATTAGCCCAAGGAGGAAGGCATGAGCCGAGATTTGGGTACTTACGAAGCCCCTCGGCAACGTCACTTGCGGGCGAGTGGGGTTGTCGATAGAAAAGGATCAATCGGCGAATGCGAGATGGATTGGGTGACCGAGGTGGTCGAGTGGGTTTGGACCTTTTATAAAAGGCTACCTACGTATCCGGAGGAATCAAGCCAGGTCGTAGTTCGAGGATCACTAGATAGTTGAGGAACGATGTCTAGGATCCTTGAGATTTTGACAATTCGGAGGCTGTCACCTAAAGAAGCTAGGGTTTATGGCGCTATCTCTTTATGACGGAGATAGAGGTAACTTAAGTTGGGAAACTTGAGCATACGTCACTATTCGCGGATAGTGGTAGCACAAGTTGAAATGACTTGGGCATACGTCACTATTCGCGGATAGTGGTTGCACAAATTGAAATAACTTGGGCATACGTCACTATTCGCGGATAGTGGTTGCACAAATTGAAATAACTTGGGCATTCGTCACTATTCGCGGATAGTGGTTGCACAAATTGAAATAACTTGGGCATTCGTCACTATTCGCGGATAGTGGTTGCACAAATTGAAATAACTTGGGCATTCGTCACTATTCGCGGATAGTGGTTGCACAAATTGAAATAACTTGGGCATTCGTCACTATTCGCGGATAGTGGTTGCACAAATTGAAATAACTTGGGCATTCGTCACTATTCGCGGATAGTGGTTGCACAAATTGAAATAACTTGGGCATTCGTCACTATTCGCGGATAGTGGTTGCACAAATTGAAAAAACTTGGGCATTCGTCACTATTCGCGGATAGTGGTTGCACAAATTGAAATAACTTGGGCATTCGTCACTATTCGCGGATAGTGGTTGCACAAATTGAAATAACTTGGGCATTCGTCACTATTCGCGGATAGTGGTTGCACAAATTGAAAAAACTTGGGCATTCGTCACTATTCGCGGATAGTGGTTGCACAAATTGAAATAACTTGGGCATTCGTCACTATTCGCGGATAGTGGTTGCACAAATTGAAATAACTTGGGCATTCGTCACTATTCGCGGATAGTGGTTGCACAAATTGAAATAACTTGGGCATTCGTCACTATTCGCGGATAGTGGTTGCACAAATTGACTAAAGAAGTAAGAAGGACTCGATGATTTTTTGTAAAGAAAGTAGGACGTATCCTGATAATTTTTGTAAAAGAAGTGAATTAAAAATGCCAAAGGCAAATAAAATGAGCCACGAGGGGGTAAATTAGTAAAATAAGCCTCGGGAGGCCTTTGGAGGGAAAATTTAATTGAAAATGTTTGAAAATGCCGGGGGCACAAAGGGTAAAGCAGGTCCTACGAGGGGACAAAATTGTAAAATGAAGCCTTCAGGCAAAATTGTAAAAACAAGCCATAGAGGCCTATTATGTCGCACGACATAAGAGGCCCATTTAACAATTCATTAAAAATACGCACGGTCGCCATTTGAAAATCAATTGAACTTGAAATTGAGAGGGAGGCGACGGTGAGAAAGAGAGAGCAACATCGAGAGAGGGAGATTCGAGGGATATTGAGTGAAATCAAACACTTCTTAGTCCGATTCCATTGAAGAATGCCTCCTAGGCTCTATCCAGACCAAGAGGGGTTCTCAACACGCCAATTTAGGCTGCTCGGAGAAAGGGGGTGCAAAGGAATCAACGGCCGTTTCTAGGAAGCACCAAGGGGAGATTTTTACCCACAGCTCGATGAGCATACCTCGGATGTCACGAAGAAGAATGAGGTAAGAAATCTAGGGTTTCTTGAAAATTTTTCAATTTGTGCGAAATTGATTTGAGCGAGTTTTTCTTGGTGCATTTGAACTTCCTATGGATTGGTCTGTGAACATGAATGAATCTAGGAAATGCAATGCGTAAATGCATGCCATATATTGATCCATTTTGTCCTACTTTTGCTTGAGATGATTTCAAGAAATAGCACGAAATATTAATATTTGTGCCATGTTTTCTTGCGGGGATTGCGCACCGTGGCTCCCGAGGTGATTGGCGAGGCTATGGGATAGCTTGCGGGTAGCCGGGAAGCTTGAGGTGGACTCGCTAAGGGCACGATTTACTGCTTTGGGCTAGGGCAATTTTGAGATGGCGAAGGCCATCGGGGGCACTCGAGAGGAGTGTGGATCTAGTGAGGGCATTCGAGAGAGTTACGGTGGGAGACCACTCACTCATTTCACTTCTCTTGGGGTGAAAGCAGCGATCACTCCATTGGACTTTGCGGTCATCGCGGGGGCGCCCTTTACGGATGAGCCGCTCTACAGTAGAGGAGCACATGCGGGGAGTTGAGCCCCGGCTATTGCGATGATGATTTTATGGGCTTACTTGGTTTCGTTCCCCGGATCAAGAAGGGGAATGGATATGAGTTGGGGGTGCTACATGGCACGATTGAGGGCGGAAGCGGGGACTACTGGCTTGTGGTAGATGATCTGTTGAGAGCGGCTGAGGCCAGAGATTGGCTAGAGCTTTCTTATGGGTGGGCTTTTCCGACATCTTTGTTCATTAACGGCGCCTCTTGCCTTGATTTCTTTGTTGGAGCTGCGAGGGCATGGGATGCGTCGGGAATCTGTCTTGGGGCGAGGCGGCTTGGGTGAGATGTATTTGGCCCTAGATGACGTCGGTAGGGAAGGCGAAGTACTTCACTGCTTTCATCGGCTTTTGAGGTATTCTCTTACCTTGATCTCTTTTCCTTAGCGCATTTCATTATATCCCTTGTTTTCCCGTTTTGACTTCTTCTTCTCCTTTTCGGGCTTGGGCATACGAGTATTTTAGGCTATTATGAGTGGCGAGATCAAGGATGAGTTTCACTGCCACCACTTTTCACTGCTCTTCGTCGGTGGACGAAGGATGCCGAGAAAGCAGAACCCGGGAACAGCCGGAGGGCTCGAGGTGCGGGATTACGCTTCTTATCATGATACGTTGACGTGCACGAGAGGGGTTCCACGAGAGGATGAGCTTGTTCCCCTGGGTGGTCGTTATGGCGCTTTGGATTTAGATCACGGCTGCGCACTTCACGAGTGTCGCAAGCTGCGGTGGGCTTGTCAGGAGACGCCTTGTACTTAGGAGAGAGGGTGTATAGGCGGCATGGGCCGAATAGGCATGCTCGGATCCACGATGATCCCCGGCTAGGATGTGGCTGCCTCGCCGGTTGGCGAATGTAGATGCTTTGATCGTAGGCATGGCGGCACATCTTTACACACGGGAGGACTATACTATGTACGTGGCCATGCATCTTGATCTCCGCGAGACCGGGGTTGGTTATGGTGCTCATAGCGCGGGGCCTTCGGCGCTACGTAGCTAGACCTCCTTTGCCCCGACTTTCATTGATTATCGGGGTGGTGGTCGCATGAGGCGAGCTCACATCGATATGTCACGAGACTCATCCTCATGGTGCTACCGCGAGGTTCTAGATCTGTAAGTATTGTTCCTTACGCCTCTTTGGATTGCTTGCATCTTTTACATTATCAAGAAGCGCATTTTGACACATATTATGTGCCTTGTAAGCAGGTATCGGCTCGGAGCTTACGGGCACTTGACCGGGGCATATACCGGTCTTTGTGGGCATGATTGGCAAGCTCCGAGAAAGGTATGAGCTTACGGAAGAATCGGTGCCGATCACGGGGTTCGATTGATATTTCTCCACCTGGCCGGTAGGAGGAAGAAAAGCCGCTACGGCGACGTGGGCACCGGCGGGAGCACTAGAGGACCGACGCCTCGGACCAAAGCTGCAAATGTGCCTCTTTACGAGACCCATTGAGATTGACGATGACGATGATGAGGAGGATGGTGGGCTGAGACGACCACATTATGAGCTTGACTCTCTTGTTATCACCGAGCTCGAAGACTATTACCGCACGGAGACCATAGCCTACGAGGCACCTTCGGACGATCCTGATGATGAGCCAGAGGAGGCTGAGGATGATGACGAGGATGGAGATGAGGAGGGTGATGGAGATGATGGAGAGGATTCAGAGTAGCCCCCTTCCCCCTTTAGACATTTGTGGCTTTTGGTTATTGTACTCCCTTCGGGGAAAACACATGTCAATTATTTTTGCTATGCACATCTTTTTGACTTGGCCTATTTCATTTTGTACGTACATTGTTAGCCTTTTGTTGCACGCACTTATGAAATGACAATGGTAGGGTAACTAGCTTGAATATGAATGATTTGAATGGATTTTTGGCTTGAATACGAATGCAATGGGTGTACACGGGGTACAGGAACCTTCCCCTATGCATTTGAGAAGTGTATGAATGGTATTTGCAGCTTTTGACATGTCGGGGATTGCCCTGGGGAAAGCAGCATGTTGCTGATGTCTGCTGTCTGATGTTGGCTAGTTATGTCGCACGACATGGCTAGTTATGTCGCGCGACTTAATAAGCCGGGCGAGCTTTTCACTTTGCCTTTGGAGGCTTGGAATGAAAGCTGAGACACCGGTTAGAATTAGATGACCAAAGTGGTCACCTATCTGGTCTCCTTGGGTCAATGGCAAAGACACATTTGGTCCTTTCCTACGAAGCGGGCGTCCTAGGAGGTCAAGCAACCAATCCTTCACAGGAAAGTGCCAAATCAAAAGAGGTGACCAAAATGGTCAGAAAATTGGACTCTTATGAAGAGCTTACGCACCATTGGAGAATGGAGGACGAAAAGGGTGACCAACGTGGTCAGATGGCTGAACCTTCATGAAAGGCTACCTACGTATCCCGGAGGAATCAAGCCTTGATCGTAGTTCAAGCTTTACCTAGACAGTTAGGAACGATGTCTAGGATTTTCGACGTTTTGACAATTAGGAAACTGTCGCCTAGAGTTATCTCGAAGGCACTTTTGGGAGAAAATGTTATCATTAGCAATTGGCACGTTACTTGAGCCTAGGGGTGATTTTTTTTCTGGAAACATGGTAGGGACTCGGTCTGGATGCACATATGGAATGTATTTGGGAATTGTTTGAGACGGGTTTCGAACAGGTGGGGTTGTATTCCTTGGGTGCGGGTGAGCTGTTCTTTGTTGTCAACGTGGACAAGAATTCCTTCTTGGTGAGGCCAGGTTTAAACCTCGGGTCTTGACTAAAGTCCTTTTCTTAAACTCTGGTGCTTGAAGCTGATGCTGACAGGCTTTTACAACCAAAGCAGATGTTGAAGTGACCAAACCTCTCTTCTAGGGATGGATGTGACTTATCGGAGCCCCGATCTGAGGAAAAACTTTCTGCAAAGCCCCAATATCTTACTAAAGCAAGGAAAGATCCTTTCATTTGGCAAAGCCCCGGTTGAATGAACTGAGTGGCGAAGTGACTTGGCGAAGCCCCGGTGCAGTGACCTAGCGAAAATCCCAATATGGCGAGTGCTGCGGAAGTGATCCTGAGGTTGATCGAACAAAGCGAACCCATCTAGGGACCTAGTGAAGAACCCGTGCGAACCCCGAAAATGGCTAAAGAAGCCCCAGTTTAAAGGAATGCTTTGGCAAAGCCCCAGACTGGAAGAGTTTCGAGGCAGTCCTAATGCGAATTGTAGCAGAAAAGGGAAAACCTATCCTTTTCCTTCCTTTTTTTTTTATTTTTTTTTTTTAGTCACTCAGTCAACCTTAAGAAGATGTGGACGAAGAGAAGAACTTTTAGGAAGATATATACATGCAGGGGCATATTTTTTCGAAAAGTGGGAATAGATCCCGATTTTTGTGTTATTTCGACAGCCTTATTCAATGTAGGCGCAAAAACTCGCTTTGGGTTTGACTCTTTTGAGAGAGTATAAGCGTAGAAGGGTTTGTAAAAGTGTATGGAAGCCCCTGCTGACAGAAAATTAGTGTTTAGCTCTATCTTTCCTAAAATGTAGAAAAAGAAGACTTGTCAAGACATCTGAAAACTTGCTTTATTTACAATGATCACAAGATTGCTTAAAACCCTTTATTGATGTTCGGGTTATTCAACCGCTAATTTCGATATGAACAAACATTCTTATTAATCATGAGGAGAAAGTCAACCGGTGTCGCGGATCAAGGTTGGTGGGTGTGAAAGAAAGGTTTGTGTATAAGGAGGTCATTGATGAGGCCGGGTTTTACGGGATTTGGTGTGTCCATGGGAGAGGTCATTTGATGAGACCGGGTTTTCGGGAATTTGGATATGTTTATGGGAGAGGTCATTCGATGAGACCGGATTTTCGGGATTTGAATATGCTTATGGCCGGACCATTCTTTGGTTGCCTACGTTCCCCTCATTGTGAGGAGCTCAGGTCGCCGTAGTTCGGCCTTGGCCGGACTGTGTTTGGGGAAATGGGATTTGTGATTCCTTTTAGTGAAAAGGCTAGGATGAGAAGACTGGATGATGAGGCATGGGCCTCGGGATGATTCCTTGACCAAGTCATTCTTGGACGGCTGCTTCAATAGCTTTCTGATTCTCGTCTTTCATTGGGGGAGAAAGGACTTGCATATGCCTAAAGGCTCATGAAATGCTTACGCTTTTGCTTCGACCGCCCCATTGTTATCGACAACTTTCATTCTTTGAGCTTTGATTTTTGCACTGTCCGTCAAGCTTTTGATGGGCGGTCTTGGGTCCTTGGCCTCATTTTCTTTTATTTTCTATGTGCAACCCTGTTTTTGCCTAGGCTGCCCTTTTGGGATTTTCGGTCTAGTGGGCATTACTCTTTTGCACTAAGATTTTTTCCTTTTCTTTTTTTTTTTATATATGTGCAACCACTGTTTTTGCCTAGGCGCCCTTTTTTTGGGATATTCGGCCTAGTGGGCATTACTCTTTTTGCACTACATTTTTTTTTTATTTTTTTTTTTTTTAAGTACTTGAGGACCCGGGCGAGCCCACTGCTTGAACATTCTTGATACCCTTGAGGTCTAAGCCAAAGCTCCTAGGTTGTTGTCGACACGGGGTCAATCTTTTGAAGGTGAGTGGCCTTTTGTTGTCCCTTGATGATGTCGCCGTCGTTGACTTGGTCAAGGTGATGGTGGACATGGTTTGGGAAAGTGTATGGCTTTGATGAAGGCCTTTTGTGGGGTAAGGAAAGTGTATGGCTTGATGGCATTAGTTGACTTTCTCACACCGATTAATCGAACGTTCATTATTTCGAGAGATTGTTCGTTGAGCAATGCAAGTGATCATATAAAATAAAACCATTTCATTAAATCTAATGTAGGTGTGCAAATAATGTCTTAAGTCTAGCAAGAAAAGAAGAAGACTCTTTTATAGAAAATTGAAGATATAATACAATGTCCTTAGAAGGACTTAATTGAAAGGAAAAAATACTAGAACCTACGAAGGTTGAGCGAGAGACTATTTTTCTTTTTCTTCCTTTTTTTTTTTTTTTTTTTTTTAAGGATAGGTAAACCCTAGTCTAGCTACTCTTCACGGGTTGGGTTTGCCCGGGGAGCTTGAGCTTTCCTTCGTAGATCGGCCATTGAATTTCTTTCTTCAACTCCACACACTTGTGCGTCACATGACCATAATGCTTGTGGTACTCACAGAACTTGGCCCTGTCAACTCTACTTGGGTTTCTTGGCTTATGATTCTCGAGAGGTGTGAGAAGGCTTCGTTTCACCAAATCGTTGAAAACTTTGCTCATGGGCATCCCAAAATCATCGGTGACGTTTCGACCTTGCACTTCTTGAATTGACCTCTTGTCATAACTTTCTGTCTTTGGCCCATGGAGGTTCTCAAGCTTCCCATCTTCTATCAACTTTTGGATCTCATGCCTCAAAGCGGTGCAATTGTCGGTGTTGTGCCCATGATAATTGATGGAAGCGGCAGTGTTTGGTCTCGTCCATTCGATATTGGGGTTCACGGGTTTCCAATTCTCCGGTGGCTTTATCGGCTTTTCTTTCACTAGCTCTTCCGAATCTTGCTTAAAGGCATCTCTGTATTGCTAAAGTGAAAGGAGCGAGGTTTTCGGGGGACCTTGTTATTCTCAAGACTCAGATTCCCATTGTCCAATTGGTTCCACTTTGTTGGATTTGGTGAAGGAAGGCTGTGACATTCTTTCCTTTGTGAGGTGCTGGTCTTGAGCCGGATACGGTTCTTTGCTTGGTATTGGGTTATGCTCGGTGGAGTCATTTCCTTGCACAGTCCAGACATCTTGGGTCAAGGGAGTATTGATACTCATCATGAGGTCAAGCTGCTCTTGCATCTGTTTCACTTGCTCCATCAATATTGCCACATAGGGGTCAACGGGGACTCTTGGGCTATCGGAGCAGCAACAGGACTTGTAGTAGCGAAGCGACGGCTGAATTCATTAAGTCCGGTAGGTAACGGCTGAAAACTCGGTTCATCCTTTGGCAACTCATGATCGCATTCGAGGCGGGTATAGGGGCTTCAGAACATAGCCACATATCTCAAGCGATTATGTGAGGTTGGAGCATAAGCGCGGTATTCTTGAGGCGAGGGATAAGTGGGGTGAAATTCAATCCGTTACGAGAAGGCGAGGGCGATGGGGCCACGATGAGTGGGATGTTGGAAAGGGCGAGGAGAAGTGGTCCTTGGCAAGGGATCATATGTGGATGGAGGAAGGTATTGGTTATAAGTGGGGAGGCCGAGATGGCTACTTGGAGTCTCATCTTCGACCACTACCGAGAGAACCGTTGGACTCAATTGTTACTTGGACTCCATTGCGGTGAAGAGCACCGATAAGCAATGACAGCTGCTCTTCATGAACCTTACGGGCATTTTCCAAAGCCAGGACTAACTCTTCCTTCCTAATCATCGATTTCCCATACCCTCACCATTTTTACGTCAAATCTGCCATTCGACTCTACGGGCGATGGTATGCGAACCTAAGGTTTTACGAAGCCGGACCCGGTACTCTCGCTCACTTCTTTTTCGCGGGAAAGGGATAGGCAAGGTTTAGACTCGGGAATAGGTAAGGTTTAGACTCGAAGGATAGGTAAGGTTTAGGCTTAGAGGTAAGTGTTTAGGCTGAAGGCTCAAGTAACATGCACTTATCGCTTTAACTTTTGCTCGAAACGCATTTTCTCCTAATCCTAATTGATCGGAAAAGATGAGACCTTGAAAGGTCAAGATTGGAAATGGAGATCGGACCGAAGGGGTCACGATTAAGGATTTGACCATGAAAGGTCGAGATGGGAAATCGAAAATCGAACCGAGGAGGTCTCGATTAGAGATTGACCATGAAAGGTCGGGATAAGAAAATCGGAAATCGGACCGAAAAGATCTCGATTAGGGATTTGACCATGAAAGGTCGGGATGGGAAATCGGAGATCGGACCGAAAAGATCTCGATTAGGGATTTGACCGTGAAAGGTCGGAATAGAAAATCGGAAATCGGACCGAAAAGATCTCGATTAGGGATTTCAGAGATAGGAACATGCAATTATGATTACACTAATTGTTCAAGTTTACTTAAAACAATGTCTTTTATTTATTTCTATTTGGTTGGAAAAGGGGGGGTTTGCCCTTCTTTTTCGCAACTACTCTAGATCCTGGATCAGTGGGTTCCGTCACTACGTCTATAAGCCCCTCGTATTCCACCTGTATTTCGACCTCCCAGGGTGGACAGCCCCGGGCGAGGGTCCTATAGGGCACGCGGATCCAACCGACCGAGAGTAAAGAACGCTCCTATCGGGTCTAGCGGGTCATAGGACCTTTCAACGCACGAGCAATGCGGATTATAGTCAAGGCAATACCGGGAAAGTCTCGTCTCTCTGCCTTGACGGAGTTTTGGCAGAGTTTCGCTTGAGCGAATGACGTTTTGACTTTTGGTAATGTCCGAGAGAATAATAGGCATGGGTCGGGCGGTAAAAGCCGGATGACACAGTGTCACATTGAACTTCGTTGCATACGCCGGGCGTGAATTAGAATCGAAGTCAATGCCGGTCAAGATCTTGCCAATTTTTCCTCGTCGGAATTTTGGCAGAGTTTCGCTTGAGCGAAAGATCTTTTATTTTGGCAAAGACTTGGTCTTGACTCTTACGCATTCTGTGCGGGTCAAGGTCAATAGTCAATGTCGGAGTCGAGATCTCGCCAATTTTTCCTTGTCGGAAGTTTGGCGGAATTTCGCAGAAAATCTTGGCTTCCGTTATGAACTAAGGTTTGACCTTTACGAGGGTATGCAACTGGGCTATATGACACGGACTAGACCAAAAACCAACCAAAAGTCACGGTTTTTGAAACGTGTGACACGGGTGTGCATTGGTCGACACAGTCGCCATGGGGAGGTTGGGATGATTCCGTGCGCGCCGGGAGCATCGTAAAGGCTGTCCGTGTGCTGCAGTGGAACCACCCTCGGGTTTGAAGGACGTGCGTGCAAAAGTGTACGGGATATATCGGGTGCGCGTAGTGTGCGGTCTCCTAAAATTGTTCCTTTTGAGTTAAAACAGAGATTTTCATAAATGTGTTTTAAAGGAATGATTTTCGGGACGGGGAAGAATGCAACACATAAGCACGTAAATTTTTTCTAAGGAAGCTCCCAGTCGATCATGGAGCCGAGTAGCCCCAAGCTGCTAGGGCTGCCAGATTAACCATGATTTTCTGGTGGAATTGCCTTTGAGGTCGTATGGTCAGAATCCTATGAGGATTAGCCGTACGACTGCATGGATCAATTTTCCAGGTTCCACTCCTTTTGCTATTTTTCGGGTTGTTTCCCGTTCGAAGTATGCACAGATTCCAAGATGCAAATGATGCAATGCATGGTAAAAGAAAGCAAGCACGATTAATGAAATCGGCGATGGGAGTCTAACCCGCTCAAAGGGAAAAGCTTTTTGTATTTTTTTCAAAAATTTTTTTTTCAAAAAGGGATGCCGGTACGTGGGATTGTTAAACCACCTTGTTATCCCAAGCCCGGGTTAGGGAGCGATACGGGAAGGGTAAGTGGGGTCCACCTATATACCAAGTATCGACTTTTGTTTTGAAAATAAAGCTTTTCTCCTTTGGGATGATCCCAGTAGTCGCCAAACCTGTGAATGTGTGCCCAAAATTTTTGTTTATTGGAATTCACGCGAGTTTGAAGACATCCGAGTTATTTGAAAAACGGAGTCGCCACGCCATTTTGATTACCTCAAAACTTTGAAAAAAAGGTTTTATGGGTTCGGAGGTTAAGTTACCCCTTGGGAAGAACGTTTGGCGTTCACCCAAAGTGCCTTGCCGGAGCAAGTCTCCCTAGATTTCATTAATCGTGTTTGCTTGCGTGCTTTCTTTGTGTGCATGTGTTTGAAAATAAAAAGGGGGGAATGTCCCAAGTTATCTTCCGGACGTACAAACCATTTGTTGGTTGTCGCTCGGGATTCCTTGGAATTTATGTATTAGGGATTATGATCCCGTCCTCATCTTATGACTTGTGATCATCGCATTTTAACCTCGGGACCCTCGGGACTTGCGTGATCGAGAGAATGACTCTCTTTTGGTCAAAGATGAGGTTCCTTAGGAAGGAATGTCCTTAGCCCATCAATCCTACGCTTTAAGACGGTCGAGCTCGTATAGAGGCTTCATACTCATTCTTAAGCGATAATCGGAGATATAGGGTTCAAGGTTATCTTTTTCCTAAAGAAATCGCGAACCTTTAATGGAAGGAACGATGCAAAGATGAGAACTTTTACACCGGTCCGTTCCAAGGTTGGGGAAAGGAGGAATGCATGATAAAAAAAATGACTCTTTAATGAAAAGATGACATTTTTGTATGTAAAGCATGTCTTTTGGTTGCAAGGGATGCTTTTTATACAAAGAAAAGATTCTTATGCAAAGAATGCATTTTTGCGTTGGAAAATAGCATTTAATGCACAAATGATGCATGAAAATGGCAAAGAATAGTTTTTTTAATGCGAAGTATGCATTTTGAGTATGAAAATGGGTTTTTGGGTGCAAAGAGTACATCTTTAATGTAAAAAGGGATTTAAAATGTAAAAAGGATGATTTTTATGCATGAAAATGAGATTTAAGTGCAAAGGATGCATCTCTATGTATGAAAATGGTATTTTAATAAAAAGATGACACATTATGTACATAGATGTTACCTAAAATGCAGATAGACATCAGATTATAGCATTATGGGGGTTAACATCAGATTGCAGCTTGAAACTGTGAAGCTTCGCAAGCGGCTACTTATGTCGCGTGACATAGGCGCCTATGTCGCGTGACATAACTAGCCATTTTGCGAGCTTGGCAAATGAGATCTACAGAGGTAACAAGGCCTTAAAATAGCCAAGTTACTTCACCAATAGATCCCAGGAGCATGTTTATCACTAATGAACACTTCAAGAGGGTGTGGATATGAGGGATCCACACTCATCTTGAGTGTTCATGCAAAACCAAGCCAAAACGGGGATTTTATATGAAATGTAATGAAATGAAATGTGGATATGGGTAATATGACATAAAGTATGCAACTTTAATCGTAATACTACATTATGAAGGCATTTAGCATGGAGATTTCACATTTGAATGAAAATAGAGAGTGGAAAAGGGGTAGAAACTCGTTACCCTCGAAGATCCACAACTCCTATATCAAGTTAGATATAGGAGCCTTCTAGCGTCCTCTTAGGAGTTGGTGTCCAGCCTTGGATCCTTGGGAACTCCTTGATTTCTTGATGTATGTGAGCAGTGTGTGTGTGGAAAGTGTGTGTAGAATTGATTTAGGAGGATTGGGGTGATTTGGAGGGTATGTGAGGAAGGAGGAGGCTTCGGGCGTGTTTCCTATAGAGGGGGCGAGGGGTGGAGGAGGTGTGTTTAAAATGAGAGGTGAAGGCCTCTATTTATAGGCAGTCACTGCATGGGCTTGTTATGTCGCACGACATAATAAGCCATAACCGTTTTCCTTCTAGAAACATGCAAGGTGGCATGGTTCTAGAACTCTTCCTGGCTGGTTATGTCGCACGACATAAGTGGCCGGTCTGATTCTTCTAGAAACATGCAAGGTGGCGAGGTTTCTAGAAGGTCTTCTAGTGGTTATGTCGCACGACATAAGTAGCCGGTCTGAACTCTTCTAGAAATGTGCAAGGTGGCGGCCTTCTAGAAGGGTTTTGGGATTAAGAAAAACATGTTTCTTAATCACCAAGCATTCCCTTCACCCTTAAAAGGCTTGAAACTTGCTTCGGAATTGTTCCGGAACTTTAGGAAAATCCGGAATTACCGGAAAAATTGCCGGAATTAGGAAAATTAACCGGAAGGCATGAGCGGATTTGGGTACTTACGGGGCCTCGAGCCTCGTCGGTTGGGAAATCGGCCCGGTTGTTCGGCCATGGCCCGTCCCTTGATTGACTTTTGGTTTACGTACTTGATGTCAAATTCCGCTAGGAAGAAAGACCATTTGGCGAGCCTCATTGACAGAGATGGTTTTGTCGAAGAGGTACTTGGCCGGGTCCATTTTGGAAACCAAGTGTACCGTGTGCGGCTTGCATGTAGTGCCGTAGTTTCCCGACAACCCATACCAGGCTGCGCGGAGTTTTCTCGAGGCTGAGTAATTGAGTTCGCTGCCTTGAAACTTTCGGCGACGAAGTAGATGGCGTTTTCGACCCGTGACTCCTTCTTTTCTTGACAGAGCATGGCTCCAGCTGCGGTGTCGGTCACGATTAGGTATAGCAACAGTGGCTTTTCCTCGTGGGGAGGACGAGAGAATCGGAGGACTCACAAGGTATGCTTTTATTTTTTCAAAGGCATCTTGGCATTCCGAGTTCCATTCGATGTCGGCGTTCTTCTTCATCGGTTTGAAGATTGGCTCGCATATAGAGGTCAATTGGTTGGGAAGCGGGCGATATATTGCGGGCGGCCCATGAAGCTTTTCACCTCTGTGCGAGTTTGCGGTGGTCTCATTTCGATGATAGCTTTGATCTTTTGAGGATCCACCTCGATGCCTCTCTCGGTGACCATGTATCCCAAAACCTTGCCTCGGCTAACCCCAAATGTGCATTTGGCGGGGTTAAGCCTCATTGAGTGTTTTCGGAGGCGATTGAAGAATTTTCTCGGTACAGTGAGGTGTTGTCCGTCGATCCCTTTGAGTGAACGATCATGTCATCGACGTACACTTCGATCTCTTTGTGGATCATATCGTGGAAGAGGGCGGTTCTTTGCCCGTTGGTAGGTAGCCCGGCGTTCTTTAGTCCGAAACGGCATTACCGTGTAGCGCAGGTTCCCCAGGGGGTTGTGAAAAGCCGTCTTTTCTTGGTCTTCTTCGGCCATCTTGATTTGATTGTGGCCGGCAAAACCGTCCACGAAGGACTTGACTTCGAAATTGGTCAGAGTGTCTACCAACATGTCGATGTTGGGTAGTGGAAAATCGTCCTTGGGGCTTGCTTTGTTGAGATCTCGGAAGTCCACGCAACGGCGTACTTTTCCGTGGCCTTGGTGACCGTGACGATATTGGAGAGCCATGTGGGGTATTCAATCACCCCGATGAAGCCGACGCGGAGCATTTTTTCGATCTCCTCTTTGACTTGTAAAGACCATTACGGCTTGATTCGGCGTAGCTTTTGCTTGATGGGCTTAGCCTCGTGGATTCAAAGTGGATCCGTGCTCTACAATGTTAGGGTCTAATCCGGGCATGTCTCGGTAAGACCAAGCGAACACGTCCACGAACTCTTTGAGCGGTGCGGTCAATGCGTCTTGCTCTGTCTTAGGTGAAGAAACTTCCGATTTGCGTCTCTTTTGGCTCTTCGGCGGTTCCCAAATTCACTTTGGTTAAAACCTCCTCGGCATTTTGGGCCCGGTTTTCTCTCGTTTGACAACATGCTTAAAGATGTGCTTAATGTATTGTTCGTTTAATGTGTACGCTTCTTTATCAAGTGAATCGTTATTAAGCTGCTTTTGTGTGTTAGTTAATTTATCGGTTGTTAAAGATGCAATGAGAGGATACTCGGAAAGATCGAAGCATTCATTAAGAGCATACGGGAATACATTATTGGCAATGAGTTCGTAATCTTACGGCGTGAGGCCATCGGATGACTCGAGAGACTCAAATTCAAAGCTAATGGACTCGGGATGAGTTTTGACACTAGACTCTAGGACTCGAGGGTCGAGACCAAGTTGTTCGATCATGTCCTTTTTCTTTGGCGGTGGGTCGGAGAAAGTGGCCCGATTATTGAGTGGCAATGAGCTTGATAGGAGATGGGGCTTGAAGGGCTTTATGTCACCGTTCCCGATCATTGCTATCACAGAGTTATCGAAACAAAATCGATTAGATCGGCATCTCGATTTCTTCTTTGAAGAAGCGAGGTGGAGCGGTGGCTCGTCCCAAGCATCGCTGCGGAGTCTTTTGCTTTTGTCTTGGGCATTACTAGCTCGAATGCGGACTCATCCCGTTTGTTGAAGGCGGGAGTGTTGACAGTAGAGTTTTTCGAGTTCTTACGCCAAAGAGGGGGTTTTCCCGAACCAAAATTCGTTGTGAATAGTGGTGGTCATGGAACCCCGTAGAGGCGGTGTGTCGAGAAATGCTCTTCGGACGGGATTTGGCTTGAGGCCTCCGAATCTTGCCGAGGTTACTGCTTGGAGCTTGTCCATGGTTGTCGGCCGGCTTTGTTTGGCACCGATCGGCTCTGTTCCCTTTTACGGATCTTCTTCCAAGTTGCCAGGCCTTCTTTGTGAAGTACTTGGTCATGTCGAAGGCTGTAAGACGAAGATCGGAGATGGCGTGCAAGCCTCTTTTGTTATACGTGGAGTGTTTTCGTGCGGCTCGCTTGTCCTCCGCAATGTGTTCGGGAGTAGGATAGTATCCCAGCCGTGCAGAGTATTCTGTTCTTTGATATTGATGATACGTTGAGTGCCACGATGGCGTTTTCCCAAACCGAGCCCCGGGATGTAGTTCATGTGCTTCATCATTTTCATCGGGGGAGGGATCTTGTCCCAAATCAAAGGCAAGTCTATGTGGCACACTTGGGCCTTTGGGCTTTCGATGGTGAACCCTGTTAGCATCATGCCATCATCGTCGGGTTTGATCTCTAAGACCGGGACGCCGTTTGTGTCGGTCCTTTCGGTGACTACGCTATCACCGTAAATGATGGTTAGATCTGTTCCTTGGACGAACTTTACGCACTGATGGAGAGTGGATGCCACCCCATTGATCTGGTGTAGCCAAGGGCGTCCCAAAATGGCAGTGAATGTGATCGGGATGTCGATGACTTGGAAATCTGTCAGGACCATTTGTTTTCCAAACCACAGGTTCAAGGTGGCTATTCCCAAGACTGGGCGGGATGTTGAGTCGTATGCCTTGATTGCCTGAGTCGAGGGCTTTAGATCAGTTGCTTTGATCCCTAGCAAATCCATCATTTTGGCTGGAAGTACGTTCATGGATGATCCCCCATCTACCAACACCCGTGGGAGACGACGCTCGTCCAGTTGAACTGTTATGTAGAGAGGCTCGTTATGGTCAGCCCCAAATTTTGGAAGGTCGAGCTGCGTGAAGGTGATGATATTGCTTTGTAATTGACGTTGCCAATCATCCGGCTGCTTCATCGTGTCGTGATGGGAACCATGGTGCAGGCCGAGCTTTCTTCCAACTTGAGCTTGTGCGGGTAAGATGAAGTGAGTAAGGACCAGAGTGAGATGTTAGCTGAGTGCGCTTGAGTTGTGTCAAGGCAGGATCTTCAACCTTCGGGTCCAAGGTTTCGGCTTCTTTGGCGTAGGGTCCCTTTTCGGTTCGTGGCTCGGGTATGGGCGGCCTTTTGTCTGTCCGTGGAGGATTCACTGGGATTTGACCGAACGTGTCGAGAACATTCACCTCTGGACTTATGGTTTTGCTTGTCTCTCCTATTTCGTAGTGGGAGGAGCACGATTGGCGTAAGGCCAGGCTGCGCATTTCAATTCGTTCACCGTCATAGCCTTTCTTGAAGCATCAATAGTGGCTTTGAGATCTTCCCAAGACAGGGGTTGGATTATCCGGACCTTCGGGCCTTCGGTGGCGGTGCGAAGCTCGTCCCGGTGATCATGGAGCGACATTGCCATGGCCTTGTGCGAGCTAGGCTTCTTTGGAGTAGATGACGTAGTAGTCAAACTTTCCTGAGGGTTCTCCAAGGGTTCCGATCGTGGGATCACCGGATTCATACCTCTTTTTCGGTTTTGTTGAGAAGATAGCTTCTTCTTTTGTCGAGGACGGCCCTCGTTCATTGCATCCTGGAATTCCATTTCCGTGACAAGCACCTGTCGCACGTCCCACCGAGATGTGTTCGTTGTTCGGCGGTGGTACCGGGACCTCGGGAGGCTGGATGGGCAAGCTTTCCTCTGGAAGGTCTTGTGGCCTTACGTCATAAGCTTGCATGGCTCGTACGAGGGTAACGGGTTGACTTACGGGAGACAATGAGAGATGTTAGAGGCTGTAGGAGCGGATCATGGCTTAGGAAGCCCCAGTGTAGTTGGGTGGCTAATGTTCCGAAGTGGTGCATGGCACCTTCGATCCAGGCTTGTTGCTCACCTTGACGTTTCTCAATAGCCATAAGGACCTGCCAAACTTCTTCCAATGTTGGGAAATTTCTTGGGGGTAAGGTCCCGTTCTCATCGTTGTTATCCACAGGACTTGGCCGTGGGGAATTGGCGGGTATCCTGAGTGAGAAGTGGGAAGGAGGTAGGACCTTGCTGTGTTTGACACTTGGGAGACGGGTTCCCGGGTACTCTCGACCACTCTCTGTTAGCTGGAGGGGGTGATGGGCAAGGTTTAGACACAGGAATGGCCTAACGGGATAAAAGGGGGAAAGCTCACGTGGCATGCGGTTTCCGTTTCTTTTATTTTTCTGATTTATTTTTTTGTTGTTTTAATTTACTTAAAACATGTTTTCTCAGAATCCTAGGTAGGTTGGAAAAGATTGCTCTTCTTTTTCGCAACTATGCTAGATCCTGGGTCAGTGGAGACCATCTGTGCGGCTATAAGCCCCTCGTTTTGCACCTGTATTTCGACATCCCGGGGTGGACAGCCCCAGGCGAAGGTCCTATAGTGCAAGCGGTTTCCACCGGCCTAAAAGAAAAATCGAACCTAAGGACCAAGCCTGTCATGTTCGTTTTGATGCGTTAGCCATGTGAATAGTGAACCGAGCCGGCCACTAAGTCAAGATCAGGTCAAGAGTTCGGCATGACCTCTCTTTACCTTACTTGCGCAAGGGATCTGTGACGTTAGACGTTGGCTGGGTCATATTGTCATAGCTGACATATCAAAGGCGTGATGACATGGTGTCATGTGAGCATGGATGTATATCCGGGACGGAACATCGTCTGGGTGTAGCTTCGGAAATCAAGATCAGGTCAAGATTTTAGCATGACCTTTCATCGCTTTGCTTGCGCAAGGGATCTTGAGTTCGAGCCTTGACTCGAAAATGGCCGGCATGGTATATGTATCCAGTTTGTATGACAGGGGCTGGTAAAAACCAACCGAGTACGGGACAGAGTGTGACTCAAGACTCAAACGTGCGGGGTTGACGCTTGGCTAAGATGGGATGTTTGGAATGATCCGGTGCGCGTCAGAGGCCTAGGAAGACCTAACGGACCGCAACCGAGACCACTCCGGGTTAAGGGTTGTAGTGTGCGGTGTATCCAGGCGGCGGTGCGCGTAGCGTGCGGTGTAACCGAGGCAGCAGTGCGCGTAGTGTGCGGTCTCTAAAATTCTTTTTCTGAGTAAAATAGAAGTTTTTGAAGAATTTTAAATGTATGCACAGATGTATATTGATGCATTTTTTTTTGTATTTTTATTTTTTTTTGTAAAATAAAAACGAAGCACGTGCACACACACACAACAGTTAAAGGAAGGGGTAAAATGAAAGTTTGACCCTCATCATCGTTTTAAAAATCTTTTGTTTTGTTTAAAAGTTTTTAAAACAAAATATTCCCCAGCGGAGTCGCCAACTGAAATTACCCGGATCCGAGAGGCAGCGCAATCGCGCCCCGGCATCTGGCATCTTTCGCGTTGGAGCGGTGTCTCGCCGTTTTTGTTTTGTAGAGTCGCCACGCCGTTTTTATTAAGCCCAAAACATTGAAAAAGGGCATCAGTTTAAAGATAATTTTAAACTGTTTTTTGTGTGATGAGATTTTGAGTTCGGAGGTCAGATGACCCCCAGGGAAGAGAATATTAGAATATTAGAGCTCACCCGAGTAGCCTCGTAAAACGAGTCTTTCGGATACCCCTAATATCCTTTAAATGTTGTGTGTGTGTGTGTGTGCTTTTAAAAATGCATGCTGTATCGGATGTCTACATTGTATGCTATGTATGGAAATATATTGAAATAGTGTAGGAAGGAAGCCTTACCAATGTTGGTTCGTGTCTGTCTTCCACTGGGGAATAGTGTTTGAGGTCGGAGTAGCGTTTCGGTATGGATCTGGATTGCTTCGGGAGGGGCCGGTTGTCTGCGGACAGAGTTTCGGCGTGAGTTGAGGTTGTAGGCTGCGTTCGGGCGCAGGTTCGGCGTGCGTGGGGATCGTCGGGATCACTCGGGCGGAGGTTCGGCGTGCGTTGTGGTGGCAGGAGTCACTCGGGCGAGTTTCGGCGTGGTTTGGGATCGTCGGTTTGACTCGGAAAGAGCCGGGACACCGGTGGAAAGACCAGGCAAGGCCTCGGAGTACCACGAGGGCCTCAGAGTACCTCGAGAGTGCCTCGGGGCGCGCGGGAGCGTCTCGGGAGCGCTCGGGGAGGCTTCGGAGCACCACGAGGGGGCTCGGAAGGCCTCGGAAGGATCCGAAAGGGGCGGGAATGCCTCGAAAGGACTTAGAGGGGAAGCCGAGAAGGCCTAGGGAGGAAGAGAGAAGTGGGAGGTGTGTGAAAATGAGGAGGGGAGCCCTCTATTTATAGTGCCGGATTAGGTGCAAAGAGGTCCGTACGGACCTCCACAGTAATCCAAGATTTTGGTTTTCCTCGATTTGAGGGAATGCGTGATGATGGAGGAATATTTGCAATTATGGTGTCCCTGAGCAATAAGGTCCGTACGGACCATCTTGCATGCAAAGAGGTCCGTACGGACCAACTGCAGGGAGTAATCATTTTCCCCGGGATTTGAGGGAATATTGTGGACTTTAAGGAGATTCAGTAATTATGACAACAAAGAGGTCCGTACGGACCAATATTGCTTTCCCAATTTCCTGAAAATTCCCGAAAGGTCCTTTTATCCCTTTTTATCCCAGAAAGGCTCCTCCCTTGGTTTGGCTGGGGGTTTAGAGAGGGTTTTGAGTGAGAGGGGTCGTCGAGACTGCGTTGATGAGTTTGCGGTGCTTCCCGTGTGTTTGAAAGGGTGTGATCCAGATTGGGGTACTTACACCAAGATCCAACATAGCTTTTACCCTCTTTGATCCCCCCATAGTAATAGAAATCAGAAAACTTCCGGGGTCTTTCAATTTGGGTGGAAGACTATGTTGTACCACTGCGCTAGCATTTTCACTCATCACTACTCTCTCATTTGTCCCATACCTATGTTTCTTGGAATTTAATTCTTTGAAAAATTTGGAATAAGCAGGAATGTTTTTGATCACATTGAGTAAGGGGATATTGATGTTCACCTTAGAAAACATGTTCATCAACTCCGACATTTGCTTATCCAATTTATGTTTTAAAAACCTTTTGGGAAACGGTACAGGAGGTACATATGGCATGGGGGGTGGAGAATCAACTTTAGAATTTTCCCCCATGTCACTTGTACTCTTATCACAATCAACATCATCATTATCCACATTAGCATTCTTATCTACAACAGGAGGGGGGAAGAAGATGAAGGAGAAAGTACCTCACTACCTACCTGTTTGCCATTTCGGAGAGTGATAATGGCATTCGCTTGATGTGGTTAGCTCGGAAAGGTCCCAGACTTATGACCTTGTAGGGCGGTTGCTAATTGCCCAATTTGAGTCTCCAACTTCTGAAGGGCAGCTTCATGGTTCTTGGAAGCTTGTTGACTTTCTGCCCTCAATTGATTATTCTCAGCTTGCATTTTCTCCATGGCCACTTCCCACGATTCCATTTTCTGCTCATACTGTCCCGGTGGAGGTTGAGGATGGAGAGGCTTATTTTGTTCTTGATTGCCTCCCCATGAAAAATTTGGGTGTTGCCTCCACCCCGGGTTGTATTGTTTGAAAAAGGATTATTGTTTTGAGGGAACCGCTGGCCAAATCCTTGCATTGCATGTGCCTGTTCAGGGTTAAACAGCAAACCACTTTGACACACGTTAGTAGCATGAGTGTTAGGACCACAATTAGCACAAAAATCATTCACAAGATGAGCAGTAGAAGGCACAGTAGAAGAAGAAGCATTTTGCAAAGCTAACTTATCAAATCTTTGGTTCAAAAGAGTGCAAACTGCTTAGCCAACTCGTTGTTTAGCCCTACCTCATGCATTCCCCTAGTTGTCCCCCTAGAACCCTTTTGTTGAGAGTTAGCACTCAACATCTCAAACAGTTCTTGGCATTGTTGGACAGTCTTACTTCCCAAACTACCTCCTGCTGCATTATCAACCATTGATTGGTATTCAGGGGATAAAGCCCCATAAAAAGTTTGATGCAACATAGAAGCAGGGAAGTTGTGGTGGGGGCATTGAATTTGTAGCATCCTAAATCTATCCCATGCCTCGTGGAAGGCTTCCCCCGGTTCCTGTGCAAATCCCATAATTTTCACCCTAAAATTTGTTAATGCATCATAAGGGTAAAACTTAGTAAGAAAAGCATCATGTAAATCATCCCAAGTAGTAATGCTGCGGGGAGGGAGTAACAATAGCCAAGTTTTGGCTTTATCTTTCAATGCATAAGGGAAGCACTTCAGTCTCAAGTGCTCCGATGTAACACCCTCTTTTATAGGGAACCCACTCACGGTAGACATGAATTCTCTCAAAAATGCTAATGCATCCTCACCGGCAAGGCCATAAAAATTAGGAATCATGTTAAAATATTGGCCTTTGATTTCATAGGCTAGTGCTGCATCGGGCAACACTATGCACGTCACCGATGTGTCGACTCTTGGCCTAGCAAACGCATTCATGACTTGGTCTGCCATTTCAAAATTAAAATCTTCTTCTCCCTCGGTGGAAGAAGTTTCTAGGGCACTTTCGAGGGGATTGCCCTCTGTTAAGTATAAATCTCGTAAATACTGACCCAACCTATTAATGTCGTCGTTCAATGGTTCCAGGTTAGGATTCAAAGAACGCCGACCAAGCATGCACCGATTAAACAAACTTGTTAAAAATCACAACAAGTCCCCGGCAACGGCGCCAAAAACTTGGTGAACAAAAATCCACTGTGTAATAAATTATCGAGCAAGTGTACTCGCTACCGGTGTAGCAATATGCACGAGCAGGGGTCGAACCACAGAGACTCGTTGGTTTTAACAAGTTAATTTAATTAGTGAAAAGTAACCAAAAGGGGGGGGGTTTGTTTGTTTGATTTAAACTAAAAGCTTAATTAAATAAAATACTTAAAAGAAAAGCAATCAAGCAATCAAGCAACAAAAGACAAGGATAAAATCAGATTAAAAGGAATTCATGGATTGGAGTTTCACAGTACCAAGGATTTATGCTATTTTTAAGAGTAAAGTGGTCAATTACTTCCTAGGGTTCATTCACAAAAATAAGGGTTGGGACGGTTTGGTGTGCGATTTGCAACCCTTCTATCCTTGTTTATTAATCTTTCAATTACGTCGAATTAATAAACAAAGAAAGCAATAAGAACCACAGAACAAAAGAACCTAAATCTTCTTGACTCAGTTACGAGGCCAATTAGATTTAATTATCAAAGTTTAGTCGGTGTTAATCAACCGAGTTACTGTATTAATCAACACTCACACAATTCACAAGTGACAATTGATTAGATTGCAAACTCAAGAATTGAAATAAAACCTCTTTGATAAACAAGGAATAATTAAATTGACAAAATAATGTTATAGCATAAAACCTTAATATTGCTTACATCCAATCCATGAAATAAAAGACTTAGCTACTCATGTTCATCTCAAAAGACAAAAAGAGATGAATGAATCAAAAAAATACATAAAACCTGATTGGTGATGATGAACAAGCCTTCAATCCTTGAGCCTCCCCAATTACAATGGAAAATAAAGCATAAGAAAATTGTTTCTGCAGAATTCTATTTTAAACTAGGGAAGAAGGGGTGAAAATTAGGAAAAGGGCATGAAATCCTCCTTAAGAAAGGAAACTGAATTGCTGGAATCGGGGGCATGGGCGGTCGCCCATCATGCCCTGGGCGGTCGCCCATGTAAGCAGCCACTGGGATCTTCAAACGTCAACACACTTGGGCGGTCGCCCACCTGGTCCTTGGGCGGTCGCCCATAACAGCAGAGATTTCAACATTTTGATACTTCAGCTTGGGCGGTCGCCCAAATGGTCCTGGGCGGTCGCCCATGATAACAGCGGTTTGGACCTTCAGCATTAATCACACATGGGCGGTCGCCCACCTTGCCTTGGGCGGTCGCCCATCACAACAGTGATTTCTCCAATTTTCTTGACCATTTTGCTTCAACTTTGCTAACTCCCTGAACTATCAAAACACTAAAATATACATTAAATTCTCAAGGATTCGAACAGAAAATAAGCTTAGGAACATATCTTTTGGATGGGTAAAACCACATCCATCAATGGATTTCACTTAGCACGAGCTCAACTTGCTTATTGTCAATACATCTCAAATAGTGTCCTGCAAAAGATTTCTTAAACAACACATTATTTATTAAAACAAAAGTTGAAGTACGCATTTTAAAAGATCTGGCATTCTTAATATCAGGTGGAATAGTTCCAAGTAGAAGGAACTCAATTATAGGTTGGGTCCAAGACGAACTTGTATCTTGTGCCCCATTAGATTGAGTAACTTCTTGAGTTTCCTCAACTTGGTCTATTGCCGGGTACTTAACATAAATAATGGGAATATTAGTATGCAACA
Source organism: Adenophora triphylla var. japonica (assembly GCA_022495995.1). NCBI lineage: Eukaryota > Viridiplantae > Streptophyta > Magnoliopsida > Asterales > Campanulaceae > Adenophora > Adenophora triphylla. Next base: position 502,789 of record JAFEMH010000708.1, read on the forward strand.
TAGACTTGCAAGTTGAACCCAAGTTGGCCAATGCGTCCGCTTCTATATTCTCTTCTCTAGGGACCTGTTCCAAAGAGAATGACAGGAATTTTGAAGCCAAAGCTTTAACATGTTGGAGATACAGAGTCATCTTGGAATGTTTCGCCATATAACTGCCATTGAAATGGTTAGCGAGCAATTGAGAATCAACATATATATTTATATGAGTAATATTTAAACTTAAAGTTGTAGTTAAACCCATGATTAAAGCCTCATACTCAGCTTCATTATTCGTCGCATTGAATTCACAAGATACAGCTTGAGGTATGATATCACCTTGAGGGGATTTGAACTATTCCCAAGCCAATTCCTTTGGAATTTGAAGCTCCATCTGTATACGATGTCCAAAATCTAGGAATTTTTACCTTCAAGCTTTGTACTTCCAGTTCCACCTCGAGCATAAGCTTGGACTAAAGTCTGCTACAAAATCGGCTAGAGCACGAGATTTGGACTGTTCTTGGCTCATATGAAATGTCATACGTGCTCAACTTGACCGACCACTTGGCCAATCTCGGACATCTCTGGAGTTCTCAACACATTTCTTACAGATAGTTAGTTCTAACAGCTTATAAAATGTGTTTCAAAATAATGACGCAGTTTTGTAGCGATGATAGTTAAGGCTAAAATTAACTTTTCAAGATGAGAGTACCTCGTTTCAGCATCTAGTAAAGACTTACTTATATAATAAACAGGATGATGTTCACCTTGGATTTCTTTCACCAACACTGCACTAACTGCATTCTCAGATACAACTAAATATAAATAAAGGTGTTCACCATGTTCTGGTTTAGCAAGTAGGGGTGACATCATCAAGTATTCTTTAAGTTGTTTAAAATATGCCTCATGTTGGTCAATCCATTGGAAGAGTTTATTCTTTCTTAACACTTCGTAGAACAACCTGCACTTATCAGATGATTTAGATATAAATCTATTTAGGGCAGCTACTCTACCTGTTAACCTTTGGACGTCTTTGATATTCTTTGGAGATTCCAAGTTGAGGATAGCTTTGATACATTCGGGGTGGCTTCAATTCCTCTCTTAGTCACCATATAGCCCAAGAACTTTCCTGCTTTAACACCAAAATTGCACTTTGCTGGATTAAGTTTCATGTTGAAAGCTTTCAAGATGTTGAACGCCTCAGCAAGATGCTCCACGTGATCTTCAATATGCTTGGATTTTACTACCATAACATCTATGTAGACTTCCATTGTCTCGCCAAGTTGATCTTTGAACATCTTGTTCACCAGCCTCTGATAAGTTGCCCCTGCATTTTTAATACCAAATGGCATAGCAATATAACAATATATACCTTCCGGAGTCATGAATGCCGTATCCTCTTGATCTGAGGGCTCCATTTGAATTTGCTTTGAAAACACGAGGACGCATCCATGAATGTCAAGATATCGTGGCCAGCTGTCTCATCAACTAGAGAATCAATATGAGGAAGAGGGAATGGATCTTTCGGGCAGGCCTTGTTCAAGTCTGTGAAGTCCACGCATACTCACCACTTGCCGTTCCTCTTCTCTACCACCACAACATTAGCTAACCACCTTGGATATTGAACTTCCCTGATCATCTTGGACTTCAAAAGCCTCTCAACTTCATCCTTTATAATCTGGTTTCGCTCATGGGCAAACTTTCTTCTTTTCTGGTGGACAGGACGGATGGTTGGATCAATGTTCAACTTGTGAGTAATGATGTCCTTGCTTATTCCTGTCATATCCTCATGCTTCCACGCAAAAAAACATTTCTGACTCTTCAAGAACTCAATCAGCTCCTCTTCAATTTCGGATGGAAGATCTGTACCAACTTGCACTTGGGCCTCAGGGTTTGACTCATAAACAGAAATACTTTTCGTCTCATGCTCCACTGCTTCAAGAACATCCTGGGCCTTTTTCTTTAATTGCTATGCTTGACGAGGGACTGAACTAGCTTTCATATTAACCTTGTAGCACTCTTTAGAAACCTGTTGGTTTCCCTTCAACTTGGCCACACCCCAAGGTGTTGGAAATTTGACGCACTGGTGATAGGTTGACGGCACGGCCTTCATGTTGTGGATCCAAGGTCTTCCCAAAATGACATTGTACGAGGATGAGCATTCAATCACACAGAACCTTTCCATAGCATTCATACCCTCCAAATAGATAGGCAACTTGATTTCTCTCGATTGTTTGCTTTACTTCACCACCGAACCCTACCGATGCGGACGAATTCTTCACAACTTCGGACAAAGGAATGCCCATCTCTTCCAGAGCATGAGTGAAGATTATATTAACTGAGCTGCCGCCATCAATCAGAATTCTCTTGACCACACAATTAGCAATCTGCACCTGGACAACTTGTCCATCTGTGAAGTCGCGACACCTTGAGGGCACTTCTGACTGATCCTCCTTAGAACTCTTGGCATGACGCTTGGCTGCAGAATAAGTTGTACCACAAATATGGGATCCACCTGAAATAACATTTACTACCTGGTGGCTGGAGGAGGTGCAACTTTCTCGGGTGCAGGTGCTCCCAGAATCGGGCTCTTTGGACTCATTTCTGACCCTCTTCTTACCCAACAAATCCTTAAGACGACCCTTTGACAATAGATGAGCAATCTCCTTCCTAAAGGCAAAACAATTCTCAGTGGTATGCCCAAAATCCTCATGAAACGCGCACCACTTGGACTTATCCTTCCAAGTTGTGGGCTTGTCACTCTTCTTAGGCCATCTTGCTTTGTCTCCAAGATTTTCCATGGCCCAAAGGACTCCTGCAATGTCCACGTAAAAGCGTAATCGTAAATTTTAGGATAGTCATTATCATCCCCATCTTGATCATCATCTACAAAATGAACTTTAGAAGGTTCGGATTTAGCAGGATTTGCCCTGTTAGACTTATGATGATAGGAATCTGATTTTTCGTACGAGGGCTCAAATAGAGGAGTAGGGGTCCTCCCAGTTGACTTCTCCATTGCCAGCCGTCATCCTCCAATCGATGAAACGCAAGGCTCGGGTTCTGATTTCTTCAAGTTGTTTCGCAGGAGTCATCACCAACTCATTATAAAATGGAGAGCTCTTCCTCAAGCCTATACGGAATGCTTCCGTAGCTGTGGACATATCCAAGCTGGGTATGGTCACTGCCTCCTTGTTAAACCTGTGCAAATATTCTTTAAGACTCTCGTTAGGCTGTTGCACAATTCTGTAAAGGTCACTAGTCAACTTGTCAAATGCCCTGTTGCACGAAAATTGATTAGTAAACATGTTGACAAGTTGAGCATAAGAAGAAATAGAGTTTAGAGGAAGTCCTGTTAGCCATTTTAAGGCTGGTCCTGACAAAGTTGAGCCAAAACCCCTGCAAAAACATGCTTCTTTAAAAACAGGGGGGATACTTATAATATCCATCGATTCCTGATACAGCAACACATGCTCTGCTGGATCGGTGCTCCCGTCATACTTCTTCATATGAGGGACTGAAAACTTCTTTGGGATCTCTACATTAGCTATTGCTGGAACAAAACGAGATTCGTTATAGCAAGTTGGAGAAACTTGGTGATAAGGCAAGTTGACTCCAGGTACGCTTCGAAGCAAATCTTTTATAGTCTGCATTTCCTTAACAAGTTGATTCTCTGCGAAAAGAGGATTATTGTTAAATTGAGATGCTGAAGTATCAAAAGCGTTAAAGAAACTCCCTGTTTGCCCCATCGAAGGTGTGGCATAGGTATAGCAAGATGACAACACAGGTTGGCTAGCTGTAAGGCTGAATCCTGGTTGCGTGATTGGAATGGACGTCATGATTGTGCTTTCTGCTGGCAAGGTACTGGACATAGGGATATCTCCAAAATGGCTTGGTCCTGTACCTGCACCAAACAAAGATCTAGGATGCAAAGGTGAAAATGGAGTAGATACTTGAGTTTCAGTTTGCTTCCCTTTACGCATGGTATCAATGGCATTGAATATCATGGTGTTCGTATGCTCCTGAGCATCCAACCGGTCATTCACTTTCTTCAACATATAGACCATGTTGGACATTAGCTCCAAATTGACAGCTTCCGAATTCGAAAATGGATTGCCTTGGGTGCCGGAACTAGGAAGCGGCTGACTCCTCTCACCTTGACTGTCGGACGACGAATTGGTCATTTCTACGCAAATAATCAAAGTATTCCCACAGACGGCGCCAAATTGTTTTGGTCAAATTTCAACAAGTACAACCAATGACAAGAAAAATGACAAAAGAGATAAAAATCAGGGTACAATGATTATTGGATAAAATAGAAATGAACACAAGGAATTTGTTGACTAGGGAAAGCCCTTGAACAACTTGTTCGCCGGCACAAAACCCCGGGAGGTTTAGGAACCTGCCTTGACCAAAAGGTATATTAATGATGGAGTTTAAGTACAAAACTAAGAGCGTATGTAAGGGAGCTTATGCTAGTGAGATTGTGTGTGCAAAATACAGGTGTTATCCCCCTTTTATACCTCTAATAACAGCTAAAATACAAAGATAAGAACATGCCTATAATCTCGGAAATAAGTTGAGCTTGTTGAGATATTCTCGCCACATTGTTGATGGAGGAGAGAGTGGTTCGTTGCTGGATACTTTGATGAAGAAACGACATTGAATCAGTCTCCTAATCCATTGGCACGTTCCCTGAAAAGTAGGGTTTAATGTAACAATAATTCAACCTGCAAGATGATCAAGATGTAGTAGGAGAACTCAAGTTGTTAGTACCAAGATGTTATGTGCAAGTTGAAAACAAGTTGACTGAAAATGTAGGGCCTAACAGATACGAGCAGTGGTACTGACAAAAGGCGTGACAATGATGAATAAGGTATGGAGCCCGAGTATGGACGAGGACAACATCAACGATACCTACCCACACGATTTCAGGACTACGTTATGCATACTATGCGGTGCACATCTTACCCTTCTACTGATAACACTCATACCACAAAGCCCTTAGGTACTCGTTATCCCATAACTGATTATGTAACATGCAATCGTTTTACTGTCAAACATTATGCTCTTTTGGCGACTGTTACTGCAGGGAACGAACCCGCGTCTTACTCCGAGGCTGTTAAAGATGAGAGATGACAAGTTGCAACGAGGAAGGAAATTGATGCACTCGAAAAAAATGGTACTTGGACCATGTGTGAACTGCCATCGGCTGCAAGTGGGTTTATAAAATCAAGTATTGCTCGGATGGATCTATTGAGCGATACAAGGCTCGCCTGGTCATTCTTGGCAACAGAAAAATGGAAGGTCTTTATTACAACGAGACATTCGCATCCGTAGCCAAGATGGTTACCGTGTAAACTTTCCTTGCTATAACAGCCGCACGAAATTGGGAACTCTCTCAGATGGACGTCCACAACGCTATTCTTCACGGAGATCTTCATGAGGAGGTGTATATGAAGTTGCCTCCTGATTTTCATGCTTCTCGTGGACAAGTGTGCAAACTCCGGAAATCTTTATATGGACTACGACAAGCCCTAAGGTGTTCGTTCTCTAGACTTATGAATGCTCTTAAACAATATGGATTCATCCAATATGGCTTAGATCACTCTCTATTTACCTACAAACAGGAGCATATTATCTTATCTGTACTTATCTATGTTGACGATTTGATTATTGGTGGAAATGATACCACCACCATCGACTTGTTCAAGAAATATCTCGGAGAATGTTTCCATATAAATGATCTTGGAGCATTGAAATATTTTTTGGTAATTGAGGTGGCTCGGGGACGAGATGGGCTGTTTCTATGCCAACGTAATTATGCTTTGGATATCATATCCGAAGTAGGACTGCTAGGCTCCAAGCCTTATGTGCTTCCACTAGAACAAAATCACTGGCGCGTACTCTCAACTAGCTCATTGTTGAAGGATCCAGAGAAGTCTAGAAAGATAGTTGGTCGATTAATTTATTTGAAAATTACACGCCCTGAGTTAAGCTATACCGTACATGCACTTGCTCAGTTATGCAATCACCACAGCTTGATCATTGGGTAGCCGCCTCACGTGTGGTTCGATATTTGATAGGTCATCCGGGTCAAGGAATATTACTACACTCTGATTGTGATCTCCACCTCTCTTCCTATTGTGACTCAGATTTGAGCAAGTTGCCTCTCACGCGACGCTCGTTAACTGGATACTTGGTTTTTCTTGGAAATTCTCCAGTTGCTTGGAAAACAAAGAAACAACAAAATGTTTCCCGATCTTCGACAGAGGCTGAGTACCGTGCTCTTGCAGTTGCCACTTGTGAACTGAAATGGTTGAAAGGCTTGTTGTTCTCCTTCAGCATCATACATACAAGCCCTATGTGTATCCATTGCGATAGCAAGTCTGCCATGTACATTGCTGCCAATCCAGTTTTTCATGAGCGAGCAAAACAAATCGAAATTGATTGTCATTTTGTTCGAAATGAGCTTCGTTCCAGGAATATTATCACCACGTATGTTCATACAACTCGTCGATTAGCTGATATTTTGACTAAAAGCCTTGGTCATAAACAACTTTGCTATTTTCTTTCCAAGTTGGGCATTCGGGATCTACACGCTCCAACTTGATGGGGAGTATTGGCGGAGCAAATATTTAGTTGTATAATTGATATATGATTTGTATAAATATGGTAGATGTATATTTGATTTATGGTTATCTTAGAAATGGTGATAAGGTTAGAGATTTTGTAAAGTAGGACTCATTGATGTATATGAGAGACAAACTATCAATAAATCTCAAGTATTTGTTCGGTAACACTATGAAAAAATAAATTTTATATCATAGAAGCCGAACATGTTAACGAGGGATTTTTAAAGTCAAAAAACTAGTTTTTCTTATCATTCAAGAAAAACTAATTTTACAATATTTTGTCATTTTTAAAATAATTTAAATATACTCACTTATACATTATTTTAAATGTAAAACTTAGGCTCCGTTTGTTTCGGGGAAAATGACTTCCGGAAAATGATTTCCTAGAAAATGTTTTCCGGAAAAGGAAAACGTTTTCCGGAAAAATGAAGATGTTTTCCGGAAAATGACTTCCGGAAAATTATTTCCTGGAAAATGTTTTCCGGAAAAGGAAAACGTTTTCCGAAAAAATGAAGATGTTTTTCGGAAAATTATTATTATTTTATTATTATTATTATTATTATTTTATTATTATTATTATTATTATTTTATTATTATTATTATTTATTATTGTTATTATTATTATTTTATTATTATTTTATTATTTTATTTTTATTATTTTTATTTTATTATTATTATTATCTTATTTTATTCTTATTATTTTATTATTATTATTATTATTATTATTATTATTATTAGTATTATTATTATTATTATTATCATTTTATTATTATTTTATTATTATTTTATTATTATTATTATTATTATTATTTTATTATTATTATTTTATTATTATTATTTTATTATTATTTTATTATTATTTTATTATTATTATTATTATTATTATTATTATTATTATTTTATTATTATTATTATTTTATTTTTATTATTTTATTATTATTATTATTATTTTATTATTATTATTTTATTATTATTATTATTATTATTATTATTATTATTATTATTATTATTATTATTATTATTATTATTATTATTATTATTATTATTTTTATTATTATTATTATTATTATTATTATTATTATTATTATTATTATTATTATTATTATTATTATCCATCCACTTTTTTTACACCATTTTCCAGAAAACAACTTTCTTAGGAAAAATTCGGAAAACAACTTCCTTAAGATTTGTCAATCCCAAAATAAATGTTCTTTTTCTTAAAAAACTTTGTTTCTAAATATTTTTATGATATTTCCCCATTAATCGATTTAACATACAAAACTAAATATTTAGAAAATGAATAACAAGAATAGTTATTTATCCTTGCCATTTCGTTATCTAAATAAAGAACATTTTCAAAATATTCTATAAATAAAATTTAGGATGCTTACACACTAGGCATGTTCCAGAATTAATGTGGTACAACAATGGGGTCGATCAACCAAGTGGTGCAACGTACTTTCGCTTTTTTTTTTCAAATAAGGTAACATATTAACTAGTTACTAACTTAGGTATCGTACTTTCAAAATTAATTTCAAATAAGGTAACGTACCAAATTTTTAACTAACGTCGTTAAAAAATCTAACGGGGGAGAGGAGGGGGTGGGTAGGGGTAGGGCGGGGGGGTAGGGTGGGGTAGGGGTGGTGGGGGGTGGGGGTGGGGGGGGTGGGGTGGGAGGGTAAGGGGGTAAGGCGGGGTGGGTGGGTGGGTGGGGGGTATGGGGGTAGGGCGGGGGAGGGGTGGGTGGGTAGGGGTGGGTGGGGGTAGGGCGGGGGTAGGCGGGTGGGGGTAGGGCGGGGGTGGGGGGGTAGGGGGTAGCCCGTTAGATTTTTTAACGACGTTAGTTCAAAATTTGGTACGTTACCTTATTTGAAATTACTTTTGAAAGTACGTTACCTAAGTTAGTAACTAGTTATTACGTTACCTTATTTGAAAATGAACCTTAAGTACATTACTCTACTTGGTAATTATCCCGGGGGGGGGGGGGCTCATACGACTGATCTTATTTAAGGAGGTGAAAACTACAATATACACAAAGAAGAAGGGTGAGAATTGACGAATCGGCCAAAATTTCCAATATTTTACAACGCTAGTAATAAGAACCCTAAGCCCTTTTCTATTTACCTTCTCTGCCTCTCTTCTCTATCTCTTGCAGTACGATTTAGAAACCCTAGAAGATGTCTGGTATGTACGGCCACGAAGGCGATGGATCGGCTCCACCACCCGCGGGTGGAGGATACGGTGGAAGTGGAGGCGGAGGCGGAAGCTACGGTGGAGGAGGATATGGAGGCAACGCTGCTGCTGGTGGAGGCGGCGCTGGAGGATATGACGGATATGGAGGAAGCGGTGGTGGAGGCTATGGAGCAAGTGGCGGAGGTTATGGAGGAAGTGGTGGTGGTAGTGGAGGCTATGGAGGAAGTGGCGGTGGTGCAGGAGGTTATGGCGGTGGGGGGCGTGGTGGCGGCGGAAGTGGGGGTGGATATGGCGGTGGTAGAGAAGGAGGTGGAGGATATGGTGGCTCTCAGAGTCGAGGTACTTTTATGCTTTCTTCGTAGATGTTAATTTTGACATGTAATTTTAGGGTTCTGTTTTTATTCATATAAACGTTGTTTTGCAATGTTAATCTATCAGGACATGTATTATAATTCCTTTTTATGCTATTGATATTGGTTTTTGTCTGAAACGAATATGTTTGTATTAGAGAAGAAAAATGATAGAGCAAAAGAAAGTTTTAGTAAAAACATCCCAGATTTGCTACAAAGATTATGCAGTTACCGGAAGAAGAGGATGAATAACCCGTCCTAACACAAATAGGCTACTAACCTTTGTTCACTATGGGATAGAATTCATTTGTAGGACACTAGAATATGTCCAAAGTTTAAGTTTATCATCTGTAATCATGACATATTTTCTCAGATTTTTTATGACAATGCTCGTATTTTAATCACGAATTCCTTGGAATTTTTAGCACTATGATATTTATTTACAACGGGAAAACTTCATTCAATAACTTTGACAAAATAATCAACCAATCTACTTGAAACTTTAGCAAGATAGATAAAAGAATGTCTCTAGGAAGTCCCCATCAGCTTTATGTGCCTGTTTTATTTTAAAAGAAACTCGGAGTGGACTTGATTGGGCAACAAAAGAAAATTATGCTGTGCATTCATTGAATAGATCTCTCTATTTTCTCTTTTTGGGTGTTGCTATGAAAGTGATCATTCGAGACGTACGTCATACGCATTAGTTGATTACTATTGGAGACCTTTGTGCATATATATGTGTGTGTGTGTGTATTTATCATTCTGTATGAGGGTTTTGAGGCTTTATGTGCCTTTGTAATGAAACTAAGTTAGAGTCTAGGAAAAATGATGATATAATAAGATGAATGTGTCGAGTCTAATAAAGTTAATTATACTATTTTCTTGTCAACAAAAATCAGATTTACGCTTCTAGCATCAGGCATAGGCTCGAAAAGTACTTAAATTAGCTGAGCTTGAGCTAACCAGGCTTGGTTGTCTTGCCTCTTTTACAGCCTTATGTATTCCCAATCAAAGGGGAGACTCTTTCGGAAATCATTGTGTATCTTGTTTTAAGATTTTATGCATTTTTTTCTGGTTCAGTTCTATATTGATGGTATCATATGATTGTAGTTTTGAATACGTATATATAAGATACTTATCGCTTACCCTTATAGTTCATATTGCAAATATTGTAAATACTGGTAAATATGATTGTAGGTTTGAATACGTATATATAACTTTTTAAAAATTGATTTACAGGAGGTGGTGGTGGATACCAAGGAGGAGAAGGTGGTGGCCGCGGCGGTGGTAGAGGAGGTGGTCGTGGTGGTAGCGGCAGAGAAGGAGATTGGCCTTGCCCTAATCCAGGGTATGTTCTTAACCTTATGTTCGGAACTGTCCATGGTGATACTGTTTTTATTTAAAAAATAATTAATGCACTTTCATGTTTAAGCTGTTTGAAAGCATGTTTTACTAAAAGTTTTATACATTTTGTTTTGGTTAGCAACTTGATATTCATCTTTGCACAGGATTTTATTTTGGTTGCATTCTAGAAGATGTTATAGTCAGCTTATCATGAAAAGAAATTATGTTTCACGTTTCTTAATTAAGTTCTAATGGAATCTCAATTTATTTACTGCAGCTGTGGGAATTCAAACTTTTCATGGAGATCAGAGTGTAACAAATGTGGAACGCCCTCCCCTGCTGGCAATAGTGGTGGAGGTGCTGGAGGTCGCAGTGATGGTGGTAGAGGTGGCGGAGGCCGTAGTGATGGGGGCAGTTATAATCGTGGAGGTGGTGACAGAGGAAGTGGTGGAGGATATGGTGGTGATAGAGGAAGCAGAGGTGGATATGGTGGTGATAGAGGAGGTAGAGGTGGTAATTACGAAAGTGGAGGTGGGGGAGGCAGTAGAGGTGGTGGTTCTTATGGAGGTAGTCAAGGAAGAGATGGTGGTGGTGGTGGTTATGGTCAACCTCCTGCTACTGGTTCATATGGTGGATCTGATGCCAGCTATCCTCAGCCACCAAGCTCTTATGGGGGGAAGCCTAACTATGGAACAGATGCGGTTCCACCTCCTGCAAGCTACAATGGTGGACCTACATCGTATCCCCCATCGTATGGTGCTTCTGGTGGTTATGCTGGGGATTCTCGCCCTGAGAATCGTGGTGGCAGTCGTGGTGGGCCCACTGGGGGCTATGGTGGTGGTCCACCACAAAGTCAAGGTGCTGGTGGTTATGGAGGCTCTCCTGCCGAGTCGAAAGAGACAGTGAAACAATGTGATGAAAATTGTGGGGATACCTGTGACAACGCGAGAATCTACATTTCAAATCTACCCCCTGATGTGACTGTTGATGAGTTGAGAGAACTATTTGGAGGGATTGGACAGGTAAATCGTTATTGTGCTCTTTTCTTGATTGTGTTATTTTTTATTACCTTCATCAGTGAATATATGCGATCCCAAGATATTTTTCATTGAAGAAGCATATTATCTTGTCCATTTGATTGCTTTAGATGTTGCCTATGGGGACCCATTATAAATTTTGTTGGTAGGTGGAAATGTAATTGACTGGGTCTATTATTGGTTTTCTTAATAGGTCGGGAGAATTAAGCAGAAGAGAGGTTACAAGGATCAGTGGCCCTGGAACATCAAACTATATACGGATGAGCAAGGAAAGCACAAAGGAGATGCAGCACTGGTTTATGAAGATCCTTCTGCAGCACATTCTGCTGGCGGTTTTTATAATAGTAATCTTTTAGCCTCGACTCCTGGCTTTAGTTGTGTAACTATCTCATGGTCTAGGCTTAACGATTTTTTGCTCCTTTCAGATTATGATATGAGGGGTTATAAAATCAGTGTTGCAATGGCGGCGAAGTCTGCACCAAGGCCTGCTCCTCCTCCTGGACAAGGGTAATTGTTTCCTTTCTTATTTTATGTTTGTTCATATTGTCCTAATTGTTTTTTGGATGTCTGATGGTTTGGGCTCTATGTTAGGGTACTCCATGCTCTATCTATATGATATCATTGCCTGTTGAACCCAAGTTGTGAAAGATGTTTCTTACATGTTTTTCCTATGCCTCCTTTTTGGTTCTGTTTAACTTTTGCTTTATGTTGACTATGTATACTATCTTATTGATTTATTGATAGTTGACTATGAGTTGTGCATTGCAGGCTTGAAGCTTGAAAAGCATGTTGTTTTTTTGGTTGATGTTCATGCAGTAGGGTCATGATTTGTTAGTTGGTTTAGAATACACTTAGTAGTAAGGCCATGGGGAACTTTGTTCTTGGTATGGAGTTTCTTTTGGTCACAAGACACAAAATGTGTAAATCTTCTTTGTATGAGAGGATGGTAGATAGTGGCGGTGATTTAGAACCTAGGCTTGAATGCTTGATTTCATCTAAAGTTGATATGTTAATTTGTCGACATTGTTATTGGGAACAATATTATGAGCGAATTTGAAGTTGGTGTTTTGAGAAAGCTCACTAGAGTTGTAGAATGAAATAGACCATGTTTCCTAGAGTTGACTGGATGCAATTTTATTAGCTAAATTAATTTCTGCAGAGCTCACTAGTGTTGTTGAATGTAATAGACCATGTTTCCTACGGTTTGCAATTTGCCAGAGTGTTACTCTCTCCATCCCCATAGAAGCGGTTTGGGCTGTTTCAACTGTAGAGTAGCATTTCCTTTAAAGTGAGATTTTTTTACATCAAATTAACTGTATTATCTTTCATTCCCCCCTAATTTAATAATATTGCCACCTAGTTTGAATTCAAGTATTTTGAGGCATAATTTAGAAAATAAGTAGACTCTCAACCATTTTCTTATTTTGTGTGTAATCAAAGTTACTCTCCCATGGGACAGAGGTAGTAGTAACTTTTGCGAACTCGTGTTCACAATACTTTATGGTGAAGGAGATTGTGGGTGGGACAATCTTTGCTTGTTTATTGTTTTCTTTTGGTGTTAATTCCTGAAGGTTAATCAAAGTGTATACACTTTATTCAATATTAAATGCAACAATTGTAGATTAGCTATAATAAGCTTGGCGCGCCAACTATCTCTTTTACTAGAGGATCTTAGGATTCAGTATAATCCAGTATTATGCCAACTATCTCTTTATTAGGGGATCGTAGTATTCAGTATAATCCAGTATTATCACTGTAAAGTTGGGGTATTAGTAGGACTATAAACGTGTTGAATTTTTGTACCCGAATTGGCGAACCACAAGTAGTAATAATAATACACTATTATTATTATTTAAGCAAACTTATACAAGGAGAAGGTACAATTGCTTATTGCACACAATTACTAGACTTTACCACACTAGATTATATCTCATAAAGTGACCACTCATATGGACTCACGAACTACACACACCCTTTCTCACACTCTGTACTCCTTCCGGATTGATACACTCCCACAAATCCCTAGTCCCTATTTATACTTAGCTTAAGTCGGTCAAGGATACTTCCTGATATATCTCGATCCTTCCATGGCGGTGCAATTTCTTGAGGCTTATGAATTTTGGTGGAGAAGGCTTGATTCTTCCGGAAGCTTCCCTGCTCTTCATCAATGGCAGTGGCAGTGGCCCTAGAAATTCTGGACTGTTCAAGAACAGGGTATGTGGGCTGGAGCAATGTAAAAGTCTCCGGAGAATTCCCGACATGTGAGTCGGTGTTGATTTCAACACTCCCCCTCAACGCCGACTCTTTCTTCTTGAACTTCACATATTGTTTTCTTCCAAGTGTTTTAACCTCGAGTTGTTGTACTCCATTGATGTATGACTCTTTATGTGACTCGTTGACAGTTTCAAAATCATGAGACTTTCTCGCTATCAAGTTGTCTTGGCCAAATGACCTCCTCAAGCGGCTGTTTAAGTGAGCTTAAATTAATCCCATCAAGATTTGGCAAGAGCTTTAGTGTCGCATACATACCTTGCTCAAGTGCCGAGTCTTCTTGATATTTCTCCCCCTTAATCTCTGACTTCTCCTTGTCCAATAGCTTTGGAGCATCTAAATGTGCATCCGTGACCTCGACTTCAATCAAGCTTGTTAACGTTTTAGCTGCGTCATAGTCATCTAGAATATCCTCATATCCAACGTTGATCTTGGCAGCTACATCTTCGAACCATCTACCTTCATCGAAGTCAAATTCGTTATCACTTTCCACGTCATCAGTCCAATTATCCTCGATAACTGGATATGCATGGTCTTCAAACCATTCTTCTTCTTCTGGGTCATCTTCATGAAGCCTTACATCTGCGAAGGAAGCTTCCATGTCCCATTCTTCTTCACTATCATAGGGATCTTGATTGGTAACTGCATTTCCTTCGACAACACTCTTCCTAAATGGACAATCTTTTAGGAAATGCCCCTTGCGACCACAGTTGTAACATTCGTTGTTTCGTCTCCACTCATCAAGTCGAGAATCATCTTTATTCTTCGGTTTCACTTCCCCTGCGTGAGAGCATCCTTTGTACCTCGGACCTTCATGCTCGTCTTGGATCTCATCTTTCTTTTTCCATCCTGCAGCAACACGTCCTTGTTGCCTTCAGCGACCTCGGTGGCTAAAGAGTGCTTCTTCTGAATCCATTGATTTGGCGTTGAAGGCCTAGAGGTATGTTTGTCTAGCGTTTCTTGGCTGACCAGCAAACTCTCTAACTCTAAAAGAGATGGTTGTGTGGCCCAACCACGAATCGCCGTAACTAACCCCTTAAACTCAGGTCTCAATCCGTGGATGATTATCCTTTTCATCCTTTGCTGATTAATCTTTGAGTCCACATCTAACTTCGAGATTTCATGGCATAAAGATTTAACTTTGTTGAAATATCTTACATTTAGATCCTTCTGCGTAGTCGACATAAGCTCATTTTCGAGCATCTGGAGACGAGCCTCATTAGTCCTCGAAAATAACGTCGCATATGTATCCCATATCTCTTTTGGAGTTTGTGCATCCTCGACATGCTCCAAAAGTTCGTTCTCGACGCTAATCTTTAGCGCGTACATAGCCTTCCCGGCTTTCGCTTTCCATTTTCGGAATGCTTGAGTGTCCTCCTTTTCCGGTGGCGTGGTCTCACTACCACCCACGACATTCCATAACTCTTGTCCTTGTAAGTACGACTGCATACACGTTCGCCAATACTTATAATTGCCATTATTGAGTCTCCTGACTCCACCAAATGTGCTTGCCGGTTCTACCATCGTGACTTGGTACTGCTTCCGTGCATGTCACCAAGTAAGTCTGGTCTCTCGCCACGAGCTTCATAGTCTCCTACTGTGCACCTGCAATGATCTCGAACAACGCGTCAACAACGGTTCCCGCGATCCCGGGTCGTACCGCTCTGATACCACTTGTTGAATTTTCGTACCCGAATTGGCGAACCACAAGTAGTAATAATAATACACTATTATTATTACTTAAGCAAACTTATACAAGGAGAAGGTACAATTGCTTATTGCACACAATTACTAGACTTTACCACACTAGATTATATCTCATAAAGTGACCACTCATATGGACACTCACGAACTACACACACCCTTTCTCACACTCTGTACTCCTTCCGGATTGATACACTCCCACAAATCCCTAGTCCTTATTTATACTTAGCTTAAGTCGGTCAAGGATACTTCCTGATATATCTCGATCCTTCCATGGCGGTGCAATTTCTTTATGAATTTTGGTGGAGAAGGCTTGATTCTTCCGGAAGCTTCCTTGCTCTTCATCAATGGCAGTGGCAGTGGCCCTAGATATTCTGGACTGTTCAAGAACAGGGTATGTGGGCTGGAGCAATGTAAAAGTCTCCGGAGAATTCCCGACATGTGAGTCGGTGTTGATTTCAACAAAACGTTGATGCATTCTTTCATTGACAATAAGAGTGGAATGAGAAGAGCTAAGTTTGTGAGTTTTATTTATGCTACTGCTTCCAGAGTCTGCTGTGACGGTAGGGTTCTCCTTTCATTTTCCACTTGATTCCAGCTTGTTCAAAATTTTGGAATTCCCATCTGTAACAAAATGGTTTATGAAGGTTAAGAGATTAAAACCTTTTTACTTTGATGGTATGAATTGTTGCTCTTCATTGTTGATTTAAAGAAGATAGTGATCAAAAAATGAAAAAATAGGGTAGGAAATAAGATGGACTGATGTGGATACATGGCAGCTCAAATTGCTTGTATCTGGCTAGATAAGAGAGACAGAAAAGATAAATGAAACAGAACTTGCATGAGCAGCCCAAATTACTGCCCTTTCCGTTATCTCTTAGAGTCTGTGCCAGTGTATCTAAGATGATAACATCCGTCTGTTCCGGGTAGCTTAAACCAAGACTTACCTTTTGAAACAAATGGATACCTGTTTCTGACTCCCAACACATAAATACGTGGACCGTATGTGTTTGGAGAGGTCAATATATTTTAAACCTTATAGACCCCCTTAATGGTTACTGATGATCATCTTCTGTTGGTGACTTTTTTTCCCCCGCAAATAGATGATATTCATGTACTTTCATGCGACTAATGAACTCTAGATGGCTGGGCATAAGTATTTGGTGTAGATCTTTAAAATATATACAGCTTGCCGTTCTCTGTTATGAAATGCTTATTTCTTTCTTACTGTTTATGGTTGTTTTTTATCATCAATGTACTTGACCTAGGCCTAAGGTTATATATCCAAGTGCTCGATTAGGTTGTCTCCCTTGAAATGAAGTTTGGACATTCGTTTAGGGACAGAGGGAATACTCCCTCCGTCCCACTATACTTGACACTTCTTTCCATTTTGGGCCGTCCCACTATACTTGACACCTTCCAAAAATAACCAAGTTTTTATATTTTTATATTCACTCTACCCCACCACTCATTCTCTCTCTTCATTTTCTACCACATATTTATTCAACCAACACTACTATTTACCCCACTCATTCTCTCTCTTCATTTTCCACCACACATTTTTTTTATTTTATTCTTTTTCCTTGGTTTTTGAACCCACCCCTTGGGTGTCAACTATAGTGGGACGGAGGGAGTATATGATAAGAGTGATCGAAAAATAAAAACCAATCTTGAACCCTTGGCAAAAAAGTCTTGGCTTCACCAATGTGTCTTTACAAGTGACATTTTTATGTAGGGCTGCTCTAACTGTATTCTAACTATTTATTTGTGTAAACAGTGGTGGTGGAAGGGGTGGCTATGGTGGTGGTGGAGGACGCAGAGATAGCTACAGAGATGGTGGTCCAGACCGGAATTCCCATGGCGGAAACCGCTCACGTCCGTACTGAAACGACAATATATGTACTAAAACATTGTGATTTAGAGGAATTTTATAATCATTGGCAGAGTTGTTCCGTGTTTGGAGATTAAGAGGTAGGTTATTCACTTGCCCCTTTCCTCCTCTCTCTCTCTCTTTGTACTGTTGCTACCTAATGGGATGTTTAAATTTAGCTTGGGATTGATTTGAACCATGTCAATGTTTTTATTTTTATAGAGCCAAGTGGATATATATTCTCCCAATTGCTGCTATGGTAGGTTGAAATTTTCAGGTGAGTGTTACTCTTTTTCCAAACTGCAAATTTATGTTAGTTTGAATACGGCCTTGGTGAATTTGCATGCTATCAACTACATGCTTGCATCTTCCCAAGGTCCCTGAACCTACAGAACGATCTTGTTTAATTAAATACAGGCCTGTATTTATATTGAGTCGGAATGTGGGGGTCTTCTAGAATGTCTGTTTTGCTACATTGTGGGCTTAGCCTCAAAGATGTAATCGTTGAATCAAAATTAAGCCTAAACATATGTTTGTTGTACTTTTGCAACTCCACATAATCCATCCAATACTCCCTCCTTTTATGCATGTTGGAGGCCCAGTTTCCAAAATTATACATTTTTATAAGAACAACAGTGATTACTGTCTCAGTCCACGGGAATTAAGGAAAAATGAATAAAATTAAATTGTTGCTAGTATATATAGTTGGTAGGGAATTGTAAGTGAGTAGTTGGTGTGAGTATGACAAGTAGGTCTTATTATTTATTTTTTTTTAAAAATCTATTTTTGGGATTTTGTAACTTTGAGTGGGACACCCAAATTTGACATTTTTCTAGATTAAGATGGGCCGGAGGGAGTGTATTCTAGCTTGTGTATTTGATACATGAAGATCAGCTAGTATGTCATGAAAGAATTTGATTTTCAGTTTTTCACATTGCCCTTTGCCTTCTGTGCTGGTATGGTGCTTGTCAATGTATTCTTGAGCTACTGTGAGATTCTTTTTTTTTTTCCCCTTTCTTGTTTATGGTTGCATTAGATGACTATGAATAGAATAGAAAATCTGACAGCTAATTTATTAGTGAAAGTATGTATTGTCTGCACAATTAGTCACACAATTGAGGGTGGCTATTTGTTATGCCTTTGAAGCTAGATCTTGCTCTGCCATAGATGGAGAAACTGCTCTTTGCAGATACTTTATCTGGAGTTATTGGAGTAGTGAGCTTCTTTAGCCGCCCCGTTGGTTTTCTGCCGAGTACATCTTTCAATTTTTCTCTCTTCTTTTTGATCGGTTTTTTACTGGTGGAACAAAATCTCCAGACTCTCCATCTACTCTTTGGCGGGACGGTACCCTAATTGTAGTTCTGATGCTTAATAGAGTTTTCTTCCCTCATATTCTGTTGCTTTGTTTTCAAAGCTTTGGAATATATGGAATCACAGATGTGGGGTAGGTGTCAGTTTTTTTCTGACATGTTCCGTTTCTTTCAAATGATAGGCATGACGAATGTCATGATTACTTCATTTTTCTTGGGTGATTGGCGCACCATAAAAGGAAATGCGAGATTGAGACTGCCGTTGGCTAGTTCCTTCAGCTCAATTTGAGGGACAAATGTTTTTCTTGAGGAAAAGTAGAAGATTCACTGTCCATACAAATTTGTGATATTAAATTGATACACCAAATGATTCTACAAAATTTTTCTCATCTATTTGGAACTGGGTAATCTGACATATATTGGCCCCCCCTTTGAATTGGATTGAGGACGGGATTGCAGCTTCAAATATCTCCACCTTCATAAGATTATCATACATGAATATGTGCTGCCGACAATTGCAGTTGTGTATATTGGTCTGTTGTTTGATTGTCTCGGATGATACGGAGATTGGAGAGAGTAGTCCAGACAAGTTCTCCTTCAGTGATGGGGAGTTATACCATGCAGTTTTTTTTTAATGTTCTTCCTAATTGTGCTTAAGATGATGAACTCTAAAAAAAAAAAAAAAAAAAAAGTGAAGCTGCCTCTTCAGAGGATGGTCGCAACAGCATGTCAGATGGCATCCATTCTTTCTGTAC
This sequence comes from Adenophora triphylla var. japonica, assembly GCA_022495995.1. NCBI lineage: Eukaryota > Viridiplantae > Streptophyta > Magnoliopsida > Asterales > Campanulaceae > Adenophora > Adenophora triphylla. The sequence continues at coordinate 522,231 of JAFEMH010000708.1, forward strand.
ACATATCATACCTTAATTCGACACTTTGGTTGTTTGGTATGTAAAACTTCATGTAAAACTTGTAGCAACATGCTTGTTGAATTTATAATTTGTGTTGGTATCTTCAACAAATACATGCTCTTTTTTTTCTTCTTCGAAGGGTATATATTGGTGTGGGACCTAAAAGTAGCCCTGAAACCATAATATGCTCATATTTGGAAAACTCTTTCTCAGCAAAGTAGGCTGAAATATTGAATCAGGAAAATAAAAATTACACGATTTAGTGAGAAGATTCTAATTTGATGTCCAGAGTCTGTGTTCCAAGAAATTTTTATCTCCTACAGTGGAAAAAAAAAAAAAAAAAAAAAAAAAAAAAGAAGAAAGCTTGGCTGTGTAAAAAGGTTAAACATACTCTTAGTTAAGGATTATCATTTATCATCATGTAGTCGTCTCTCTCTCTCTCTCTCCTCTTTTAGATTCGTTTATTTGAGTTTGTAAGATGTTGTTCTTTACTTGTTGACTGACGATATGATTTGAAATATCAAATCTTTAAAAGTGTGATGTTACTTATTTTACAAAGAAAAACCGATAGAGAAGAGATGGTCAATGTCGTGTGATACTCTAAATTACTACCTCCTTCCAGAAAGAGTGTCCTAGTGTTATCACCTATTTCCGCTTCTCTTGTAACGTTCCCTAATAATATTGATGCACGTGACTAGCTATGCCAACTTGATCGAATCCGATCCGAATGAAGGTAATCTGATTCAAAAAAATTAGGTTTATTTTGAGATTTTTAAATACCGATTGGGTTTAGATCATGCGGCAAATCCGATTCTCAAATAAAAGTTTAATGTAAAATATAAGTGAAATTTTTTATATTTCTTTATTTATGGTTGTGTGAGATTTTGATCATTTTGAACTATTTTATGTACAACATTCATTATTGAGTTTAAAATAAATTTGAGTGAAAAAAACAGATTTTTAATACAAGTCAAATAAAAATGGTTACGGGTTCTTCTCTTCGGTGATCCGACCCGTTACCAGCCTAATCCTACACGTAACCAACATTCAATCAAGGCAACAAGCCATATACAACCTAAGTGGCCTTGGCCCAATGATATCTTGGTGGCCTTTCGTAGGGGAGGTCACTAGTTCGATTCTTCCCAAGGGGAATCTATGGGCTTTAATTTCCAACATTGGTTTCAGGGTCCTTAGGAGCTCTCGGCATCCAGGTGCGGTTAAGGAAAGATTGCTTTGGGCTTGTATCCTCAGTGTGGGGAGTTCGAATCTTGACAGGAGCAGCTGGAACAGCCAATTGGTGTTGTAAGAGTGATGTAAATTGCTGGAGCAGCCAATTGGTGATGTAAGAGTGATGTAATTGCCTTGTAGGAGGGCTCCCTTGGGGCTCTGGAGTATAAGTCTTCTTACGCAGGCTGCATAGGGCGCATCCCGCAATTTACATCCGTAGGTATCTTGAGGCCGTCTGCAGTGGTCAGGGATTAGTCAAACGAAGTGGAGCAGGTATCAAAAAAAAAAAAAAAAAAAAAAACAAGCCATATACAGCAGGAATGTGACTTGGCACATTCGGTGTGCATACCATTTGTTTAACTTTCCATGAGATTACGCTCATAGAGGGGCCCATGGCAATCCTTTTGATAAATTCGGATTTGGCACCGCACCGCTCCTATCCTATCCTCTCCTTTTTTTTTTTTTTGGTCAAATTTAGTTAGTAAAGGTAAAAAATCCAACTATGAAATGTAAAATAATTATAGTGCGTGTAATAAATTTTTTAAAAGACAAAAAATAGACGTGTTACATGCATTTTCAAGGAGTATGAGAGTTAATACAATTTTTTTTTTATAATGCACAGCAAATGTTTTACATTTTGTGGTTAGACTTTTATATTTACTAGCTAAATGTTAAGCAAATAACACAACCACAAAAATAAGGCAGCACAACAGCAAAAATAAGGCAGGACATCAGCAAAAATAAGGCAGGAGCGTGAATACCATAAATTCCCCCTGGTTCCCCGAGATAAAGATAAGTAACTATTTCTTCACTAACCTATATCACAAAATCTGGGGAGAAACGCGTTTCTCCGTAATTTATAGAGAAACGGGGCCCGACTTGTCGCGCGACAATGCAGGCCAAGGCTTCTGGATATCCAGAAGCTTATGAAAGTGATATCCAGAAACCTTCAAAATGAATATCCAGAAACTTTCAAAATGTTTCTGGATATTCATTTGATGGTTTCTGGATATACATTTGAAGGTTTCTGGATATCCAGAAACCTTCAATAAGCAATTTCTGGTCTTGGCCTTGGATTTGGCTTCAAATCTATTTTTTCTGGATATCCGTCCCAAAGGCTTCTGGATATCCGTTCCAAAGCTTCTGGATATCCAAAACCCTTTGAGACTGATATCCAGAAATTTTTTTCTGGTTATCAAACGCATAGCTTCTGGCTATTAAAAACACGTTTCTCCATAGTTATGGAGAAACGCGTTTCTCAGCAGACCTACTCAACCTATATTCACTTTTTCTTTTTAATTCGAAATATATATTTTTTTCGTTTTCCCCCTTAACCTCGTATTTTTTGATTGTTGTCGTCCTTCCGACAGTACTCCGTCAATTTTCCCATTAAAAATGCCTATGCGGTATGTTGACATCACTAAAGTGATGAGTTGACTCTTAAAATAAATCAAAGTGGTTGAGGTGAAAGTTCGAATGGGTGAAAGTTTATACTACTAAACTATTGACCCCCAAAATCGTTATTATAAATATAAAGGTCTGAAGACACTAAAATTATTTATAATTTAACCCTATCTAACCCTAATTCTTCATATGATTGAAATAAAAACCCTCAGGTTAACTCATTAATCACATTTTCAAGTTATTGTCGCTGCCCCTATCCCTTTCTACTCACCGCCGACCCCAAAACCACTACTGATCCAGGTAGGGCCATTCTATCCCTTCTCCTCTCCCTTCTTCCTCTCCCCGCAAGTCACCTCCTTCCCACAACACTTGAATTTGACCCTCAAATTCGAGCCTTAACCTTATGGCGTCGATCTCTTCATCTCTTTTGTTCAAGCCGGAGGATAAGAGAGATGAGAGCGAAGCTGCCGGCGATTATGGAGGTCGGTCGGACATTGGGAATGACAACCAGATTCTGGGATGTAGCCCTTCTTTTCTCTCTCTTAAATCTATTATTTACCTTTCGCCACTGCTGCCCCCACCCATCTCACCCTACTCGGCTCTTTCCCTACCCACGGTCCTTCCTACCCTCTTCCAGATCCGGTTACTATTGAGCGTGTGTTGTTTGTTTATATTGTTGAGAATGATTTTTTTTTTTTTTGGAATCTTTTGTGTAAATTTGTGAACACTTGTGAAATTAGTGTTAAGCTGTTTGTGTTTGCATCTTTTGATGTTGCGGTGGTGTATTTAGTGAGATGATGACGGCGGATGGTGGCATTTATGGTAGTTGGATGGTGGTGACGACATTACTGGTGGTGGTGTAACTCACTAAGCTAAAAAAAAAAAAAATTTTGAAAAAAGTGACACTAAGCTAATAAAAATAAATGGAGAAATTTTAATAAAATCATTATCATAATTAATGAAAGAAAACTGAGAAAAAATCATTTGAGAATTTTTTGATGATAATAATTTAAATAGCAACAATTTAAAATTCAAAATACTTTTTTAAACTTCTTTCAAAAGAAAAAAACTTTTTTAAACTTAATAAAATTGAATTAAAATGATGAATAACAAATTTATTAAATGGAGATAGTATTTTGCTAAAAGTATTTATAAAAAAGATTAAAAATTACTCCCTCCGTCCCAGACCAAGGGTCCTCGGGGGGGATTTCACGCTTCTTAAGAAATTTTTTAAAAGTGGGTAGAAAATTTTAGGAGAGAGAATGTAAAAGTTAAATGTGTGGTAGGAAATAGGAGAGGGAATGTAAAAGTTAAATGTGTGGTAGGAAATAAGAGAGAGAATGTAAAAGTTAATAATATTTAATAGGAGAGAGAATGAGTGGGAGGAATAGTAATGGTTTTTTTTTGTAAATATATGGAGATGATAAGGGTATAAATATATGGAAAACTTTCCATTTAAGGAAAGGGACTCTTGGTCTGGGACGGACCAAAAAGGAAAGTAGGACTCTTGATCTGGGACGGAGGGAGTACTTAAATGGTCAATAGTTTAACATTGTATACTTTCACCCCTTAATATATACTCCCTCCGTCCCAGCCGAGTGTACACTTATTTCCCTTTTGGTCCGTCTCAGCCGAGTGTGAACTATCAAAAATGGAAAATGTTTTAATATTTTCCATACCCCACCCACTCATTAACTCCACTCATTTTTCACCATACAATTTATTCAACCAACCTACTATTAACTCCACTCATTCTCTCTCTTCATTTCCTACCACACATTTTCATTATCTTAATAGTATTTCTTAGTTTACGTGTCCAAAATCTTGGTACACACTTGGGTGGAACGGAGGGAGTACACCTCATCAACTTTCATCAAATTTTATAGTCAACTCAGCATTTTGATGAGTCATTTTGATGAGTCAGCATGCCACATACGTGTTTTTAACGGAAATATGAACAGAGGTCTGACGAAAGGACGACAACAACAAAAAAATACTTCCTCCGTCCCAAAATGTTTGTCCCATTTGACTTTTTTGTTGAACTTTGACCACAAATATATGACAATTTAATTAAGTTCATGAAATTTTAAAAATTTCTATTGATTCATCATTAATAATATTATCAACAACTTTTAGAATTTCATGAATATGATTAATCTCTCATAAATTTGTGGTCAAAGTTCAACAAAAAAAGTCAAATGAGACAAAATTTTAGGACGAAAGGAGTACTAGGTTAAAGGAAAAAATAAAATACAGATTAAAATGAAAAAGTAACCACAGGTTAAGGTACAGGTTAAGGTTAGGGATTAAAACGAAAAATTAACTACAGATTAGATTAGGTTAAGGTACAGGTTAAGGTTAAGGTTAGGGATGAAATAAGTAATTATCGCGGGTCTCCCAAAAGAAGATGAATAAGAAAAGGGGCCAAATACGGACTGACCGTCCATTCAGTTTGGAGCAGCAGCTGGCAATTTGCACTGGTTTTATTCTCTTACTCAGTGTCAAGAAATTTTGCTTTCTTTTCCCCTGAAGAAATGAGTAGAAAACCACTGCATATAGACAAAATCTATAGTATAAATGAGGGAAGCATGAACAGTTAAATGAATAGTTTCATTGATCGAAATTCCCATTTTGCCTTTAAATTTTATTTTTTTTAAAATTAAATTTTGCCCTTAATTTTTTTTTTTTTAAATTAAAAAAAATAAATAAAAAAATAACTTGTCCTCGGACACGGGCCTATTCTAGTTCTTTATAGGAAAGCCACAAATCAGATGTGCTTTTCATACCTAGACAATACTCCCTCTGTACTAAAAGTTACAATTTCATTTTGAACACGAAAATTAAGAAAATGTGTAAGTAATGCAAGTGTTGTACATATGAAAAGTAATATTGAAGAAAGAAAGTGAAGCAGGGAATATTAAATAGATAGTTATTGTTAGTATGCATGTGCGTCTCATTGAATAAAAAAGTATTAAAACATCTCTATTTTAGGATATTGTAATTTTTTACGGGACACCCAAAGAGGTAAATAGGGAAACTTTTAGTGGGACGGAGGGAGTATAACGCAACGGAAAACCCAATGTAAAATAAGTGAACGAACTCATCTAACTTGTGTACGAGACGTTCAAAATCATCATAATTGTCAATAATGTAACTTTGTAGTTCATATCATAGGGGAAAAAAAGGGAGGAAGAAGAAAACAAACTATGATTGCTTCTGGGGCATTGTTATGATCATCATCTCTCTATTCTGATAATTTAATTCCAGTTTGACTACAAAGGTACATATTTTCAATTTCAACACAATTTTGCTCCAAGTAGGAAGAGAGGGAGTTTATCTATGTGCATTGGGTGGTTGCATGCCATAAGGACCATGAGATGCTGCTCCGGGACCATAGTTGGGACCACCATCAACACCACCCTGAACCTGAAATTATTTAGCATGGAAAATATATCTATCAATACTCACTTTCAACATCTCAAGCAGAAACACTTATTTAGGACACTATGAGTTGAGGAGAGAGTCACCAATGCATCATGCATGTCTGATTATGAAAGTGTTTCCTTTAAAGGCATCAGGGGCGGACAGAGGGTGAAAGTGCACCCGGTTACTTCTCAACATTCAGTGATTTTTTTTTTTACCCCAAGAAGTAGGTTGAAATTCAAACCTAGTATACAACATTTTTGCTATAATTTTTAATTTGAGCACCCACTTAGTTTTACACCTGGGTCCGCCACTGAAAGGCATTCATTCACTCCAAGAACGATGTACGACACATTAGGTGAATATCTCAACACTATTCCGGATAGATTGGATGGGGCTGGACCCGCGGTGGTTCACATGAAAGAAGTTTGAAAGGAGAATGACGAATTGTGATAAAACATAAGCGCAAAAACAATAGCTACCAATGTTAGGTGCTTGTGTTATGTAGGGATCATTTTCGTTACGAGACATATACATTTACCACAGAGGCACAGAGTATTATCTGTTACAAGTTTGTTCAAGTTTCAGACGGACAGGCTCGCTCATATATGGACATATGATGGGACTTGGCAACTTGAAAGAGATACCCCCCCTCCTGTATTCTATGCATGCGGTTCTGCAGCACAGTAGAAGGCACCGTAGTGTGGGGAACCAATGCAGAAATATCACTTAGTTTATGAGCCGAATGAATTTGAGAAAAATAATCTTTGGTTGATATTGCTAACTTAACTCGGAACAACCTAATCACCTAGCATTCACATGTCAGTGGTTGCAACAAAGGATGTAATGGCTGGTACTCGTATTTTTCAGAGCGATATTTTACCCGATATTAAGTCATCATAGTTGTTGCAAGAGTTGATTAATTATAGGATCTGTAGCATCTCCTAAGATATTCAAACTGATGTGGATTTTTCTGAAGGGATTCATTTTACTTGCTAAGAAGGGAGTATCGATACACTTATCTGGCTTACTAAATATGATTCATTTAACTTTATTCACTTAAGTTTCAAAAGGAGGGAAATATACTTCTGTGTCACCTCAAGGCCTGCGCATCTAGAAACAGAGAGAATCATTGAAATATTGTAACGTTAATCACACTGTGCAAATGGGAAGACGAGAAAGAGAGAACTCGAATACTAGAAGACCACCATAAGCCACCATTGGATACATTCTGACTTTTTTTGGGCGAAGGAGAGGAGGAAATTTCATTTTATTTTTGTCTTGACCTATCTCCCATAAGATGGAAACTGGACCTCCGACTACCCAGTTCCACTGGAGCAGAGATGATGGGAATGGTTCACATGGATTTTAAAGGAGAAAGTGCATCAAGTTGTTCGCAAGGGGCAACTAGATACTCTACAATGGCCAACCAAGATCTCAGTGAAACGGGGTCAAAACTATAATATAGTGGTATTTTTTTCTAAATGAAAAAGGGGGTCAAAATTGACCAAACTACTGTTTTTAGTGGTAAGAATGTCATTTTCCCAAGCTTGAAGGTGGTAAATTAACATAACTCTGAAATCAAGGGGGTCGAGTGACCACCTTGACCACAATGTGGCTTCGCCACTGTCGGGTGTCCCAGATAAGGGAACCCCAGGAGAGCTGTCGGCTCCATCCATCTTGTTTGGGGATTTGGATCCCCCTAGCAGTAAACAACAAACATGGATGAATCCATATGAAAGCAATAAAAGAAAAAAACACAAGATTTGTTCACCCAATTCGCATGAACTACATTTGGGGGCACAACCAAGCTAAGATATTCACTAATATCATCAATCTGTAATGTTATGATATCTCACATGCTCTCTTGCAAGAACATTGCCTCTCTATGAACACACATGCATAACCCCTAAGCATGCATTCGGCCTACCCAATATATCTTTAAGGGCACCCAAAGGCCTGAACTGCATTTGACTCTCTTGTGGATCTCACAAATATCTGACTCTTTTTTTGTACATAATATTTATGGCCGTCAAACATGTTTGTAAAAGCCCTAAACCTAAACGGAGTAAGAATCCCGTATAATTAGAAAAGCTGGAAATTTCCAAAATAGACACCCATGCGGCCGCATCACGCGTTCTCATAGCTCAAAGATTACTATGCGGCTTCATAGCGCCCTATCTGCACCTCTGCGATTTATGTTTCCTTTTCCTCCACCGTGAGCATAGTTGCGAAAGGCTAGCGCCTCTCTCACCCGCCTTACCTTTTTGGCGCCTTTAGCGGTCGACCGCCTTTTGGTTTTGTGGCGCGTTGTTGTGCGGCTTTTTGGCCCAGACGAGACCTTTCTTGGTTATGGCGTGAGAAGTCCGTATTTGTCAAAATGCATAATAGGTGTATGTGTAATAATAATCTAGGTCATTTTGTAATTTTAGTTTTAATATTTTAACTTAAAATGTGTTGTTTTGGGAAAAATGGGGTAAATATTGCTTGGGGCAAATTTTAATATGTTTGCTAGTTTATTTTGTTTTTTCTTTTTTACTATGGGTCTTTTTTTTTTTTTTTTCATTTAAAGTTTTAACTATATCTTATATTCATCTCTATGTACTTATCAAAAATATATACTCCCTCCGTCCCATTACAAGCCACAAACTTTCCTTTTTGGTCGTCCCATTACAAACCACAAACTTCCTAAAATGGAAAGGAATCTTTACTATTCCCTCCACTCATTCTCTCTCCTACATTATTTTAATACTCACAACACCATTATAATTCACTATTCCCTCCACTCATTCTCTTTCCTATTTTACTTTTACACTCACAACATTTATATCATTATTTTTTTCCTTATTCTACGCGTCTACAGTAATTTTCCTTTTACTAATGGGACGGAGGGAGTATATATTTATCTCTATGTATGGAGTTATATGTTTGAAATTATATATTTGAATTCACTTATTTTCACGCTTTTAAACGACTGCTTGTTTACTGATTTGAACATCAAACATATTTTTTTGTCTTAGAATTCCCACTTTTAAGGTGTTTTAATAGTGTTAAGTTGATATTACATGTGAAATTGTGACTTTTATTTAATGCAAAATTCTTGTTCTTAACATGTTTAAGCTTTGTTTAATATATTTTACATATATATTATTTTACTACTCCTTTTGTTCTATTGTATCGACTTGCTCGCTTTTCGGATGCCTTTCAACCGCCTCGCCATTCGCCTTTTCTAGAAGCCTCTCGCCCGCTTCTCGTCTTTCGCCTTTAACTATTATGACCCTAAGTACTTTGGCACCAACTCAAACTCTTCCATGGTTTAGACTTTCACCCCAATCTTGTTCCCTTGTTAGTTTAGACTCCATAGCCCAACATAAATAACGTTCACGTACGATCCATACATCATGCCAGCCACCCGTCCCAAGTCCTCCACATTCTTAACAACCCTTATTTGTTTCAGAAGTCTTTCAGGCATGCTTCAGTCCTCTTCCCCATCACTTAGAAAAAGATATAAAACATTTTGTGGGGGCTGTTATATAGGGTGCCTCACAATATTTTTCTGACATGCTGAAATGACAGAAAAGAAACAACCTCTTTCAAGAATGCGCACATCATGCCACATTATGGAGAATTGAGAATTCTCCATTCTTTAAATTTCAATTCAAGGAATAGGAATGGTGTGAATATAAGCAGAGTAATTTGCCAGGAGAACAACGTAAAAAGTTGGGGTCCTTTAAAGCAAGATATAGGACTATATCTAGGAACCTCTCTATTCTATGACCTTATCAGAGCGTGAAATGGTCTTATGTGGCATGAGTCATATCCATGATCCCAACCATTGATCTTCTCTTGATTTCAATATAAAACATTGATGTATAAACATGGAAAGAAATATTCATCATGACAATGATCACTGCTATCAAAACTTCTGAGGAAATAAATAGCCACTTACTTGATAGGGGTATGGATTCCCACTATATCCCATTGCTGGATTTCCATATTCTGCGTATCCAGGACCTAAAAACGATTTAAACATTAGTACCTCAAATCCAACATGTAGCCACACACAAGAATGGAAATAATAAAATGTAACAAGAAAAACTATCATATAAGAACAATTCTAACAAATTACCAGGAGCTGCTGTGGCGGCGGCAGCAGCTGCTGCCCTTGCCCTCTTCTCCGCATTAGCAAGTTCAGCCTGAAGCTTCTCAATTTCACGAGCCATAGAGACTAAATTTTGTTCCATGATTTGGCTTTGTTCAAGGTTACTGGCACGCACCTTCTTTTCATACTCGATCGCTGCCCTGATCATACAATAAGTGGAATACCAATTAAAACCTTTTGGTGAAAAGGTATACACGTTTACAGACCACTAACTGCAGGTCAATTTTTTTATGTTAACCAGACAAAAGGAATGAACAACATTGTATATGTAACTAATAAAAGAACAATTTGTTAGGATATCAACCAAAACATGTTTAACTACACACATGCATCACAGTTTACGTAACTTTCACTAAATAAATAAATAAATAATGATGCATTTCCTAGGCAAGAAGAGTTTATTTTGGACAATTATGGTACCCTTAGCTGACGCCCATAGAGAAGCCATAGATACCATTTGCTCCTATAATAAATAATGCGGAAGTTACACCAAAATTATTTTTCTGTTCGAACAATTAAAATTCAAATGAATAGATTTATATTAAAATCATTTACAGGAAAAAGAAAGCAAAGTACCACAATTATTTAAGGATGATTGTTATTATCTTCCATAAAAATGTTCCGGGGAGGGGGGATACACTAAACAACGAAAATATATTCATTAAACATTAACATTAATATTCTACATCATTTTCGGATCATCCAGAAATCCGCTCATAAATTTTCATCTTTAATTTTGCCAATGCTATCCCCAGATCAATTTGATTAAACAAAATCCAAGTCCAAGCAAACCTGATCCCTGAAAGGCTATGATTGACTCTTTAAGTCCTTGGAGTTTATCAGAATTATCTCCATGGGAAGTTGGTAACATTGATAGGGATAAGATAAATTTAAAAACTCTTCCTTTTCAATTACCCTTTAATATAATCAAAGAAACCTTTTTCCTGGACATGTACATTCCATCTGGATCAGTCATCAATCATGCCAATGAGGAATGCTAAGTAGCATATACTTTGATATGACAAATCTTGGAGACACAGTAAAAGTTGGAAGGAATTAGACGGAGAAATAGGATCTCCACGAGGCTTACTTGACTAAATTAAGCCTACCAAACCCTCCTAACACACTAAAGGGCCGTTTGGTAGGTCGATAAATGACCGGATAGGATTATTAGTCCAATAAAAGTATGTTTGGTAGATTAAATGCAACCGTAGTAATTATCCAAAGTACAACCCAGATAAGCATCTGAACACCTCTTATCCCCTTCTTATTTATCCTAAAAAAAGGGTGGTATTATTAATCCATGGATTAATAATTAATCCCTGGATTAATAACCTCCTCCCTATTAATACATGTTAATCCTATCGGCCTACCAAACGAGCCCTAAATGATAGTGGGTTCTCTAAAGAGTATGAAATCAACCCTAAGCCTTTTGTGGAACATTTGGAAAAATATATCCCCTCAAGAAAATTAAAAACTACAGAATCCTTGGAGCATCAAGTTTAGTGCAGTGTGTTTGATTCTTACTATTTCACCCCCGATCATCAAGAAGGTTGCAAGTCCATTTCACAGAGGAATCAGTAGTTGAGCTAGAGATTGGTATTGGATTTCTGAATTAAGAACAATCAATTGAGTTCAGACCTAACAGTTTATGTTCTCATTAGACGTACCCCAAGCATTTTCTTTCTCGAACCTTATTCAATGACCTTTCATAGAAGTGAATGTGTCCTATGAGGCTGCAACCAATGTGACGAGTGGAGAATACAGGAAAACCCTCTGGTTGGCAAAACATTGACTGTCCCAAAAGTTGCCAATTAATTGAACCAAGTAATAATACTTCTGGAATAAAAAGCTTTATCCAAATTCTGCTCACAATAACACAAGTGTGCTGTGGCTTATTTTCTCTATTAAGGCATAACATCCCGGTAATGGTTTCCAAAGAAAAGAAGTAGAAATAACACGTTATCTAAAGGCGTTCACGTATACTTATTTATATACCCTCTGATATCAAAAGGAGGGAAAACAAATCAACAGATCAATCAACTTATAATAGGAGAAAGGATTTACATCATTGAAGTTTCAACCGCTATTGTTAATTCATTAGTTTGATTGGATAAAGCAAGAGCAATGATGGACAAAAAAACGGAAAGTCTAGAGAGAAGCTCTAAAATCAAGGTTTAAGAGCATTCAGACATCACAAGTAACTCATGAGAGGTGAAAAAAATGGGAAGTAAGCATATCACCACAAAAAATGATGTCACTACAGTAGAGCGATTAAGTGGATAATATTTATTGCCGATAAATGTCGCAATGATATAAGGTTTTTTACATGCCAAAAGCTAAGAAACAAAAAATTACTGTGGTTGCAAAACATTTCTCCTACATAAGCACACTTGCTTGGATTATACTTCCATGTGGATAAAGGAATAAGGTTATTGTTTTGGCTAGATTAAGGATCGAGATCCTGTTGGCTCTTTTGCACAATGTCACCTTTTTGAATCACAAGGTTCCAAGCATACCATAAATGCCTTAATGTTACTAGAGCCTGCAACACATCATCTACCATGCAAGAACATGAAAACTCAAGTGCCAAACAAAAACCACCTTACAATGTAAAGAAGGATGTAGTACCAAATTTGCATATATTGTCATTAACTAGGTTAAACACCTAAATCACTTACCCCGTGCACCTACATCGTTTTCTCTCCCAACTAAACTCTAACAACAGATCATCTGTTATGCAAGAACATGAAAACTCAAGTACCAAATAGAAGAATACTTCTCCAGAAGTCAAAGCACCCAAGCTATAAAATAGTAATACCTTAAATCACAAAAGTTCCCCAAAGAATCAGCTACACTCTAAAGTTATTTTCTAAATCCTTTCAGACTTCTGCTTAGGTTTCCTTTTTGGTCATTCATTGGCCATTTAACCCGTTCTTTGATTCATTACCTAAATAGATGGTTTGGATTTGGAAGAATAACGGAAAGAACTTTTGAAGAAGAGAACACGTAACCCCCACCAAATTGAGGAGTTATCTTTATGCATCTTCAAAATGTAATCAGGCTAACAAGAAGCATGGTGCACCAGTGCCTATTTCAACACAGGTAAATAGCTTCATGCTAGGGCAGTGTGGAATCCCATTCTCATGCAACTTTAGAACTATACCTTTCTAGATTAGGGCTCAAAAGAATAGCTTGGCTAAAACTTGACCAGGGTGTAACTCTTAAGCATTTTGTGCTTGATTTAATCGCTTCACTGTTTTAACCTCTACTTAATGGATGAATGGATACTAGAATGTTCTATCAATGTCTTGAAAAATAACAAGCATTGCATTTAACATCTATTATTGCTCGAATAAAATTCCTATCCATCATGGTTAAGACTCAAAACAATTTACATTATGAATTATTCAACGAAGAGCTAATATTCCTCAAATGTGCTAAGTAATTATGTCAACTAATCACATGTTAATGACCCTTGGATCAATCTGAATACATAGTTGATCTTTCCTTTATAATCAAGACAAAGCCACAAACATAAAGAAATAGGAGTGCATTTCCTATATACACCTGCCTTAGACGCTGTTAAGACCACGCCTCAAACACAACACTAACAACTATGACAGATAAACCAACGGCTACAGAAAGAGCATACAAGAATTTCTCCAAAATCCAAAAATAATAATGTTCCACAACTACGGAGGAGTGATTCCTGAAAAACTATAATGATCCTCATCTTCTGTTCCTTTCCTTGCTCACTGTAAGTTTTAATTTTTAGAGATAAATCCTATGTCTAGAAACCAAATTCAGACCACGGACTCGCGCCATAGTAAGTTTGACCATACGAATCTGTAAATTTCCAACTGAATGAGTGGAAACAAAAAGTCAAAATCATTTTTCTATACATTGAGGCAGTGAGCTCAAAAGGCTCAGGTCATACTTTCTTCGGCACAAGTATGCATGGTTCTTAGCTTGAATTGACATGGGATAAAATATCCTCATATTAGTACATTTGTATGATCATTTTGATTCATATAACTATTTTCATATAGAATCCACCACAAATTAAGTACCTAATCAGCCACACACACTTATAGAGTGAGAAGGATTAAGAAACAAAATTTTAATTTCTTACCTTCCTCTTTGGATTTCATGGTGCATTGCCTCTATCTCAGCTTTAATAGGCATCGATTTTTGCATCTCCGACCGGGCCTTCACCAGGTCACCTTCGATTCCCTGCAACTTCTCCGTGAGCTCTTTGTCATCAGAGCTCAATTTCTGAACATCCCCCCTAACTTGCGCCAGCTCCGCGCCGAGTTCATCAATTAATCGGACCTCAGCCTCCATCTTGAGAGATCGCTCGTAAACCTCCCGCACCTGAAGGTCTCTCTCCGCCTTGACGTTTCCGGCAACGGAAGAGAGGCGACGGAGCTCCTGTTGAGCGGCGGCAAGCTCCTGCTTGAGAGCCACGTGCGTGGCTCCGAGGCGTTGGTTATCCAGCAGCAGAGATTGGATCTCTCGGTGCTGGTGTTCTTCGATCACGGCCGGATGTTGGCCTCGGAGATCAATTAGGGCAGCGGGGTGGTGCGGTTGCCCTATGCCCAACTGAGCGTCTCTCAGTTTTAGCGCATTTGCTGGAATATAGTTACGGCCGGCCATTTCCGGTTTCCGCTCCACCTATTTCTCTCTCTCACACACTGTGAGTACCGGAATAAATTCCTCGGTCAGTGCCGCCGGTGCTGCCTACTTAAGCTTCCGCCGCTCTGGGCTTAACGATGTGTTTTGCTGCCGCGTGCAGGTATGGACAACGCATAATTTTCTGGGGTCTATTTGGGCTTCGTCGGCCCAATTCGGGGCAGTTTGGTCGATGCTATGACAGGTTTGTTGCTCAACTTAGGGCACATCTCAGGATTGCCCAAACGTTGGGCACTTATAGGGTACATTTCAGTTCAGGATAGGTTTTACACGTACTTAATATTTCCTCCTTCCCAAAATAATTTTCTAACTTTTTCGGTTCTTACTAAAAAAAAAACTTTTAACAATAGTATAGGTTAATTTAATTATGTTAATGAAAATTTAAAATTTGTTATTTATATTAATGAAAATCTAAAATTTGTTATTTATACACCGTCAAACTTGACTAAACTTAATCATATGAAAACGAACGGGGTTTCTAATGGCAACTCCAACATCAAATGCAAATTTTGATACCTATATAAATATACTAGTAATTCCAACAATAAAAAAAGATGCATCATATTTTGATGTGATATCAGCAAGGTAACAAATTTGTTATCTTGCCTAATACTTTTTAGGTGCTCTTCACTTGCTCAAATGGAGAGAGGAGAGAGGGAGAGTAATTTGATGAGGGGACAGGAGCACATTTCCTTTTTCCCATTCATCCAATAATAAAAATTTGTAATAAAGTGAACATTTGGAGCCATCTTATTGGTTAGATGAAATTTAGTTTTAAATTTTTATGTATTAATTTTATTTGGCTACAAACGTGATGTTAAATATTTTAAAAGAAATATTAATATATAAAAAAAATTGTATTTTTTATTTCTCTAAATGGAGCTCGGTTTCAACCTATTTTGATACACTAATTTAAATTTCTTTGTTTACTCACTAAAACTTAAAATATAATCTCTTCATTATTTTAAGAACTTGGTTGGGATTTATATATTTTTTAAGAATAAATAAACTTTTGTATGTAAAATAAAGTAAACATTAATATTTTTTAATGGAAGTAAATATTAATAGTTAAAGCGATAAAAAAAGAAGTTTAGTGGCTAACTTGAAAAATGATTAATAAGTAAAAAACCTATTTAGAACAAGTTAAACCTTTGAAAATTAATAAAAAGTGAACTGCATAAAATATTCCTTAAAATATGGTCACATGTGCATATGTCTTTTTAACGGGAAAAAACTAAATTTGTTAGTAAAAGTGAACATTGTGAATGTGGGCCCAAATTGCGGATATGAACTGTGTTTTTAATATAGGGTCACCGTTTCATCTCAGTTTGAAAACATCCAGTTTATTGGAAAACGGAGTCGCCACGCCATTTTGATTTCCTCAAAACTTTGAAAAAAAGGAATAGGATCCGGAGGTTAAGTTACTCATTGGGAAGAACGTTTGGCGTTCACCCAAGAAGCCTTGCCAAAGGCAAGTCTCCCTAGATCCAATTTTTGTGCTTGTTTTGTGTGTTTGTGTGTGGGATGTGATTTGAAAAGGGGACGGAATGTGCCAAGTTATCTTCCGGACGTATAAACCATTTGAGTTGGTTATCGCTCGGGATTCCTTGAATTTGATGTGTTCGAGATTTTGATCCCGTGCTCATCTTGGACTTATGATCATCATTAAGTGACCTTTTTACCCTCCCGTTGGAATAATCAACCATAGTAGGCGTGAAAGCCTTGGTGTGTTTTAAACCAACGTTCTTCGGGACTTGATCTTTATGTGATCGAGATAGGGACACGTTTATAGTCCAAGAATGAGACTCTTTAGAAAAGGAGAGCCTTTGCCCATCAATCCTACAACTTGAGACGATTGAGCTTAGTAGGGACATTTATGCTCGTCTCAAGTGATGATCGGAGATGTAGGGGCCAAGGTTTGTCCGCTTCTAAAGGGACTTCGACTATGGCATCTTTAGTGGAGAAAACGATGTAAAGATGAGACCTTTACACCGATCCACCCCACGGGATGCTCCAAATACCAAAGGGACTAAGGGGAGGGGTATAAAGATTGGATCTTTATACTCATTCTATGTCTTTCGTGCCTTAAGCAGGTCACTAGACAATCCTTGAAGAGTGATCCAACCATGAGGGACATGGGGGAGTTACATTGGAAAGTAAAGATTGCATTTTTATGAGAACTAGTGTAACTCCCGTGCGATGCACGGATCATTACAGGTTATTCTAAAACAGAAATTAAAGAAAAACAACAAAAAAGTGAAATAAATTTATACATTATGAAAAATTTCCTTAAACACTACATTATCAGTACATAGATCAGATTGGAATGAAGAAAGTAAACATTAATTTTTACAAAAGAATACTACGTCGTCTTAAAAAATAAATTACTATCTTCGTCCCATTGAATATTTTATAAAATATTACTTCATTCATTTGTTTAAAAAATTAATGTCATATATTGAAACGAAGGCACTAACATTACAAACATTAATTTTTTAGGCAAATGAAGCAGTATTATTTTTTAAAATATTCATTGGGATGAAGAAAGTAATGTTCATTTTTTTGACAAAAATGTAGTATTATTTTTTTGGTTATTCATTTTGAGTCGAAAGTAATATTTATTTTTTAAATGAAGATTATAATTTTTTATAGAAGTATATTTTTTAAAGTATTTATTTGAAATGAAAAAAATAATATTTCTATTTAGTTTTTTTATTAATAATTATTAATTTGTAATTTAGAGTGAGACGGAGTTTGTACCTTTGTTTGGTTTGGATCGATCGTGGCCTTGTTTGGATCGGTTGGCCTACTTGTAGCGAGTTCAAATTTTAGTTTTTTTTTAATAGCATAAATTAAAATAAAATTGAGCAAGTTTAAATTCGCAAATAGTTTGTCGGCTTGAAACCTATGAGGAGGTCAAACCATCCGTTAACCGGTAATGCTAATTTTACTGATACATCGGTTGAGGTCGGTTGAGGAGAAGCGTGTCAAAAAATTTATTGTGACCGATGTATAGATATTCATATTTCCTTCAATTCATTGGAAACTATGAGCCGATGGAAATGTGGATAGTACGAAGCTAATTTTACTCTTGAAATCATCGGTCACATCAGTTAACCGGTCAAAGCTAAGAGTAAGAGCAATAACATTAAGTTTACCGGTCAAAGCTAGTATTAAGAAGTCAAAAAGTTCATAATTCCTTCAATTCTTCAAGAAGAGTAGGAGCATTAATTTACAAATCATACGTCAAAAAAATTATGTTATTGTATTTAATAATTAAAATTTAATATATAAAAGATTATTTTTCTCCACTTGTTTTTTTTTACAACATTTTCTCATTCAAAATAGTTTTAAAAAAGTTTATATTAAGAAATGATGACAATAAAATAAACATAAAATATTCAATTTAAGATTTTTTTTCTCAAATAATTCCATTTTAAAACAATTAATAAATTATACTCCCTCCGTCCCAGACCAAGGGTCCTCGGGGGGATTTCACGCTTCTTAAGAATTTTTTTTAAAGTGGGTAGAAAATTTTAGGAGAGAGAATGTAAAAGTTAAATGTGTGGTAGGGAATAGGAGAGAGAATGTAAAAGTTAAATGTGTGGTAGGAAATAGGAGAGAGAATGTAAAAGTTAAAAATATTTAATAGGAGAGAGAATGAGTGGGAGGAATAGTAATGGTTTTTTTGTAAATATATGAAGATGATAAGGGTATAAATATATGGAAAACTTTCCATTTAAGGAAAGAGACTCTTGGTCTGGGAATGACCAAAAAGGAAAGTAGGACTCTTGATCTGGGACGGAGGGAGTAATATTTTCAATTTAAAAATAAAATAGTAATTTGAATATATTTTACCAAAAATTTTAACAAAAAAATTGGTCAACAGACAGACAGATATTTTGATCGAGGATAGTACAAAATTTTAGATGATCATAATTGATTCAATGTTTATTGATTACTTCCTAAAAGGCCCTTTGTTTAGATATTATTTTCTTTTAAGGACACTCTCTTTTCCTTATTCCAAAAACAAAGTTTTTCCAAACACCTCTCACACCCATTTGCCTCCCACATGATTTGTAAATGAAACCTCTAAACACCCAAACTACTCTCAACCTCATATAAACCGTAACCTCCCTCCCGTCCCTTCTCATTTGGATCTCTTCACCGGTTCACCCTCTCTCTCAAACACATACATATCTCTCTCTCTCCAAACACTGCTTTGCCTCTGGGGACTCCATTTTGCTCTCTCCATTCATCGGTCAACCTCCATCCACCGTTCCGGTCCCCAGCCTTCTTACCTCAACACCGATTATTTCGCCGGTTATGCTCGTCGCTAAGACATCATTGCCATTATGTGCTCCTTCCATGTCTATTATCGCCATCACCCTTTTAGATCTGTACGGATCTGGTTCATATATGAATATGGCGACAACCGTCTTAATGAATGTTGCTTTGCGCTGTCCTTTCTTCTCTACCTCGCCAAATAGATAATATTCAAAGGTGTTTAAGATACCATGATCCCTTGCTCCCGTTCTCAAAGGTGTATTCTCTAACCTTTTTCGATTTAAAATATGAAAGTTCATATATGATGATTTTAATAGTCAAGCTATTGGAGTTTTGGTCTTTTGCTGGGAACTAAATTTATTGGTTAATTGGTTGTGTCTGGATTGTTTTTGAACAATGTGAACCTAAAAATATTATATTGACCGATTTCTTCTACTTCTTCTGTGTATGTATGACTGGTTTCTCTTTCCGTCTCAGTCGGCTTCTTCATTTAACTTGGTGGAGTTGCCTAGGTCAGCTGTCGGTTAATGCTAGCCTCAATTGGTCGGGCACACATTTCGACTGGAGCTTAGTCTATCGGCAATCCAATGATTTCTACTTATTACATACCGATTTTTGGAGGATCCGTATCACAAATTGAATAATCCTAATCAGAAATTATTGTTTAAAATTATATTTTAAAAGATAATTAAAATAAATAAATTTATAACTACATTAAAATTATATTTTAAAAGATAATTAAAATTTTGATTGGATCAATAAACTCATGCCACTTGGCTTGATTAAAGAATATAATGGAGTGAGAATGAGTGGCGATCATGGTCGGTTGACCGAATTTGTTCGTCCTTAGTTTTTCCATTACCGATACCCCTTAATTAACCCATCTGCTCATCGGTCAGGTTTAAAACGAACAATCTTCCTGATCTTCTCCATCTGCTCATCGGTCCCACCATACATTTCACTATCAGTGTCTTTCTTCTGTCAGTATATTTTTTAAAGTATTTATTTGAGATGAAAAAAATAATATTTCTATTTAGTTTTTTTATTAATAATTATTATTTTGTAATTTAAAGTGAGACGGAGTTTGTACCTTGGTTTGGTTTGGAATAAGTGAGTTTGTTGACCAAATTGTTGTTGACCGACGGAAAAAATAATATTTTTATATAGTTTTCTTTATTAATAATTATTATTTTGTAATTTAAAGTGAGACGGAGTTTGGATCGGTTAGTTCACACGTGTTGGGCTTGGGGTTGACCGATCCTTGCCCCTTGACCGATCTTTGCCCATTAATATTAAAGAAGTCTTGGATGAAAGACATTGAAAGTGGACTGGACCGTTGCCTGCGCCTTGCCTTGAGGCCTTGACCGTTCCAAAATTTCATTTTATTATTGCCTTGTTGTCTGACGGTTGCCTTGGCTTGAGGCCCTTGACCGATCCGTGCCTTGGATCGGTTGGGGATGTTTTTGGATCGATCGCCCAACCTTGGACCGGCTAAATTTTCATTTTCTCTTGACCGATTTCTTGCCTTCTGTATGACCGGTTGGGACAAAAATTGGAAATTAATCCCCACCATCCTTCCTCCTTCTTCCTGTTATTCCCTTCTCACTCACTCACTCACTCACTCACTCACTCACTCTCTCTCTCTCTCACACACACACACATTTCTTGAAATCAACTGTTAAAGATGTGATAATGCTCCTCGTTTGAATCGGTTGTGGGCTATAAATCGGTAATGACATTATTTGAGAAAAATAATCAAGAATATGTGCAAAGTGTCCTAACCGATCGAACCGGTCAATGAAGGTTTTAGATTTATATTTCTTTTTTTGATCGGTTAACCACCTTAACCGATTACGGTTTACCAGTTATACCCGTTTTAACCGTTTTTAATTTTTTTTTTCTTTTTAAAATTAGGTTTTTAAAATAATTTTTTAACAAAATTATTTTTTGAAAAAATCCAAGGCCACGGCCAAGGCCGGCCAATTCTAGCAATGCCACGGCCGAATGATTATGCTAACCTTGGCAAAGGCCTCATTATATGCCAAGGCAAGGCCATTTCACTTTCTTTTTCTATCGATGTGGGAATTGAGATATCCCTCATTCTCCGCCTGCGTACACGGGCCTTTTCCTGCGTGTGAACAACACGCGCCAATTTATCTCCCACTCATAGCTTGCCACGTCGACTTTTCTCAAAATATCTTCAATTTTGTTTCAATTTTGTCACGACATGAAATTACTAAAATGCCCTTGACTTTTGGGGGGGAAACCAAGACTTTCTTGCTTTTATATATATAGAGATATGTTTTCTTAGCAAATATAATAGTATATATAGAGAACGACGAATGAGAATGTGATATTTGAAATTGAATTCAAATTTGAAATTTAAAACTAACCGCGAAGAAGAAATACCAACCCAAGGAATGTTTGAGCTAAAAGGAAGAATTGAAGAACTACAGTTTTTAATAAATTATATTCCAACTGAAGAAGAAGTAGAACAATTGTTAATAGTTAAATTTGCATGGAAGACACCTGTACAATTCAACTTATCATCCATCTAATATGAAACACGTAGCAAGAATTGAGTAATTTTTCTTTTTTTTTTCTGGATTTTCAGCTTCAGATTCAGATGGGAATTGACATTACAGTCCATGTTTATTTTTATGATTAGTAAAAATATTATTATTTATATTATCATTCATTTATAATTAAAAATATTACTTCACACGTAATTAATTTTAACTAAAAAGAAATTGAAAATTAAGTAAAGGATAATTAACAAATTTATATTTAAAAAAGATGAATTTTTTTATTTGTCCAAATCAAATGAAAGAAGTCTCTATTTAAAGAGGGAAAAAATTATGAATTTTGGTGTAAAAAAAATTAAAAAATAATAATTTAATATATAATATTTGAGGTCAAAGAAATGGGATAATTTTTTTTTTTTTGAAATCCTTCCAGCCAATGGTGTATTGCCATGTGTCAAGGAAAAAAAAAGAAAAAAGAAAAACGAAATAATGCGGAGAGAACGTGCCCTTGGCGGCGAGTGGAATACACGCGCCAAGGAAAAGTCTAAAATGCCCCTCCCCTGAAAGCCGACAGGTGTCCAAAGTGGTTTTAAAAAAAAAAATAATAATTCTCAACCTGTAACAGATTGCCACGTTGATTTTCTGCCTTGTTTATTGCCTCTTTGCCACAACGTGAAATGTCCAAAATGCCCTGCATTGGCCAAACATTTATCAAAACCTTGTTATTATATATAGATAGATGAGAAATATGTTGGGAACTTTACAGTGGTATACATTTAGCTTCGAGTTAGGGGTGGATATGGTTCGGTTTGGTTCGGTTTGAAAGGAATTTGGAGACCAAACCGCTAGTACTCGGTTTGGGAAAATCCCAAACCAAATCGAACCATAGAAAATTTCAAACCAAACCAAACCAAACCACCTCGGTTTGGTTCGGTTCGGTCTCAAACCACGGTTTCATAAACGGTTCAAACCGTGGTCTGAACTGCGATCTAGACTGCTATCCGAACTACAAACCTGTCCAACTAAAAGCGTTGCTCTTTACATATTTTTTTTATCAAACTAGCAATCATATATATTAAACATAAAACACAAATACTACTATCCAAATAGGAATGAGTTTTAGTAAACTGAAAGTTCATTGTTCTAACAAGTACAACAAAAGAAACCATCTCAAAACAAATTACAAGACATTGTCTAAAGTAAAGATACAAAATTACAAATTCAAGATTCAACCATTAAATAAAAGTCAAATGTCTTAGTAGCAAGATAAAAGTATCAAACCAAATAGATTATACCAAAGTACCAAATCCAATAAATTCAAGTACGATCCAAATGCAAAATTCTTCACATTGCTCTTTCCAAGAGAAATCAAGAATTTCATGGTTCGGTTCCGTGGTTCGGTTTCACGGTTCTAAACCGCGGTTCGGTCTGAATCGGTTTGGTTCGGTTCGGTTTGGTTCGATTTTGAGGTTCCAGACTGCGAGCTGAACCGAACCACACGATTTATTAAATTTTCAAACCAAGCTAAACCATTTATAGAAAAAAATCAAACCAAACTGCGTGATTTGGTTCGATTCGGTCTCAAACTGCGATTTGAATCGAACCATGTCCACCCCTACTTCGAGTTTAAGGCTAACATCATCATTGACCCACATTGGACTCTCTTGGTCCAAATATGTAAACATTTAACATTTAAAAAAAATAAATTATTTTAGGATGGAGGTAATATGATACTCCCTCTGTCCCTAAAAGATTGTCCTGTTGTACATTTTGCAATTATTAAGGAAAAACTTCACCTTCTTGTACCTTAGTAGATTTGCACTAACATTCATGCCTAAGTTTAGAAATGAAACATACTTTTTGGGATAAGTCAAAATGACAAATGAGACAATCTTTCAGGTACGGAGGGAGTAATTAATTAAACTCAAGAAAATCATAATAACACCCTTTTTGCAGCAACTGTTAGGTTTTGTTGATGCTTAATATCTCCACTTTTACTCTAATTTTTACATCTACACCTACCTCCACAATATGTCATTTTTTTTATAATGTGCTTAATGATTTAATGTTCCAAAAATACAATGAAAAAAATATTATACACAATAGCCAACCACTATTTGTAGGATAAGAATTTTTCTGTTTTATGGCTTAGGTAAGCCAATTAGTCAAAGTCAAGCCAAACAATTTTTTTAACCACTTCTATTAGATTTATTGAAATAAAGCATTATTGTAACGGCCCCAAAGAACTTCTTTACTCGCAACGCTTCAACCATAAAAATCAGACAACAAAATGTAAACGTGGATGTCACTATGCGAAAGCCAAAGCAAAATGCCAAGTGTTTCTGTCCTCACCAAGACATTCGATGTAAAATTGTAACCTCCACGTACAAAACATTAGTATTTGAAATTATGTCTAATTTTGATGTAAAAATCAAACACCCACCATAAAACAATGTTTCAAGTAATTTCTAATTTTGACTTGTAAAATTTTAAACCACGCGTAAAACATTTTTTGAAGTCAATTATAAGTAATGACCACATTCTACGGGCCTAACGTAATGTCTACTGATTTTGGATAAATGGCCTCTAATAATTGTTGGCCTGCTAAAGTATGATGAATATTGGGCTTAATTATATGGGCCATGATTACAATAAAGCATTCATCCACCTTGGGCTCATGATTGCCCTCACATATCCGAAGGGGAAAAAGAAAAACGATTAACCACATTTTCTATCATGCTTCTTCGAATTAGCTTTAAAAGCTCTATGTTTTAAATTAACAGGGACTTATTAATCATCGAAAACATAATAATCTTTTTAGTCTGATTTATACCACTCACTTTGCCAATGAACTGTGGAAGTTCGAAGTGGGACAAACACCGATAAATTCATCACAAATAGAGTCCGACAACTTAGGCGTAAACAAGGTATCAGATTCTAAATCACGTTTATCTAGTTTCAGAATACTTGAAGAGAAAATAGTATCAATAAAACTTTGATGGGGAGGTATAAAGTTTTTTGCCATTACATTTATAAAAATTACTCTCTCGGTAGTTGGCTTTGTGAAGTATATGACGAAGTTTTTGTATATACGACACTATTTGTAAAGTTGGGGTTAAAGTTTTTGGAATTTGGCTTACGAGCTCCAAATGTATAAAGTTTTTGGATTATCATTAATATCATTATCATTATTTTTTATTTTTTTTTAAAGGAAAAAGATAACACCGATGAACTTGAACATGCTCAATCTCCATATTTTCGCTATCAAAATTACCAACATTCATAGAACTTAATATCAACTCGAAGTCTGAAATATACTTCCCCTTCAAAAGAATCGGTCGTTATAGTTGCAATACCCCGATGCATAAAGAAATCTCCGGTCCCACCAACCACGGATATATCCCTAGTCTTGTTCATTAGTGGATCAGCCCCAATAAAATTTATGCTACCCTGATGTTGTGTGGTGTTGAATACGAACGAAAACCCTAGCCACGCAGTGTAGGTGTATTTCGTGTCGTACATGTACATCCCTTGGGCCCTACCAACCGGAGGGGAATGTAAATTGTTGTCAAGAGTAATGGGATCGTCGAAAATAACTATATTACCAAAATGGAACTTGTCAGCGAGAATTGTCAAGTTTGAGCCATGGGGTGCACCCACTATGGACGAAGTGGCATTTTCGACATTTTGGCCGTTGTATATAATGTCATGGAAGAAGAATACCAGGTTTTTGCAGGGTTGATATTGTCTTTTTTGCACCGAATAAGCGGAAGAAATGGAGAGGAAAATGAAGAGGAAAAGAAAAGAGATGGAACCCTTTGATGCTACCATTTTCTTGGTTTGTTAGCAAGAAAATGGCATGGAAAATTGAGTAGAGTTAACTTGTGACTTGTAGGTCTAGGTACTTTTCTCCTTATATAGTGTTACTTATTCTGGATCTTATATGGAAAAGTTGGTTTAAAAAAAAAAATTAAAAAAAATAAGCCCCATGTTCAATGGTTCACATTGCCACTTTTCCATAGAATATTGGACCACAAACCTACCCACTAATATATGTTTCAAAATTTATATATATTATTATATATATTATTATTATTATACCGTAAAATGGTGTTATTACAGTTAAAAAACGTGAAAAAAAAGTAGCAATAAAATTATTTTGGTTAGCACTTTTTTGAAAAAACTATTTTCTTATTTAAAAATGTTATACTAAAAATGTGTGACATTTATAGGACAAAGGGAGTAACATGCAAACTTGATTGCCTTTCAGCCATTTAATTAGCAATTAAAAATTGCTAAATGATTGCTAAGATTATTATATGTACATGTAATGTGGAAATGAAGATGAGGTGACGAGGCTAGCATTAATTTGCAACTACAAAATCATACTCCTCCGTCCCACTTATTTAAAACTTATTTAAAGAATCCTACTTTCTCTTTTGATTCATTTCAGACTAAGAATTTCATTCCATAAATGATAAATTTTGAACATGTTATGACATTTATACCCTTAAAATGTAAATATATTAAAAAAAAAATATTCATTGTGCCCTTATAATGTTAACATATTTATAAAAAAAACCAATCAAAAAGAGGTTTTATCATAAATATTTTAACTTTTACATTCTTTCTCCTCTAATCTTCTACCCATTTGCAATTCTTTATTCATTTTTTTTAAAAAAAATTAAAAAGCGTGAAATACTACCCTAGGACCCTCAAAGTGGGACGGAAGAAGTATCATTTTTCCATTCAATTTTGTTGCCGCCATTTTCCACAAACATCCCAACTCATGCAACTTGCCTTTCTACCAACTATATTGAGATGTATAGCAAATTTGAATTGTATTTAATGAATAAAACGATTTTTAATATCTTTACTTTTTCCAGCAGAAGTCATTCTTTTAAATAAAAATATGTTTTTTTTTAAAAAACTTAAATGATAAATATGTTAACGATTGAATAGTCATTCAGTCAGCATAGCATAACGCATCCAACCATTAATTTTTGACTAGTCAACATAATATTGTACTTGTTAGGATTTTGGTCCCAACCACAATTGCTAGATTGATAAGAATGCAAGCACAAAATAACAACACAAAATCTGGGAGAAGCGGCGTTTTCCATAAGTAAGTTATGGAGAACGGGTATCAAGTGCGACAATGATAGATAATGAAACCTATATGAAAGTGATATCCAGAAACCTTGAATGAATATCCAAACCTTCAAAATGTTTACGGATATACATTGAAAGGTTTCGGATATCCGAAAACCTTCAATAGCAATTTCTGGATATGCCCTAACACATTACGGATATGCACCTAGGTTTTACGGATATGCACCTAACGGTTTACGGATATACATTTCACATCCTTCGGCTATCAAATACAAAGCTTCGGATATCAAGCTGCAAGCTTACACTATCAAATCTGAAAGCTTACGGATATCCGGAAGTTTTTGGTCTTGGCCTTGGGTTTTTTTTTTCTGGTTATCAAATGTAAAGCTTCTGGCTATGAAAAACACGTTTCTCCATAGTTATGGAGAAACGCGTTTCTCAGCAGACGCACTCAAATAACAATAATAGCAAGAACAAAGAAAATACGAAACAAATTTGAAAAACAATGAACACAAGAGATTTACGTGGTTCACCAACTTGGCTACGTCCACGGGCGACGGAGAATCAATCCACTATAATCAAGAAGAGTACAAGGAGAATCAAGGTGAAAACCTTTCACACAATCTCACAATCTCTCACAATACAATAGTGAATAAACAAACTTGTTTCTCTCTCTCTCAAGTTCACGACACAGAAGAAAACAATTGACAAAAGGGGCTATTTATATAACTAGGTCATGCCAAACCGCAGCCTGCCGGCCCGAACGTCAGGGCCCGGCCACGCATGACGGTTGGCCGCCGGTGAGGCGTCGCCTCAATCCCACCGAGTGGCGCCGCACTTTGGAACTGCCTGGCAACCGAAGCAACGTTCGGCGGCCACAGGCGCACGCCGAGACCAGGCCATGCGGCCGCCTCGAGGCCAAGACTCGAGCCGCCCTTCTCGGCCGTCAGCGCCACTCCTCGCCTGAAGTGGGCGCCCGCCTCAGCATCGGGGCATCGGCGGCGGCTTCCATTCATTTTGTCAACAAATTGTGAGTCACCCCAACAATTCTCCACCTTGACGAACAATCCCGAAACAAGCTATCTCCAAGAGAACATCTCTTTCTCCGTCGCCACGCCCCGAAGGGCATCAATAACTAGTAACTTCAACTAAGTCCAAGAACTTCTTGAACTTAGCAATCGAAACCTTCGAACCCGGCTTTGTCAACATGACCGCCTCCGTTATAGTCATAACATACCCAATACAACCATCACTGTTCTTTCCATACACAATGCACACCCAAGCATTTGAATACGGAACCCGTGACACACCATCTTTAGATTTGGGACTATCTAAAGAACATAACCATTTCACCCGGTAAGCATCATTGATATCTTTCGCAGCCACAAGTATGCCATCGACATAAACAAGATAAACCAATGTGCCATCACTACAAACCATCAAGTAAACACAACAATCATCCAATTTACTCCTAGCAAAACCAAGGGTAACAATAAAAGTGTCGAACCTTTTATACCACTGTCGAGTTGACTTCTCCAAATCAAACATGGACCTCTCTAACAGGCAAACATGATCCTTACCCTCGACAACAAACCCTTCAGGCCGGCGCATGTAGATCTCCACCTCAAGCAATAAATCTCGCATTGCCACCATGCTCAACAAGGCGTAAATACATGTGTGCATTACTACCGGTGAAATTACTCCATTGTAGTCTCCTTTGAATTTGTAGACCCACTTGCGGCTGACTAATCCCTTCTTTGGTGGAGGTCTATCAAATTCCCATGTCCGATCTTCCATAGTAACCAACAACCTTGCAGAAACAAAACACGACATAACTTCCTTGTAGAAGACAGCTTCATGCACATAAACATTTGCGGCGGACAAGACATAAGAAACCATCTTCTCAAAGTCATATCGAACAGTACTATCATTCCTTCTTCCCCTACCAAGATCATTTGGTAGTCTCCACTGCTTGTTGGTCTCCTCCTTCGAACTGGAGCATCGGTCGGAGTCACTATATCGAACAAATCAACAAAGCATCCAAGTCACGTTCCACCCACTTTTGAGTTATCTCCAACTAACTCCACTGTTTGTATACCCGTTACGCGAACAATTCTTCTCATGGAGACGTAGAGCAACATCTCTACCAATCGGGGAACTTAGACGCAATAGGATTCCATAACCGAAAACCACTCACTCCAGGATATTTACGTCAATCCCTTCAAGCCAATGTGACCAGATGTCATGTCCCATGGTTGAGTAACCTCCGCCTCAATCGTTGACCCCGTTGCAATAGACACATCACCAACAACCGTAGACCCAAGAAGCTTATACAATGTCCCCACCTTCTTTCCCTTCAAGGCCACCAAGTCACCTTTAGTAGCCGATAATAAGCCATTCGCAATGGATAAACTATACCCAAGACTATCCAAGGTGCCTAGAGAAATCGGGCTCTTCTTCGGTTCGAGGAACATACCCGACATTCGCAATTTCCGCACTACTCCATCAAACATCTTAACCTTAATAGCCCCAATACCAACAACCTTGCATGCGGTATTATTCCCCAACAAAACTACTCCACCAATAGAAACCTTATATGAACAAAACCATGCCCGATTTGGACTAATATGATAAGAACAACCCGAATCCAAAATCCAACTATCACGAACTTTGGTACCCGGATCACAAGCAGTAAGTGCATCACAGTCACTGTCATCACTGGTGTTTTCAAGCACCACCCCAACTTCACCCTTGGCCTTAGCGGTTGTATCATCATTCCTTTTACCTCCTCGGTTAGGACAATTTCTCCGAATGTGTCCCTTCTCCTTGCAACCATGACATACCACATCTTTAAACCTTGAACTTGACCCCTTCCCGTTCCTCTTACCGCTTTTAGCAATTAAACCCTCACCTTGAGATTCAGCACTTGGGGAAGTCAAGTGCTGTCTCAATAACCTCACGGCTTAATAAAGCGGTCTTGATCTCTTCCCAAAGCAATCTCTTCCTTGCCATACAAAGCTGTCTCGCGAAAGTGCATGTATTCCGAAGGTAGAGAACAAAGCAATTTTACCGCCATGATTTGCTCATCATCAATTTCGATATCGACATTCTTCAAGTCCATGACCAAGCCATCAAATTCATCAAGATGTTTCTCCAAGGACTCACCCGTTTTGAGTTTACACTCCTCGAGTTTCTTCAATAGTAGCAACCTGTTACTAACACTCTTAGTCATGTACAATTGCTCAAGCCTAAGCCAAAGCCCTGCCGCAGTCTTCTCTTCCACAACCTCTCTCAATACCTCATCTTTGAGGCTCAATTGTAAGAGAGATAAAGCCTTCTCGTCCATGTCGTCAAACTGTGCATCCGCCAAGTTTGCCGATTTCTTCGCCTTCCCAAGCAACGCCTTGACGCAATTTTTACCCACCAAGATTGCTCGCATCTTTACTTGCCATAGCCCAAAGTTAATCTTGCGATTAAACTTCTCAATTTCGTACTTCCCAGACATCGTTACCAATAAGCAATACAAGATCCACAAACCGGAGCTCTGATACCAATTGTTAGGATTTTGGTCCCAACCACAATTGCTAGATTGATAGTGGTGGTAGGGACCGCGACCATCCCACCACTCCACATTAGTATGATATTGTCCGCTTTGGGCCCAGCCCGCACGAATTTGCTCTTGGGTCAACTCCCAAAAGGCCTCATACTAATGAAGTGGGTGTGTGCTCTTATAAACCTGACAATACTTTGTTCAATTGTCGATGTGGGATTGGGTTTGCACCCCAACAATCCTCCCCTCAAACCAAGACCATCCGCAAAGTCACACAAGAGGGAATCCCACCACCACTATAATCGCACACACACGGTCCACCCAGGCCGGAACATCCGAACCATGGCTCTGATACCATTTGTTAGGATTTTGGTCCCAACCACAATTGCTAGATTGATAAGGATGCAAGCACAAAATAACAATAATAGCAAGAACAAAGAAAATACGAAACAAAATTGAAAAACAATGAACACAAGAGATTTACGTGGTTCACCAACTTGGCTACGTCCACGGGCGACGGAGAATCAATCCACTATAATCAAGAAGAGTACAAGGAGAATCAAGGTGAAAACCTTTCACACAATCTCACAATCTCTCACAATACAATAGTGAATAAACAAACTTGTTTCTCTCTCTCTCAAGTTCACGGCACAGAAGAAAACAATTGACAAAAGGGGCTATTTATATAACTAGGTCATGAAGCCAAACTGCAGCCAAGGAACGTCCAGGCCCAGCCCACGCACCAACGGTTGACGCCGTGAGGCGTCCGCCTCAATCCACGCGGGCGCCCGCACAGAACTAGCCTGGCCCGAAGCCCAACGTTCGACAGCCGAGGCGCACGCCAGAGACCAGGCCATGCGGCCGCCTCAAGGACAGCACTCAGGCCACCCTTCTCGGCCATCCAAGCGCCCTCCTCGCACAAGTGGGGCGCCCGCCTCAAGCATCAGGGCATCAGCAGCAGCTTCCATTCATTTTGTCAACAAATTGTGAGTCACCCCAACAGTACTGTTGACTATATATCGCACATCTTTTAAAAAATTAAATATAAATCAGTATATAAATTTGAGGGGCTACTACGCTAATTATCATTCATTAATTTTAAAAAAGAACTTGCTATATACTCTGTTATCGGTCAATCTAAATCTAAGTTAATACTTACTTTGAGTCTTTCTAATTTACTTCTGACCCATTTTTAAATTCTATAATGCGCGTCCAGTCACATTCAATTATATCGAAAAGTCCATTTATTTATTGATGGAGAACCCACCAATAGAATTGGTTTGGGTTATGCCCTTTTTGATTTCTCTATCACTTGCCAAAGGAAAAAAGGACTAGTACAAAATTGATTCAATTCAATTGTGGTGGATAAATATTTGACTTTGGTTGCACTCCTAGTGAGCATTTACTACCTATTAAGTACTCACTTTGGGTGGGATCTTTCTCATACACTAGATGCATCAATCTCTAATTCTATTATTATTAGTGGTTGTGTAACAATTTTGACATTTTAATATTTGTTATATGTCATTGACTCTAGTTAAAATCTCAACTCCTATTATGTCAAAATCTTTTTTTCATCTACCTATGGAGGAAAAAGTCACAAGTTCTCTTAATGAAGCAAGACCATGAAAAAAAAAAAAAGGGGGAAAAGGAAATCTTAGGGGGTAAAAAAATACTAACATAATCTCTTAATGTCATTTGAGTTAAATTATTGAAAAAACCATGTTTTAATAATGTATTAATAATAAGTTTTAAATTACATTTGGACGATTTTTAAGAACTTGATTAAAAAATTAATTAAATAAACCACTAAAAATGTCAAATATATATATATTGAGAATACTACTCTCTTCGTTTAAAAAGATACTCATTTGATTTTGAACCATCGAAATAAAATTTAAAAATAATTACTAAATCACTTTGTGATTTAATAATTACAATTTTTATTTTTTTACTAGAATAACTATATTGAAAATATTATATCAATGTCCACTTATATTAATCATCTAAAAATTAAATAAAACTATAAGTCCGAAATAGCGTATAAAAACAATTTTGTTTTTTACTTTTTTATTGTTTTGCTATTTATATTCACCATTATTCATCTCATTTTTCTAGCCATGTGCTCCATAGATAGCTATCAACCTCCCCCATCTTTTAATTTATCAATTAAAACTAATTATTTACGTACTCACTTATGTGGCTGAAAGATGTATATAAGGAGCAGCTTATCTGGTTTATCGAGCGTAGAATATTGTTTTCAAAGGGGTGAAATTGAAAGATTTTTTTTCCAAAATATAGCTTTTTAAAAATTTATATTCCAAAATAACCTCCTCCAAAAGTTATGTACTAAAGTGACACTTTGAATCAAATTCGAAATTGGTAATTCCGGATTAATGCATTTCGAAATTACAAATCCAGATTAGATTTTTTTTTTTCAAAACTGAATTTTACAAAATAATTTTTCTGTTAATAGAGAGCGATTGCGCTTATAGTATGGAGCGATCGCTCCCAATGTATTCCGGCGTTACCAATTCCGGATTCAGTATTATGATTTTAAACTACTGCATAACTAAATGTTGTATTATACATAATACAACATGAGAACTTATGGGGCATTTTAATACAATAAGGAACTTAGTGGAAAGTGATTTGTTTCAAAAGGAACTTATGGGGCAAATTCCCAATTATCAAAGTTTTCGTAGCTCCAGGTTTTGGGTTGTTGATAATGGTTTTCGCATCATCAGATATCTGAAAAAATAATTGGAACTCTTATCATATATCTCAAGTTAAGAGGTTTTGTTATTAATAACAGATTTCACCAAATATATAAGTTGTATTTCAGTAATTCAATAAAAAAGAAACTTTTTGGAGGATAGAACAAGAGATCAATGCCTGCGTAATTAAGAGAAGTTCTGACTCACTTCTTTCTTCCCGATAAAACGGGTAAAGAACAATCAACGGCTTCAAGCATCTTCTTTATTGTCAACCGAAGCTTCAATAATATGGACAATCAAATTAGAAATCAGTAAATGAATGAATTATCATATGAAATTTAATTAAAAGGTTTCGACTAATACTCTGATGATATGCTTTGAAGCTTGAAATGTGACATTGACCTTTATTGTTGTATACTCCTTCCCATCTTGAGGCAACCTACAATCACTAACATATGTCAGTTTATTTCAAAAAATGTCTGTTTAGTCATTGTATGTTGCTTTGTATAGAGTAACTAATTACGCTGAATTGAAGATATTAGTGTGTGACGAATAGGGAAAGACTGTGGATGAAACAATAAATGTTATTTACAAGATTTTTTTCAAAATTTATAATTGTTACTGTTAATTTTATTATGAATAGTTTTTAATTACTTGTTTAGTGACTTTTTTAATTGCTGAGTCTCCTTATATGTCAAAAAAAAAAATTGGTTATGCGTTAAATGCACGGGTGTTATACTAGTTGATTATTATTTAGTAAGAACATGTTTTTAAATGCACGTTGACATTCTTATAAATAAGTCAAATTTCGTGTGTGATAACATTTTTTTGTAAATGAGTGAAACTTCGTGCGCACTTTGTCCATTGCCAACAGACCAAAGTTCAAAGGGTTCTGGATAATAATATTAAACCTTATGGATATTAATTAACAAACATATTTGAACAAGTTATAACCAACAAACGTTTTGAATATCAAGTTCAAAGGGTTCTGGATAAAATATTAAAGTATTTTGAATATAAATTAACAAGCATATTT
Organism: Adenophora triphylla var. japonica; assembly: GCA_022495995.1. Lineage (NCBI taxonomy): Eukaryota > Viridiplantae > Streptophyta > Magnoliopsida > Asterales > Campanulaceae > Adenophora > Adenophora triphylla. The sequence goes on from JAFEMH010000708.1 coordinate 556,369, forward strand.
GAACAGGACCGATCAACAAATCTTCTGAATATCAACATTAAAGGTTTCTAGATATCAATATTAAAATCTTCTGAATATGAATTAAAAAACACATTTGAACAAGGTTAAAAATAACAAACCTTCTAGATATTAATGTTAAATGTTTCTAGATATTCAGAACATTTGAGATTGATATTCAGAAACTTTGAGACTGATATTAAGAAAGTTTGTAAATAAGTGAAACTTCGTGCGTCCTGAATTCCTGACCAACAAACCTTCTGAATATCAATATCAAAGGTTTCTGGATATCCATAACCTTTAAAACTGATATTCGAAACCTTTTATAAATAAAGTGTTAAAAGATAGTCGGTGATAGTGTTTGTAAATAAGTGAAACTTCGTGCGCCCTGAATTTCTGACCAACAAACCTTCTGAATATCAATATCAAAGGTTTTTGGATATCTATAATCTTTAAAACTGATATTCGAAACCTTTTATAAATAAAGTGTTAAAAAAATAGTCGGTGATAGTGTTTGAAATGATTAGATGTAGTGTTATAGAGATCCAATTTGTGTGTTAAAATGATATAACACATACAAAAACACGTTTTTTTCGAATCATTAGAAAAAACACATTTCTTTAAGAGAGTTACTCAGTAAAAAAAGAATTCAACGTACTCAAACCATGTTCAATTTGATTAATTTGCAATTCGTTGAATCAAATCGAATTGAACCAAACGAAAAATTGAACCACTCCAAACATAAAAAAAAGTAATGTTATATTATTTGATAAAAAAAAAAGCACTGTTTTATTGTATCAACCACTCAATAGTTTTTGTCAAAATCTTGCAAAAAAATTAGTTTTTTCGTGATATAAGAAAAAAAATTAGTTTTAAAGCACTAAGTCTAACTAATAAGAGTGAGAAACTGTTCTGAAAACTAGTTTTTTTATTACATTATGAAAAAAAACTAATTTTTTACAAGAGTTACTCATAGTTTTTATACATTTATCTTAACCATTAGATCATCATAAAAAAAAAAAAAAAAAAAAAAAAAAACAAGGTTCTAAAAAGTGCTAGGCGGATGTTAGGCAGCGGAGCCGGGCCTAGCACCTAGGCGGGGACTAGTCGGGATTAGTCGAGACCTAGGCGAAACTAGGCGTTGGAGACGGGCCTAGCGCCTAGGCGGGGCCTAGACGCCCTTAGGCGAGTTCTTTTAGAACAATGAAAAAAACTTTAAAAAAAATCCCCTCTAATCCACTTATTATTATTATTATTAAATACTCCCTTCGTCCCATAATAATATATAAACTTTCCTTTTTGGGCGTCCCACAATAATATATAACTTTTCTAAAATAGAAAGGAATCTTTACTATTCCCTCCACTCATTCTCTCTCCTACATTATTTTAATACTCACATCACCATTATAATTTACTATTCATTTCACTCATTCTCTCTCCTATTTTATTTTCACACTCACAACACTTTTAATATAATACTTCCTCCTTAATTTTCGTAAAAAATTAAAAGCCTATAAAATATTGGGACGGAGGGAGTATAACGTAAGAAAGCAGAATAATTGCCCAATCAGTGGTGCATTAGAGATGGGCCTTTGCCACGAAGGAAGTCCCACCAGGACTTGCAATTTCAAATACTCTCTTGAGCTCACTCAAAATCTTAAATTATTTCAAAAGGTTATCCATTCAAAAATTAAAAATTCTAAAATAATTTTTTTTTATTACTCTCTATGTCCTAAAATACTCGTAATTTAAATTATTTTACACATATTAAGAAAAACAATTAATACATATCAGAAATACTAAATTACTTTTTGAATATTTTAATTAATTAGGCAATTAAATGTTTTCACAATTACAATTACCTAATCATAAATAAGAATAATTTAGGTAAATTGTGTCAATGTTGTACAAAAAATTGCAAAACTGCAAGTATTTCAGGAAAAAAAAATCTCTCATATACTACTGCAAGTATTTTGAGACAGAGAAAGTACTTCTTTATTTTTTTATTTGTGGGTCTCACGTGTCATACTAACAACAATTATTTACTATATATTTCGATCCACATTCTCTCTCATGCCCAATTATCGACACTTACAATATATCATCTTTTTCATTTTTTCTTAACTTTTGAACCACTCTATTTTTAAACTATATAACGATAATAAGGGAGTCCTTTTTATTTTTTCCTTAACTTTTTATTCACTTTATATTTTTTTTAAGGGAAAATTGCATTTTGGGTCCCAAAATTTAGGAGTTGTTCCTAAGTCGGATCCTATTCTATCACTATTTACAATATAAGCTCCAAAGTTGTTATTCTGTTAACATTTTAGGATTTTTAGCTAGTTTTATTAGAAGAATCCGTTAAATGATCATGTGCAAGTCACATGTCATTTAACAGAGTGTTTTTGAACAATAATTCTTTCATTGTTGTTTTAATGCAGATTAAATGAAAATAAATAACCAAAATTAAAATCTAAATTAAAAATCTCATTTTATGTTTCAAACTTTAAAACAAATTAAAATAATTATTATCTAAATTAAAAAAACTAAAGAAAGTTAATATAATTAAATTTTTTTGAAAACATTAATATATTATGTTGGAAACGTTATTAGATTAAAATTAAATATTTCATTTTTTAAGCAATAATAATTATTTTATTGATTTAAAAATACAATATTTATTGGATGGAAATTAATAGTTAGAATAAAAAATTACTCTAATTTTTTTTTAAGAAAAATTACTCCACATTAGTATTATAAAAGAAAGGAAAAAAAAACAAGAAAAAAAAAACCAAAACCAAACCCAAACCCACATTCCTCTTCATCACTATTGCATTTGTAGTAGGTTCTTTCTTCAATTTTTTTTTTGATACCCTGTGTTCCCGGCTTACGGACTAATCCTGACCACTGTACCGCCTCGCAAGATGTCAGTGGAGGTAAATCATGAATGTGCCCTATGCCCAAAGGCAGCATTCCCCCTTATACTCTAGAGCCCCAAGGGAGCCCTCCTACAAGGCATTTACATCACTCTTACATCACCAATCTGTCGCCCAAACTCGCCCCGCGAGGCAATTACATCACTTTTACAACACCACCGTCGCTCCAAATGCTTCCCGCCAAGATTCAAACTCCCCACACCGAGGATACAAGCCCAAGAATGCCGCTTCCTTAACCGCACCTGACAAGTGTGCCTCCTGGGAGGCTCCAAAGGACCCCGAAACCCAAGGCAGAATTAAACTACGCAGATTCCCTTGAGGGAGCTGAACCTGCGACCTCCCCTTCGGGAGGCCACCAACATACCATTGGGCCAAGGCCACTTTAGTTCTTTCTTCAATTTTTTTATCTCACATTTCATGGTGTTTAGTTGAACCTTTGTCCTCTAATTTATCTCCAGATCCACCAAAACATAAGAAGATTCTGATGTGTAAATTGTTTTTTTTTTTTTTTTTTTCGATACCCAAAGTTCCCCAGCCTTCGCCGAGTTAGTCCTCGGGACCACTACCTACTGCCCCACAGCCGTCTCTAGCGGAGGTAAATCGCGGATATGCCCAATCCGCCCAGGTGCGGCAAGATCCCTATACTCGGCCCCAAGCGGAGCCCTCCTACAACGCGGTAGCCGAACTCCCCACACCGAGGTCGTAAGCCCAAGAATGCCGCTTCCTTAACCGAATGGATGTGTTCGGGAGGCTCCTAAGGACCCCGAAACCCAAGGAAGAAATTAATCCACAAGGATTCCCTCGGGAATCGAACCACCTTCCCTACGGAAGCCACCCAAGATACCATCGTCATTTTGTTGTAACTTATATATCATGGATGCCGATAGAAATAATTAATCTTTCTTTTACCTTATCTACCTAAACCAACGAGGAGGACGAGATTCGTAGTAAAGCCCTAGGTCGGGTACTCCTTCAATCGCTACGGCCTCATTCAATTTTTGTTGGTGATTTTAGTGTCATCAACTATTTTATTGTAATGGTGATTTACTAGAGATCAATGTGATTCGTAGTAGACTCAGATACGAGTAAGAAAAAGTGTGGAGTACACACTCATTTGAACTAAAACGAAATCAACCTCGATAAAGAAGTAAAAGCAAAGCGGTAGCACATTTTGCCGACGTGCTCTACGAGCAGAATCCTTGACTCGGCCGGAGAGCATACAATGTATTGTCTAAGTTTTGACACTTGCTCGGCCGAGGCATATGCCTTCGCCTCGGCCGAGCAAGATGATTGACACGGCCGTGCATTTCAAATGACACGCCGTGCAGCCTTGGCAAAATTCTTCGACTTGTATGCTCGGCCGAGCGAGTCCTCGACTCGGCCGAGCAAGCTTCCCGAACAAAGTGCCATTTCAAAATGAAAAGACACATTGCTTGGCTAAAGTCATGTCTTTTTGATTGTACCCTTTATCTCGATGCCTCTCCATCTCGTATATATACAGTAGTTTGATCTCCTTTCAGACACATATGAAATCATAAGAGTGATACAACAACAACGAAAGCACTAACAATTCTCAAGTTTTAGATTTGTCTTCTTTGCCTAGAAACAAATTGTGTGAGCGCCTTTATCCCAATAGAGATTTCGTGCAACCTGTGCAATAAAGGGTCGAAATACTTTATTCGGTGAATTATACACGATTCAATCATATATCCACCCTTGTTATCAAAATCAAGACCCTATATTCCCTACAAACGTAATAAAGTATTTCGTGATACTCATGGTCAGGAAGTACCGTGAAGGAGATGACGACTAAGTTTGGCAGTTAGGACCGCGAGGACCCCGACCCGGAACCTACACGTGTCCCGAGTCGGGAGCGTCCTCAAACTAACCCAAATATCCTAAACTTTTTAAAAACTTTGATTTAACTTTTCAAACGCTACACCATTTACATACCCATTTCAAAAATAACTCTACTCCTTTCTACGCCTGGGGGAAGAGTTGACCAACTCCGAAAGTAATAAATGATTTACAAAAAGATGTTGAATATAAAATAAGATTAAAGTTTATAAATACAAACCTCTTTAAAAGAATTATATCAATACACAATTTCTACGCCAACCTATACGCACCCGACAAACCCAAAATACCACATCCAACTCCTTTCCGCCCTTACTTGGCCGGTCCACCTGCCTCTGGGATCTAAAACAAGCAAAGGGAGAGGGGTGAGAATAAATCTCAATGAGCTATTATGATATGCAAAGAAGATGCCAAACAAAGTGCAATACATAGCATGGTAGCACAAAAACACCTTATAAAAGCGGTAAACACCTTACGTTACCTCATTTTACCTTTTTCCCGTCCGAACAATAAGTCGTACAACGTGGGAGTAAAACTCCACTCTTTCGTGAATTGCCTCCAAAGACATTCACCTCTTATAGGTCTCATGCCCCCGTAGATCCATGATAAGAAAGGATCCCTATATTAGAGTATCCCAAAAATAATATCGTCCCTCCTTACAACGGCCGCCACAGCCCGTAAAGCTTTTTGGGTCAATACACAGTATAATGTGCCCCCACCCCGTGGCCACAGAAAGCTGGGAAGGGTCACCGGATGATGTACCTTCAATCACTTATTCAACAAATCAATAATTGATTGGCATCCATCATACCCACCCGAACATAACACGCTCAAGCTACATGATAGTTACTTGGAGATAAATCCACAAACTGATAGTAATATAACAACATGGTAATGTATACTCATGCCAATCAATGCCATAATGCAACATTTAAGTAATACACTATGCATAGTATCATCAACAAATATGAATGATAACAAGTAAATTCACAAATGGAATAACCATACAACTACATAGTAACATATCCACACATGGGATAACATAACAACTTGTCAAATATTCCACACTTGGGGAGCCACATAACACTTGCCAAATAGTCCATACTTAGGATATTAAGGTAACCCTATAATCAATAATTCCACAACTTGGAATAACCATGCCACAAAGTGACACATACCCATTACCAATTAGCTCAATAGTGAAACCTATAGCTTTTACTCTATTGCAACTACTCACCAAAGGTATGGAGTAGGTGAGGCCACTATGAATCGTAAACCATTCTTACATAATTATTATACCACCTCGAACAACCTTAATAAAAGTTCAAGATCTATTTCCCAAGTTGAAACTATTTTGGTGAAGTTACAAATCAAACCTATCAACCATTTTCTGACAATAATTAAACTACTTCCACAATTCCATTTTGATCCCTTAAGATGTCATCAGTATAGCCAAAGTATTCTACTTTAATCTAGGTTAAAGAGATTTCATTTTGGTTCCCAGTTTGATTTGATTTAAACAAATTAGAAATTGATGCAAAGTAACTGTGCCAGGGCACGACCAGGCCCTGTGGCACGACCCGTGCCCATTTAACCTTCCCGCATTCCAAATGTCCCCAACCAAAGCACGACTTCCCTTAAATCTTGGTCACGACTGCCCCCATCCAAGGCACGACTAGCCACAAAGCACGACTCGTGCCCCGAACCTGCACTCAACAAGGTCAGAAATACCTATGTAGCTATACCAATTTATCCCAACCCAAGTTTCCTTTATTTTGTGAACATAAAAAGGTTTACTAACTTCATCCATATCATTATAGATCATTTAAATCTCCAAAATAACATCAAACCTAGGTTACTCACTCTTGGATTTACTACTTCATTCAACCATCACAATATCACATTTCACACTTAGTTTCTAAATCTAGTTCAATCCACTTTCTTACATTCTTAATCAACCTTTGTGAACAATACTTTCATTCTAAGGCATTAAACAATCATTTAATAACAATAACAACATCAATTCATTCGATGAGCATACAAAGAAAGGAAATCATAATAACTCACCTTAGATTTTAATATGGAAGATTGATCTTTCTCACTTGATGGATTCTTTCTAGATAATCCAACTTCAAAGCTACCCTTAGACTTGGATTTGATTTGGAGGAAGAGCTTGGCTTCAAAGCTTGGGTTGAGCTTCCATGGAGTCTAAGGATTTACTAGGAGGAAGATGAAAGAATGAAGGAGGAGGAAGGAGAGTGAGGAGGATGTAGAAGGGGGGGGGGGCGGATGGAGGAAGTAAGGGGGAGAGGAGAGGGGAACACTTGGGGATTTGGAGTGAAGAGGAATTGGCCCCCTCTTCTAAAGACTTTCAACAAATATTTAAATCATTCCCCCCACATATTTATTCTACTCATTTTAACCTCCTCTCACTATTTATCTATTTTCTATTTTTATTATTCCCCAATCTTCTTTATTTAATAACCAATAAATTCTCCAAAGATTCTAATCTTACTTCTCACCCAATTTATCTTAAATTAAGAATTTAAAGACATAAAGAAACACATAAAATAAATATAAATATTAAAGCATCTAATATAATATTAAAAATAAATGCCTAGGTCAGGGTCGTTACACTCACTCCCTTAAAGAAAATTCCCCGAATTTGACCGTCACTTACCCTAAGGATCAAATAGCAAAGGTCACCTTTCACACATTCTAACTTAACACTTTTCCATTAGATTTCTCAATGGCATAAATTCTACTACACACTTTCTTAACCCGAATACTCTAAGGACTTCACTTCCCAATTTGTCTCTTCAATACCATGATTCCTTCCAAGATTCCAAATTTCATTAATAATACGTATATTACAACGCAATATCCCAAGAATACCATAAAATTCTCACTAGCCCGAATTTTCACGACCTCAAAGAAAATATATATAAAAAGTATTACATCTTATGTCACCCAATACATTACGATATCACATTTAAAACTTCAAATACTCTATAAGCTGCCCCACATCGGTCTATAAGTCGACTCACCAACATTTCCTAAAACTTCAAATGGATCAACAAATTTTGGCGCCAATCTACCTTAGGCCTTGCTTCTCTAATCTCAACCCAACAAATTAGAGATCGATATTTTCTTCCCTAACAACGCCTCATACGGTTTTATCTCAAAGTTAGAATAATAACCGCTATCATACGCATCCAACCACCGGTAATCATACGACCTATCGACTACCAAAGTCCATCGTACATGCCCGTAGCATATCCTCAACAATACGTAATGATTCCTCAATTTTCACAAGGTTAAACTCAATAACATTCCTACATTCCAAAAGGACTTTCCCAAATGAGGCCTATCCAATCCATTTAATACTAGGGGTTTATACAACTAAACGATCCCCTAACATATATGAGAACTTCATCAATAAACCTCTCATCGCTATATATATAACGAGGAGAAAATACAATTCAACTTTCTATTATCACCATTCAATATTACAATTATATTCATGCCTAAGTGACAATCAATATTCAAATTGAAGGGTTGGCCGCCCACAACGGAGCCGATCCAACTCCAAAACAAAATCGAGTCTATTGTGACCGACACAATAATAACCCCACATTTATCAAATCATTTCTGATCACAACTTTAATATACTTAATCAATATAGGGAAACTAGGTTGCCCTTTTAACTTGCTTTGCATTTACGAACTATATCTTTAAAATAACCAATCTTTCGAAAATTTACAACATCTTTCAAAATTCCAAGGATAGATAAAATGAGATCAAATGAGACTCGAATGGTTTATTTATTTAAAACCTGCCCCATACCAGCTTTAATTAACTAAACCACTCACACTCTTAAGAAATTTTCAAAAGATTGATAAGCTACCAAAATAACTCGAGTGATTTAATTATCTACAACCGTCCCATACCAGCTTGTAGATAGTTAAATTACTCAGCGCATTTTAATGTACACAAAAACGGTTCACCGACCTTATTAAATCAATTATCCCCCGAAGGGTACAAATACTCACACCGGTTCAACACACACTTTCAATTGTTAAACACAATTAAACAATACCAACATAATATTCTTGTTTGACCTCTATTTATATTATAGCCACCACTTATAATATTTATACTTAGTTAATTTCTCTATAAGAAAACACAATCTTGCCATACTATTACTATTTCCGATAAATAACACTAAACAATCATTAAGCTTATAAACTAGGTAAATCATCCTCAATTCGATAATTCCTCAAGTTGTATATTCAACACTTTTACTTAATTTGAATCATCTATTCCCTACCTTTAATATTGGTATTGTACTTAGCAACAACATATTGTAAAACATCTAGTTCCCAATCAAATACCATAATTTCTAAATCGTAGAATATAATTGGAACTCACATAGATCAATCATTCCCGAATTTCAATTAAACATTACAAGATAATCTAACTTAACTCTCAATAACCATCAACAAACTCAAAATCCGTACAACGTTAATATCTTTCAAGCATCACACAAATCCCTCATATGATTCACGTAACTAAGTCGAACTATAGTATATAACCATCCTAAAGTATCCTGTCTCCCAATAAGATTCATCCTCATTTTCTCAACTAATGATAATCAATTCTCAAAACGAACCCTATACCTATTTCACCAATTTCGAAGTTGACCCTATAAGTCACCAATAACTACGTCTATTATACTTCTTCACATTTACCCTATTTACCTCTCCATGGCTAGTACACAATCCATAAATCAAAACGGTCATACTAGATATAAATGTTGTCTTAAGTATATCCTTAAAGCAATTTTCCACCGAAATTGTAACACTCCGAAAATTCAACTAATAACCATTGAGTATCCTACTAGTTTCTAAAATCATTCATACAAATCGTCAACAAGTGATAACGAATACTTATTGCTTCACGCTACTACCTATTTAAGATTTCTATAACCCTTTGATTAACCACCAAGTATCATCTTTTCTAAATATAGTACCTTATAGCAACTCAAAATCTCAACATCCTGGTATGATATCCGATGAAAACCTAATTTGAAACTCACACCGAAAACACCACTTAGTCAACTTATATGGTGATATTACTTACAAAAATATCTCGATTTCTATTCAATTTAGTGGTAAGAATTCAATCAATCTCTCCTCAGAGAATACTTATAGCACCTAAGGCAAAGATATATTAGTTCCATAAGATCTCGTACTCGCGATAATTTATAACTCATATAATCCCACTTAGACTATCACTTTCAATACTAGTCTCATATATCTAGTCTCCCCACGAGACACCAATGTAAGAATACTCATGTAAGTTACACAACCATAAATCACTTCTTAATTAGACCATATACCTATCCTCAACTAAGAGTTCACAAATTCATTTACTACCGTACATGAGATAACTCAAGGTTCCTTTAAATCAAAGATAACACACAACCCAAATAATCTTCACATTCCTTAGGCCATACTTTCGACATTTATGCATATATGATAAAATAGCAAATAATGACTCATCCGCCTCTACCACACACTGAGGCAAATCAAACATAGATAAGTGAGACTCGCTTCTTGCGACAGCCTCCTCAAACACAACAACTACTCAAATAATTCGAGTTAACATAACGATGATTCACTGATAGGTAACTCGCCCAAATCCACCGGCAATACATGCCCACTTAATCACAATTACCAAGATAATTAAGGATGATTCGAGGTACGACCCCATCGGAGTAGAACCTCCAACACATAAGGCAACTCTTAGGCCAATTATGCAAATAAAAGATGAAATGTAATGCCACGTGAGAACGAATGAACAGTGGATTTATAGAAGTATGAACCCTAACTCCCGAGACAGTAAAATACCTCAAATGATGGTGGAGGAATCTATCTTTCCATAACTTCACCTTTCCTTGATTCCTTTGGTTGGTCATTATCCTTTCTCGTTATATAACAATTTCCCGCATTAAACCCTCGACGTCGCTTATCACACACTCTCACTCGCCTAGACTCTACCCGAGAACTCTAACCGAGCTCGATACCAACTGTGAGGACCCCGACCCGGAACCTACACGTGTCCCGAGTTGGAGCGTCCTCAAACTAACCCAAATATCCTAAACTTTTAAAAACTTTGATTTAACTTTCAAACGCTACACCATTTACATACCCATTTCAAAAATAACTCTACTCCTTTCTACACCGGGGAAGAGTCGACCAACTCCGAAAGTAATAAATGATTTACAAAAGATGTCAATATAAAATAAGATTAAAGTTTATAAATACAAACCCTTTAAAAGAATTATATCATTACACAATTTCTACGCCAACCTATACGTACCCCGACAAACCCAAAATACCACATCCAACTCCTTTCCGCCCTTACTGCCTGGTCCAATTGCCTCGGGATCTAAAACAAGAAGGGAGAGGGGTGAGAATAAATCTCAATGAGCTATTATGATATGCAAAGAAGATGCCAAACAAAGTGCAACACATAGCATGGTAGCACATAACACATTATAAAAGCGGTAAACACCTTACGTTACCTCATTTTACCTTTTTCCCGTCTCGAACAATAAGTCGTACAACGTGGGAGTAAAACTCCACTCTTTGGTGAATTGCCTCCAAAGACATTCACCTCTTATAGGTCTCACACCCTGTAGATCCATATAAGAAAGGATACCTATATTAGAGTATCCAACAATAATCTCGTCCCTCCTTACAACGATCGCAACAGGCCCGTAAAGCTTTTTGGGTCAATACAGCAGCACAAGCCCCCACCCCGTGGGCCACTGAGTGGGAAGGGTCACCAGATGATGTACCTTCAATCACTTATTGAACAAATCAATAATTGATTGGCATCCATCATACCCACCCGAACATAACACGCCAAGCACATGTATAGTTACTTCGAGATAATCCACAAAACGATAATAATATAACAATACCAAATAATCCACAAAGGGGATAAACACCATGGCAACATGGTAAAATATACTCATGTTCAACCAACATCATAATGTAACATTTAAGTAATACACTATGATAGTATCATCAACAAATATGAATGATAACAAATAAATCCACAAATGGAATAACCATACAACTACATGGTAAACATATACACACATTGGGATAACATAACAACTTGTCAAATATTCCACACTTGGGGAGCCACATAACACTTACCAAATAATCCACAAAGGGGATAAACAATATAGTCACATGGTAAAATAGAATATCTGGAAATGATCATTACATATTTAGTTTATAAAACCAATTCCATTTGAGAGATCACCTAAAAATACTCAATTTGGACTCTTGAACCATCCAATTTCGAGTCCGTATGAATTAACTATGATTTATTCAATTTCCACTCAACTTCTAACGTACAATACTACCTGCTTTGTAACCAATTCAGATTTTTGGGACATAAGGATAACTTCTTTAGCTATGAAACCATCACATTCAGAAAGTACTCAGAAAAACACCCAATTTAGACCCAAGAACCATCCAATTCCGATTTAATATGATTAAGTTATGACCATCACAAGATTGCTAAACGAATTCCGGTTCAGAATTGAAGTTAGGATTTCTGGGGTCTTGGGCGACTGCTTCCAAACCTCTTGGGCGACCGGCCCAAGAGGGTTTTCAAGGAATTGTGAGTTTCTCGCCAAGCATGGGCGGCCGTCAGCCCCTCGGGCGACCGCCCAAGCCTCCCGCCAGCCCAAACTTAGGTTTTTAACCCCTTTACCCTAGTTCTTCCTTCCCTCTACCATTGATTATTCAAGAACACCCAAGAACACCTTCATTTCACCAAATCCCAAACAAACATGTAAACTCCAAAACCAAGTAACCCTAGATTATTTATCACTACTATTCCTACCCATTTCAACCCTTTTAACTCATCTTCATTGAACCCTAACTTCAACAATTTCAAATTCCATCCATTCCTTTAAAAATCTAAATCAACTCCCATGAACCACTATCTTTTTAAGTCATTAATCCATTTTCTAACTCCAAGAAGATTTCCAAAGCATATAATAACAATCACAACACCAAGAACAACAATAGATAGATTATGAGCACATAGATGAAAGGAGGTCATAACAACTCACCTTAGGTTTTTAGAATAAAATGTTGATCTTCTTAGCTTCGACTTGTTCCTCTAGATGATCCATCCTCAAAAACACCCTTAGACTCTGAATTTGGAGGAGAAATGCCTTGGCTTCAAGAAGGAAGGTTGAGAGCTCCCACGGAGATTTTCTGCTTTCTCTAGGAAGAAGGAGAGTGAATGAAGGAGGGAGAAGGAGAGTGAGGAGGATGAAGAGAGGGGGGCCGGATGGAGGGAGTATGGGGAAGAGGAGAGGGAACACTTGGGGAATGTTAGGAGGAAGTAGAAATGGCCCCCTCCACTAAGGCTTTCCACTTAAATAAAATCTCTCCCCTAATTATTTATTCTACCCATTTTATCCTTCTCTTACCATTTGTCCAATTTCCATTTTTATTATTCCCTAAGTTTCTTTATTTAACAACCAATAAATTCTCAAGAGGTTCCAAATTCACTTCTCACCCAATTTATCCTAATTTAAGAATTCTAAAGGCATAATTGAACACATAAAGCTAACATAATTATTAAAAGCATATAATTAAATATTTAACAATGAGTGCCTAGTGGTCGGGCCGCCATGTACTCACCACCGCTTCCCGCCGCGGTCTCATCCTCTTCCCCATCGGGGTCAATTCGCCGCCGCGGCTTATCCGGTGGCCCCTCCGACCACGCGAGGAGACGCCGCCGTCGAAAGAAGCTATCTGATGTGCTCCGTCAGAATCGGGTGGAGCATTTATGCCCTGGAGCTCACCAACGCCTCAGGGGACGGCCGGTGAACCGTCTATACTCCCCTGCACTTCTATAAGAATATAGTTGTCGAGGAGAATGCCTTCGCCGTGATGGGGGATATAGGCCTCGCCCGACCAAGGTAGATAATCGCTTTCATGTCCTTTTTGGCTTCACACTTTCACCCTTTCAACTGCCTAACTCTTGCTCTCTTTCCCCGTAGGTGAGCAAATAAAGTGTTGCGCCGCTGGGAAAGCGCGATACGACCGCCGAAGTGGAGAACAAGACTTCCATTTTGGCGGCCAAACTTCGTGAGTCGGAGGAGGCTCAAGCGAAGATTGGGACCTCGAACTCCCTTACGGATGACAAGGATAAGGCTTTCGCTCAAAAGGAGTCTCGATTTGAAGTGACTTCTCCGACCGACCGGCCGCGGTGGAGAAGGACTCAAAGGGTGAGTGGTCGGGCGGATGAGCTCCGCGGCACAAGGCCGAGTGGGACCCTAGGAATAAAGAGCTCGCGGCCTGCCGGGAGGCCGCCAAGGTTGATCCGGAGGCCTTGGAGAAAAAGGTGGACGAGCCGTCCGAGCACTGCTCCCTACAAAGGTTGGAGGCGGAGGGAAGTCCGCTCTGGATGATGTCCGCAAGGAGGCGCGGAGGAGTATAAGAACTCCCAAGAGTTCAAGGACCGGCTCGTCGCCGAGAATCTCGGCTCGCATGAGGCCGGGTCCGACACGATTCGAACTTCGCGGCCACGGCAAGTTTTCCGTGCAGAGTTGGCCGTGACGGCTCACCGTTGCTACCGACACGAATGCGTGCCCGGCATGCGTTCGTTCCCTTGTCCGAGGATGAGATCAAGGGCTTGAGCCGTCCGCCGCGGCCTCCTTGCCTCCCGTGGCGTAAGTAATCGCCTCACTGACGGCGAGCCGGGATGAGCCGCGGTTTGGGAGAACCCGATATCACTGGGACGCCCGCTCGCGCTTCTTCCAGATGGGCCCGCCATAGGAGATCTCTTTCGCCCGGCAGCCTCCCGCCCGGTCTCTCGCGAGCCCTCCTTCCGACCCTATAACGTAGATTCTCATGACCCGTCTTCCTTCTCCCACTCCGGCCGGGAGCGGCATGCACGGTGCGGCCACAGAGAATGCAGATGCGGCCAGGATGCCTCCAAGGATCAGCTCCAATAGTATAGGTTTTTGTTTCTTTTTGTAATAGATTAGGACTTTGTAAGTATTTTTCAAGATTAATAGAAGAATTTTTCAGAATTATTCTCTTAATTACTAGTCTCGTAGGCTATTATGAGTGTTCGGCAATTTTTGAGTACCTCGATACTTGCATTCTTGCTCTTTCTCTAGCTTTTTTGACTTGCAATTAAACTTTATACTCTCCTTCGCGGTCAAAAGCTTGGTAGGCCCTTCGCTCCGCATTTTTGAGTTTTCCTAACTCTTTATTCAAAATCACTTGGATTTTTCGTGAGAGTCACCCTTATTCGTCTCGTGATCGCGTTTGTTTGGCCTCGTGGCAAACTTTGGGGCCTTAACCCCTTTGTCTGCTTGGCTTTGTAAAACTCTTTTGATCACCGTCATCCATTTACGCTTATTCCCACCTTGCGAGCCGTGGTGTAAGTCAAAAGCGCCCAAGACAAGCTACCTTCATAGGGCATGCAGAGTGCGGCCGTGAAGCTATAGTCCGCGCAACAAGAGGTAGGAGCATATTTAGCATACGGCCCTTTAACCTACCGGCATCCGTATCCACTTATGGTGGTTCACGCTTCTTTGACCCTTTATTCAAAATCACTTGGATTTTTGTGTGAGGGTCTTGTGGCGATCTCGATAACGGGCTTATATGTAGGCCTTTGTCACATACAGCATACGAGTAACGGCCCTAACGAGGACCTTCGCGCACCGAGCGGGACAAGTGGCCTTGGCCTTTGTCCCCGCCGGCATCTATATCCACTTATTTTTGGTGGTGTCACGCGGCAGACAGTATCCTCCCGCGATCGAGTAAGGATCGTAATGGATCTTTGACTCATATAGGCTTGCGGATCGCGAGAGATCGTTGCGCATCGCAGGTAGGAGCTCATATGTTGGCTCGAACCTACCGGCATTCGCTGCGGGCATCCACCTCAGCTTTTGAGGTCGCGGAATAGGTTTTTGCATCAAAATATGATGATAACTTCTCCTTTATATATACATATAGTCTATACTCCTTCCAAAAATTACAAAGATTTCAAAAGAAGTATCTTTTAAGGTGGTCGCTATTCCAAGCGTGCTAAGCTCTTCTCCCTCTTTTGGTCGCAATATGTAGGTGCCCTCCTTGACTATTTTGGTGACCTCATATGGACCTTCCCATTTCGGGGACAGCTTTGTTGAAACCAGTGTCGGGTCCTTGGACCACTACGCTTCGAGTACCCAATCTCCAACCGAAAAATTCCTCCTATTTACTCTCTTGTCGTGGTACTTCTTCGCTTTCGCTTGTAGTTCACCATTTTTTATTTGCCCGTATTCTCTTTTTCGAGATCGTCCGTGTCACACCTTCGTTTGTCTCATTTTGAGACTCATCGAAGTAAGTGACTGCACGAGGGTAGTGGCTACCTCCACCGGAGCCATTGCCTCCGACCCATACGTGAGCGAGAAGGGAGTTTCTCCCGTAAAATTTCTTATCGTGGGCGCGGACAACCCATAATGCGATTCCGGAGCTCGGCCCAACCATCGTCCTCCTCGCCCTTCCAAATTTTTCTTTGTGGGGCGGCCGACTAGCTTGTTTGCGGCCTCGCCTTGGCCAAGCTTCCCGAGGATAGGCAATCGCGGACTTACGGTGTTGCACCTTCATTCTCACACATTCGGCAGTTGAATTTCGCAGAGAATTGGGTGCCATTGCTCGAAATAATTGCTCTGGGACCCCAAATCGACAATAGATGTGATCGTGGATAAAATTGATTGTATTCTCCTGAGATAGCTGCTAAGCCTCGCTTCGTCCACTTGGTAAAGTAATCCACGGCCACCACAAAGATACTTAATGTTTCCTCTAGCAATGGGAATGGTCCAATGAGATCAATCCCCACGTATCAAACGCCACGATGGTACGACCAAAGTTTGCTCATTACGGTAGTCTGGGATGTCTCGCAAATCTCTCGGCACTTATCACACTTTCTCACATACTCCCGTGCATCCCTTCTCATTGTGGGCCAAAAGAATCCTTGGAATTTGATCTTGTCTCGAGAGGGTGCGAGCACTGGATGTCCGCCACAAACTCCTTCACGGACCTCATGTAGTAAGTTGGTGACCATGTGAGTTTTGACACATCTCAGAAAGGCTTGTGAATGATCGTCGAAAAAGTACCCCATCGAGGACGAGGTATTTCGCGGACACCGCTTCACGGCTCTAGCCTTTATCGATCCTCTGGGAGGATCTCGCTTCTCGACGTAATCCTTCATCTCATCTACCCAAATTCCTTACTCGATCCTCAATATTGTTTATCCGAATTCGATCTATAGCAGGTCTCTCTCGTGAATTCAATCTCGGCACCGCTCCAACTCATCAATTTCTTGATCTCGTTATTCTCGGGAGAGGAGGTCTCGCTTCCACATTATCCTCTCTCATGACTTGGTTCAAATTTCATAGTAGGTGAAATTTTTAATGAGGGTTTTTGCAAGGCCACAAGATCGAAGTTAGCACCGGGCCGATAGTATCATACTCCCCCGATTTGATTAACTATGAGCCGAGAATCACCGTTGATCTCTATGTTCAACTCCCAAATCTCTGCCAATTCCATGCCTCGCTATAATTGCTTCATACTCAAGCATGATTGTTTGATGCCTCGAACTTGAACCTTAAGTGCCCTCTTAAATTTTTCCCCGCAGGTGCGATCGTAAGTATGCCCGCGCCACTAATTAGCTTCGCTCGGGCAGAGCCATCCACGTATAAAATCCATACCTCCTCCGGACGCCTCCTCGTCGTATGATTTCGTGCTCTGCTACTTGGGACTTCTTCGCATTCTCGCCCGCTTTCTTTTTCCTGTGTCGCCGTCCGCCATTTTGAATGATGATTCTGCCACAAAATCTATCAAGACCTAGCGCTGATTGTCTTTCTCGGGAGTAGGTGATCCGGAACTCAAATGAGTTCGATAGACCAAGCTAGCACTCCCCGAAGACTCGGTTTGTGTAAAACCTTTCTAAGCGGAGCCTCGGCTAGTACAGCTTATAGGATGTGCGTAAAAGTAGGCTCTTAATTTTCGAGCAGATACAAGCAAGGCGTAAGCTAACTTCTATATTAAGATAACGCCCTTCTACGGCGACAAGGCCTTAGATACATAATAAACCGGGTTTTGGGGAGTTATTTTCCTTCCTTACAAGAATGCGCCTACCGCGTATCAAGAATCGCCAAAAATGTAAAAGTTCTTCCCTAGCACCGGGCCGCCGAGTGAGGTGGCCGCCCGAGGTATGTTTTGACTTCCTCAAAGCTTGATGGCACTCAAATGCTCCATGTAAATTCACGCCCTCTTCCCTTTCGAGAGTTTTCAAGAAGGGGAGGCATCTCTCTCGCCGACCGCGAGATGAAGCGGCCAAGTGCGGTGATGCGACCATTGAAGTTTTTGTACATCCTTCACGCAAAGGTGAGGTTTCATGTCTAATAGGGCTTGGATTTTCTACGGATTAGCCTCTATCCCTCTTTGATTGACCATGAATCCGAGGAACTTGCCCGCCGACCCCAAAAGCGCACTTAAGGGGTTTAGCTTCATGTTAATGTGGCGCAAGTTTTTGAAGGTTTCCTCCACGTCGAGCTCGTGGGAGTTTTTCTTAGTCTTTATAACCATATCGTCAACGTAGGCCTCAAGATTTCGCCTAGTTGGTTTTTTGAAGACCCGGATTGACACCATGCGCTCGATAGGTGGCTCGCATTTTTCACTCGAATGGCATCATTTTCAGAGCAGCAAGTCTTCCCCGCAGCCGATGAAAGCTACAAGAGCGGACATCTTCGGTGAGTCATTTGGATCTCGATGGTAGCCTGAGTATGCATCAATGAAGCTTAATACTCATGGCCGGCTATAGAATCCACCAATCTGCCCACGCGAGGAAGAGGGAAACAATCATTGGGACATGCCTTGTTGAGATCGGTGAAATCAACACACATCCTCCATTTGCCGTCGGACTTTTTGACCATTACCACATCGCGCCCATTTTGGGTAGGTGATTTCCTTTATTATCCCCGCTTTTAACAATTTTTCCACCTCTTCCTTGATCGCAATTTCTTTCTCCTGGGAGAAGTATCTTGATTTCGGTGAATGTTCTTGAAGGATGGGTCATCATTGATTTTGTGGAGGATCACGTCCTCGCCGATTCCCAAAGATATCTTCTACCCTCCAAGCGAACACATCACAATTTGCCCTTAAGAATTCGATCAGATTCTTCTCTCCTCGCCGTGAATTTCCACCAACCTTAACCGTTTGCTCTGGGAAGTGAGGATTGATTACCTGGGTTTTATGGATCCACGCCTAGCGGAATTAAGCATAAAATTAACACAAAACCCAAGCCCTAAGATCCGTTCTATACGATTAAATTGAATTGCTATGAGATAGAATTTACCAACCTAAATTGCTTTCCTGGGTCTTGAGCTATCGAACGGATAATTATGTGATTCGTAATCACAAACTTTTGATCTTCAAATCTTCGAATCTTCAACTCCTTTGGATCTTCGTATTTGAACTCTAGGTCTTTGAATTGTTTGAACAAAAACTAAGACCCTCTTTTCGTAATCCACACAAATATGAATGTCGAGAACAATTCTCGGGTTGGGAATTGCTAGATTCCTAAAACTTATGGAAGAATATTGAGAGTATTTTGTTATGATTTTCCTCTGAAAATTTCGGCTGCATCAAAGAGTGGCTAATGCACTTCTCATATTTATACTACTTTAGTATGAATATGTTTCCTAATCGAATTAGGAGACCAGTCCATCAAAAACGCTGTTCACAAGCTAGTTATGTCGCGCGACATAAGTAGCCATCAAGGTTATGTCGCGTGACATAACTAGCCAAACGCCGCTTATGTCGCGTGACATAAGTTGCCATATACGTAAAACTCTCAATCATTCTTCCTCGTTCAACCAAATCATTCTATTTGTGTGTGACCCAATAGGATTGTATTATGTTGGCAATGAGTCCGATCATATCGACCCTCATAAGACATAAGCGGACTCTAGCAAGCCATTATGTCTACCCAAATAACACAACGTAAGAGTTCACGTTTCCAATGGTACACTTCCATTTTTCTTTGTCTCACGATGTTATATTGAACACAAGTCATGGTCCACGACAACTCGTATTTGTTCAATGCTTTCGATCTTGAGTATAATGATAGTCCAATCGTATTGGGGTGTGGCCACACGCTTTCATCATTATCACTCATCGAGGGGCCCAAGCAAAACATCTCTTTCGAGGGACAAATTCCATCTTGACTTATCATCCTTCCCATCATGAATCCGATCATGCCAAAGATAGCCTTTATAGATATCGTGTTAAGATACCGTTTGACTAAAATCAAACATAACTTTCATCATATGTAAGGTCATGATAATCTCAGGTCTAGGGACTAAATGAAGTGACCATATGAGATTTAATTATGACATTTGACCATGACATAAATCTCATACGGGTCAAGTCCAGCCACTTGTTCTCTAACAAGTACCCATAATTTCAATGTGCATCTCTACGCATATAATCATCATATGATTATCCATCGACAATTATACTAATTATTCTCTTAATAATCGTGACGGAGATTATTACAATAAATATGCAAACTATATAATAATCAAATAATAAACATAAACGATAAAGATGATACATAACGGTTTTCGCTAAACATAACTAAAGCCTAGTGGCATTACACCAACAGTCTCCCACTTGCACTAGGCTCCATTTATGTATCGAATACTCATGGATCTAACATGACCATCATGCTTCCGCCTGTGCGAGGGTCTTTGTAAGTGAATCTCTTATGTCATCATCGGTTGATACTTTGTATATTTTAACGTCTTCTCATTCTTTATGAATTCCTCGAAGAACGCCTAAGTGAGTGTTTGGATCGTGTTGTGACCTTGGTTCCATTGTTTGCACAAGTGGCACCACTATAGTCATAACAAAAGTTTCATTGATTAGTGATACTTGGAACATTTCCAAAACACTAAGCGAAATTTTGATCCAAACCGCCTACTTTTAGCTACATCATATGTTGCTAACATTTGGCCTTAGTAGTAGAATTGGCTACAATTTCTGCTTGGAACTTTTCCAATCAAAACTGCACCTCTTATAAGCATAAACACAAATCCTAATTGCGATTTTAAAATAACTTTGCTCGGGGAAGCTAGCACCTATGTAACCCTTACAACAAGATTAACTTCCAATCTTTCAAATCCCAAGAACATATCCTTAGTTCTTCTTAAGTACTTAAGGATCATCTTGACTGCCCTCCAATGGTTTATATCAGATCGTATTGGTATCGACTCATCATGCTTAGAGCATATGAGACGCCGGGTCTAGTACAAATCATGGCATACATGATGCATCCAAATACCGAAGCATATGGAACTTCATTCATTTCCCTTTTGCTCATCGCTTGTCATAAGACAATGAATATTGCTAAGAGAAATACCATGACCCATTCGACAAGATACTCTTCTTAGATTCTTCTAAGAATCTTGTCAATGTGAACACTTTGACTCAAACCAATTTATCCTTCTAGATCCATCTTTATAGATCTTGATGCCAAGGATGTAAGCGGCTGGCTTTCACCCATATCTTTCATCGAGAAACCTTTCTCTTGACCAAGACTTCAACAGTCTTAAGTATCGGAACTTGTTTTTCCAATGATTAAGATATCATTGTAATAAACAATAGAAATAATACTACGCTCCCACTGAATTTCATGCATACACAAGGTTCATCTTCGTACTTAATAAAGTCAAACTCTTTGACCAATTCATCAAAACGAAGATTCCAATTCCTTTAAGCTTGCTTCAACCCATCTCATGGATCTTTGCAACATGCATACTCTATTAGAGTTTCTTGGATCGACAAACTATTCGGGTTGTGTACTCACACACATCCTTAATAATCTTTCCATTTAAAGAAAGTTGTTTGACATCCATTTGTCATATCACATAGTCACAATATGTGATGATGGCAATTGAAATTCTAATAGACATTGGTATCAGAATCGCGAAAAGGGTTCTATCATAGTTGATACTATGAATTTACCTAAATCCCTTTGTTACAATCCTTAGTCATGAAAATATACATCTTCCCATCCATGTCGGTCTTTGAAGACCTACTTGCACCCTTTAGTTTTTACACTTTTGGGTAGCCCAATCAAGTTCCAAACTTGATTGTTAAACATGGATTGTAATTTGGATTCCATGGTTCCTAACCATTTATCCAAATTAGGAGAGGACATCGCTTCTTGATAGCAAGTATGATCGTCATTCTTAATGACTTCCACTTCATCACTTTCCGCAACGAGAAATCACTATTTCTTGAGTTCGGATCGGATCCTATCCAATCTACGATGGACTTGTGCATCTTGAACCGGTTTCACAACTCCTTTGTGAACTTGGTTCTGTCTCTACTCTTGGTTCCATATTATTTTCGGGTTTTTGAACTTCTTTCAAGATTAATTTTACTCCCACTAGATTCTTTATTGAGAAACTATTTCTCAAGAAACAAATCGTGTAGAGCAACAAACATTTTGTTCTCTTTGTGATTGTAAAATCAACATCCGAAAATAACCTTGTCAGATTTGGTGCTAACTTATAAGAGACAAGTCTCTTTACATAAGATTCGCAACCCCAAATCTTAATGAAAGACAAACTAAGTTTTCTTCCATGCCACATCTCATGTGGGGCCTTAGGAACCGATTTAGTAGGGACTCGATTCAGTGTAATCGCATTATTTCTAATGCATATCCTCAAAAGGAATTAGGAAAGTCAACTTGACACATCATCGAACGAACCATGTCCTACAAGGTTCAATTCCTCCTTTCAGACACACCATACAATGTGGTGTTCCGGGTGGAGTCAACTCTGAAACGATTTCATAGTTTTGAGATGATTGTCAAACTCTTGGCTCAAATATTCACCACCTCGATCCAATCGAAGTACTTAATAGTTTTACCAAGTTGTTTTTGTATTTCATCTTGAAATGTTCGAAACATCTCAAACGATTCACCTTGGACTTCATCAGATAGACATCGTCACATCTAGATAAGTCATTGGTGAATGTGATGAAACACCAAAATCCTCCCCTAGCAATGCTTCTTAATGGTCCACATACATCTCATGTATAATGACCAATAAAGCACTAGCCCTCCCACTACTATTAGTGTAGGGTGGTTTGGTCAACAATCCCAATAAATAAGATCCACATTCCTCAAATGATTCATGGTCATATGAGTCTAAAAGTCCATGTTAATGGAGTTTAGATATATGTTTCTTATTTATTTGACCAAGCCAACAATGCCATATGAACGCGTTGTTCATATTGTTCGGTTTAGATTTCCATTTATATTATAGATATCTTCAACATTATTTTGTTTCTTATCTTCAAGGATATGAAGACCATTCAATGACATATGCATTACAATAAGGCATATCATTAAATGAATATAAAACTTCTTATTGAAAATAAGAAAATTATATCCTTCATCATCCATTTAAGAAACGGAAATAATACTCCTACTCAAATCCGGAACGTAGTCATACTTGTTCAAAACAAGTACTACTTCACAAGGCAAAGTGACTTCATAAGTCCCTTATGACTAATGTTGCAACTCTTGCTTCATTCCCATGCTTAGGTTTAATTTACCTTATTTGAGTAGCTTTCTATTCTTTGCTCCTTGCACATTTAGACAAATGTGGGATCCAATCCTAAGATCATATACCCAAGAACAAGAAGTCGAAAGGAAAATATCTATCATATAAATACTTGAAGTAGTAGCAATCATATTGCCCTTCTTCACCTTTTAGGCCTTCCTAATTAGCCTTGCAACTTTGCTTCCAATGACAATCTTATTGCAATGATAGCAAACTGCATCCTTTTTGAGACACTTTGGGTTTGACCTCTTCGGCTTTGACAACATTTGTCCTAGGTTTAGCAACTTTTGATTTACCTCTTTTTTTTTTCTTCCTTTATGAACCCTTTTATTGTGTCAACCATTAACACAATTTGCGGATTGCTCCTTCTTTCATCATATGAATTGAGAGCCTTCACCACAACATATATCTTTTGCCTAGTTCGCATTTGGAACATTTCCTTTATGCGGTGTGCTAGAACAAAAGAATAGTTATCATGTGCTCAAGGTTCTTCATAAGAGCCTTTAAACACGGTGGCAAATATAAGGCAAGCAATATTGTCAGAATCATCACTATGTTTCTAATGTTGCTTCCTTATTTGCCCTTTGCAACATTTGCAATAGGTTCAATAGGAACGGATTCGTAATGAACGTACAAATTTACCTAAGAACCATTCTTTAGGCTTTTGATCCAATCAAAATTATTTGTATCATTCATTTCGAACTTTGTCCTTCATAAGGATGAATCGCAATTATCATTATGTAATGCTACTTCTACAACAAAATATACAAATTATATGAACACATATCAATATCAACACATTTATCATTTAAGAGCAAATAATGTATTTTACAAATACTCCCACTAAATCATACACCTTCCAATGCAAATAAGCATAATATGAATTTAATGGGCTAAGATCCAACTTTAATTTAATCTCAAGTACGCTATGGCGCACCGCTCAAGATTAAACTAATTAGGTAGAAAAACATCAATCATATTGTATATGACTCTTAGGACTAAGATCCAACTTTAATTTAATCTCAAGTACGCTATGGCGCACCGCTCAAGATTAAACTAATTAGGTAGAAAACATCAATCATATCATATATGACTCTTAGGATCTTTTATGAGATCAATTCAAGACATCATATGTCTAGGCATATTTTAATCCCATCTTATGCCTTGGGTTCAAAACCATTTTGATAACCCAATTAAGTTCATTCACTTTAAAACGTATAGGAACCACCATTTCCTCATCTTGCTCGCATTCGAATAGAATCAAAGCACCTTGCTATGGCAAGCCCACCCAAAACTATCCGAATGGTCTCAAGTGTTTTTAATCATGAATTGGCATAAAGAACTTAAAAGTTAAATGAAGGTTCTTTAAAGGTAGATTATAAGCATGTCAGAAAGATAGTCAAAATCATGCACCAGTAAGTTCCCAGAAGATAGGTGAGCCACAAGGACTTCTTAAGTACCAACTCTTCCTTTGACGTAACTCTCCTAGACATGCATAATTAGAAATCAACTACGATTAGGCAACATAATCCCTACCTTTTATAAACAATCGGTTTCCTTTTAAATTTCGCGTATTTATGACTTGTTTCCATAAACAATCATAAGATCCAAAATTTACAATGTCTAAATCTAAACATATTAGGAAACTAAATATCATGTTTCAACTAAACATCTAATTTAAAAAAATCTTAACATGTAAGAACAAATAAAACATGCATCGCAATAATTATTAAAATCATATTTTAATCAATTAATCATGCATATCAATGAATCAATCTAGCATGGACTTATAAACTCAATTTTATAACATCCGCATTTTCATATACATTGCAATAATTATTAAAATCACATTTTAATCAATTAATCATGTATATCAATGAATCAATCTATCGCGGACTTATAAACTCAATTTTATAACATCCAAGATTTTCATATGAACATATCGATTGTAAACACAATCACGTGCATAGCGTAAAATTGAACAAACCGATTCTCGCCGCTTGGCTTATTATGTCGCGTGACATAACTAGCCAGATTACGATTTCCTCCTTTGGCTTAATATGTCGCACGACATAGGTAGCCAGTCGCAGATTTCCGATTTCAATCAATTCAGATTACATGCAATTAAATCATATAAAACAACCCTTTTACAGATTTAATTCAACATACTTCGAAAACGATTTTCACATTGTTTCACATAAACAATCAAAATTCTATCGCATACAAAAACATGCAAATCGAACATATAAACAATTTATATAATCATTCTAGCATGTTAATTCAAACTTAACCATACGAACGGGGCTCTGATACCACTGTTGGGTTTTATGGATCCATGCGCAGCGGAATTAAGCATAAAATTAACACAAAACCCAAGCCCTAAGATCCGTTCTATACGATTAAATTGAATTGCTATGAGATAGAATTTACCAACCTAAATTGCTTTCCGGTCTTGAGCTATCGAACGGATAATTATGTGATTCGTAATCACAAACTTTTGATCTTCAAATCTTCGAATCTTCAACTCCTTTGGATCTTCAGATTTGAACTCTAGGTCTTTGAATTGTTTGAACAAAAACTAAGACCCTCTTTTGGTAATCCACACAAATATGAATGTCGAGAACAATTCTCGGGTTGGGAATTGCTAGATTCCTAAAACTTATGGAAGAATATTGAGAGTATTTTGTTATGATTTTCCCTTGAAAATTTCGGCCAGACCAAGGGTTAATGCACCTCTCATATTTATACTACTTTAGTATGAATATGTTTCCTAATCGAATTAGGAGACCAGGCCGTCAAACGCGTACGCGGCTAGTTATGTCGCGCGACATAAGTAGCCATTGGCTAGTTATGTCGCGTGACATAACTAGCCGGCGGCGTTATGTCGCGTGACATAAGTTGCCATATACGTAAACTCTCAATCATTCTTCCCCTTCGTTCAACCAAATCATTCTATTTGTGTGTGACCCATAGGATTGTATTATGTTGGCAATGAGTCCGATCATATCGACCCTCATAAGACATAAGCGGACTCTAGCAAGCCATTATGTCTACCCAAATAACACAATGTAAGAGTTCACGTTTCCAATGGTACACTTCCATTTTTTCTTTGTCTCACGATGTTATATTGAACACAAGTCATGGTCCACGACAACTTGTATTTGTTCAATGCTTTCTCGATCTTGAGTATAATGATAGTCCACTCGTATTGGGGTGTGGCCACACGCTTTCATCATTATCACTCATCGAGGGGCCCAAGCAAAACATCTCTCTCGAGGGACAAATTCCATCTTGACTTATCATCCTTCCCATCATGAATCCGATCATGCCAAAGATAGCCTTTATAGATATCGTGTTAAGATACCGTTTGACTAAAATCAAACATAACTTTCATCATATGTAAGGTCATGATAATCTCAGTCTAGGGACTAAATGAAGTGACCATATGAGATTTAATTATGACATTTGACCATGACATAAATCTCATATGGGTCAAGTCCATACTTGTTCTCTAACAAGTACCCATAATTTCAATGTGCATCTCTATGCATATAATCATCATATGATTATCCATTGACAATTATACTAATTATTCTCTTAATAATCAGGGACGGAGATTATTACAATAAATATGCAAACTATATAATAATCAAATAATAAACATAAACGATAAAGATGATACATAACGGTTTTCAGTTAAACATAACTAAAGCCTAGGGCATTACACTAACAATTACCACCTCCTCGAGCTCGTCGTTAGGTTGGAGGTCGCTGATTTCACGGTTGTGCAAGGAGTCAATGATTATGGTTGGGGGGTTGACTCCGAGCTCCGCCGTTGCTGCCATAGAGTATATGATATCGCGGTCAATCTCCCCCTCTATTCCCCGATCAATATAACCTCCCTCAATAGGGGCCAATTGCTTCGATTTTCTGCTCGTCTTGAGCTCCACCCTCGTGGAATGGAAAGAAAGCATGCCAATTGGTATGGGTGCCGGCGGGAGTGCAAGGGTTTTTCCCTTTTTTGATTTGTCCTCGCCTTTTCCCTCTTTCGATTTGTCCTCGTCTTCTATCTCATGTGCAGTGATGCCCGGCTTTTCTGTTTCTTCCTTTTTTCCTCAAGTGCTCTGAGGAATCTCCCGGGCCGGTTCTTGATGGTAGCAACCCCGCCCGGGTGTTAAATTTCACCCTTTGGTGGGGAACGAATGCAACTATTCCCAATTCGGCCCGAGCAAGCTACGCCGAGAATGGCATCAGATTGGGAAGGAAGATCGACCACCATGAAAGTTACCTTGGCCGTCGTTTTCTGCATGGGCTTTTCCCCAATAGTTACGTCAAACACAATCGTCCCCTTTACCCTTACGGCGTGATTTCAGTGAAGCCCTCAAGCATGCCCGCATATGGAAAAAGATGCACTTCGTCATTCTCATTCCTACCAACGTACGGTAGTAGAGTATATCGCGGCAGCTTCCAGGATCTATCAACACTCGGCCTATGTTTGCCGGTTGATTCTCATTCCGAGGGTGAGAGGCCGAGTGGAATGAAAAAGGGTGGAGGCAAGTTCACTCCTTTTGAACCCAAGTTCTTGCTCTTCTTCCGGAGCCATCATGGGATGGAGAAAACCTTCTCTAATGTCCTGGATTTGGAGGGAGAGCCGTTTGTTGGAAGGAGGTTCTTCTCCGATGAAGTTTATATTGTAGTCTCCGTCGTCATCCTCAAAATTGTCTCTTTCCACTCCTCTCGGGACCACGAGGGTTTCGTGCCCGCCGCCGATTATTATTGGGGGCCCGGTTCGTTTCCTTGATCCATCTCGGTTAGTTCCCCATCATTGATTCTCTCGCTGAATTATTCTCTTTAGCAGGAAGCGCCTTCGTTCCGTGCCCGTGATCATTATGGTACTCATGCAGAACTTTGTCCTACTCCTCTCATTTGGTTTTCTCGAGCATGGGGGAGGAGGAGGAAAGTCTCGATGCCCTCATGATCACGCTCTGGCTCGGTGAGCTCGGTGTAGGCTGTTTCCTCAACTTTTTTCGGAGCTTGTCCGACCCACGGCCTCTGTTCTTGCCCCGGTTGTTAACGCGGGCGCCTCCGGGGTGGTCTCCTGAACTTGGCTTATTCTTTCCATGGCTGAAGCTCGGGGAGCGGGCATACTGCTCTCTTCGACAGAGGCACTGGCATAAGCCCTTTCATACCTCTCCTCCACTGTTTTTGGTTGGCCGGAAGCGAAATTCAATTTCGTGAAGGAGGAGGTGAGGCCTCCTCAAAGCAAAGTCTAATATCCCCCTCTTCCGGATCCACTATCTCCTCGCTCACCTTCTCAAGCGAGCAATGTAATCTTTTGTGGATTCGGTGGGGGCTCGCTGACACGGACAAGATCCGTCTTTGGTCTACGGGGCACCCGCTCAGCCAAAGAAAGACATTAAGGAAAATGTTCCCGAACCGGGTGAAAGAGTTGATGGAGCGGGCTTTGAGAGCCAGCATCCAGGATAGGGCCTTGCCCGTGAAAGTGGCAGCTAGAGCTTTGCACATTACGGATTCGTCCGCGGAGAATAATGCCATTTGGCCCTCAAATCGACCCATGTGGCTCCTCGCGTTCTTGGAACCATCATATGTATCCATCTGGGGGGGCTTCCCCTTCTGGATAGGTGCCCGCGCGATCTTGTCGCTGAAGGCATCCATTGTGCGACCACATTTTTGGGCTGCCTTCTAATGGGTCTCCCACATTTTCTGCATGAAATCAACGAACTCAGGGTTCTGGCTATCAACCTTCTGCTTTTTATTACGTGAAGCCACGGCCTTCCCCTTGGCCGGAGCCAGGGGTAGTGCTTGGGGCCTCGCACGTTGGTTTGACTGCGCCTCTTCCCCAATCTCCTCGCTATCATCTACGTGCACCACACTGCGCTTGGCGAGCTGTCCGCGCTCAAGGGTTGGTTCAACCTGGTTTGCCCCCGCAGCTTGACTAGCAAGTGATTTAGCGGGAGCTCGTTGGGAGAACCTTTGGGACCCTTGTGGGAACTGTAGCCCTCCATTGGCCTCTATTTCGAACATTTCCAATTGTTGGTCGGCAATTGTCATGGCCTCAGCGACCAGCTTGGATTTGGAGTCCAGAATTTCTTGTCTCCTCAGGATTTGCTCCGGGGAGAGAGGAGTGTTCATGGTGGTGTTTCTGGGGGGAGCTTGGGGAGTTTTGGGACTTTTGTTTAGGAGGGCTTGAGCTTTCTCAGCTCGTGCTTCATCGGTTAGCCGGTGTATAGCTCGTTGAGCTGGGAAAGGCTTTTTTGTGGCTGAGAACGAGCCCCCATTCGATTAAAGACAGAGTTGGTTTGCTTATCCTTGTTGATAGTGGAGGGTGAGGCTTGGTTCTCATCCTCCAAGGTCAAATGACCAGCGTTTTCCAGTATCTTAGACATATTCTGTAAAAAGATGATGGAAAAAGAAGAGCCTTTCGGCACTTGTTTTGTTTAGGACACGAGAGGTGTCTTGAAAACAAAATACACGGGAAGTAAATAAAGAAAAGATCTAGATTCCCGGCAATGGAACCACTGATGACGCCAAGCTTTTCAGGGTCAGGAGCGGTTCAAGGATATCTGGCTAGGATATTTAGTGGATGGATGGTACCTAGATCACAACACAAACAAGCACCGTTAAGGTCAAAGTTGGATGTTACTCCAACTCAGGCCCTCGGGTGTGAGAGTAAGAATACTGAGTAATAAGGCTTTGAATACCTTGGAGTGTGTGTGTGTGTTTAGGGTTTAGAGTAATATGGCTTACTCAATTGTATATGGAACTTACCTTGCCCAAGGGGGTAAAGACCTTCTATTTATAGGCAATGCAATGGTGCTTGTTGAGGTAAGCAATGAGATCAGCCCTAGGGGGCACTTTGGTATTTGACCAGCTACACGTGTCCGCATCTAATTGGTCCTGTCAGGGAGGGAACATTGACTGTCCAGGGGACATGGCTGAAAGGGACATGAGCCGTGTAGCCGGCTTGGAGCATTAAATGGAATAGTAGGCGCCTGTCTGAGCCACATTAAATGCGTGATGGGGAAGCCGGCAAGTGGCCTGTCAGAGCCAGTAAGCTAACTTGCTCAGTAAGGCTTGACATTAACCGGGAAGCAGACATGTGCCCGCGATCAACATTGTGGCCGCAGTCAAAGGTATATGACGCGAGCACGGTTGACGCGGTCATGACTCCTGCAGGCACCAATCCAGCGGGCAGGATCCCTGCGGTCCTCGATAGGGATAATGCGGGGAGGGACGCGGTCTTGACCTCAAGGGCCTATTTGTCCGCGGTCTTCCCCTCAGTGGTCCAGGAACTGCCACGTCACTGGTTCCTTGGTCCAGATCAAGCGCGGGCCCGGTCCAGTAGATCCGGGCTCATCAAGATTAATGAAGAAAGAGAGAAACTTGTGAAGGCTATAGTTAAAAATGCTGATATCCAACTAGAGAGAGATGGAAAGATCATAAACAACATTGAGATTAAGGTTTCTATTGCAAGAAACCGCCTCCTCCAACACCCTTACAACAATTTCAAAGAAAGAAACAGCTCTGCAGATTAAAAGTACTCCTTCCGTCGTCCCTAAATATGAATGTCCGAATTTCATTTTGAAGGACATTCTGAAAATGATGCCAACTCTTTGTATAATTTAATGGTAAAGATGCATAAATATTCATCTAATCCACTTTCTAAATATTTAGTTTTACAAGTACAAAATAACAAGCGAAAAAATTTTGGTAAAAAAATATTTAGGGACAAAGTTTCAAAAAAAGACATACATTTTGGGATAAAACTTTCTTGAAAATGGTCATTCATTTACGGACAGAAGGAGCATTTGAAACAGATTCATTTCTGCGGTGGTAGTTCATAGGCAACCAACTCATCAGACAAGTCCAAAATCAAATCTCGAACAATCGAAGGAGATACAACAAATTAGGCGAAAAAGAACCCTTTCCGGGGTGTTTCAAGTTGGTGAATGAGCCTTTGAACTCAACAAATTAGGCGAAAAAGAACCCTTTCCGGGGTGTTTCAAGTTGGTGAATGAGCCTTTGAACTCGTACATACTCCTACCACAGTTCAAAGATGTTATTTTTGGCTTCTTTTTTTCTTGAAGAAACAGTATAGCAAAAAAGTAGAATACACGGTAATGAAAGCAAAAACAGAAATATACCTAAACTTTAGTTCATTTTGCACATTTCGCACAAACAACAGTTAATTGTACATAACTTGGGGTAGGGGTAGCTAAATTAAACCTTCTAAAAAATCTATCAAAAATTCCCCACAAGTTAAAATAACATTATACAACTTTTTCAACACATCATCAGGACAGAAAAAAAGAGCCTGTATTCTACTGCACCCCATATCTAGATATAAATCCGGAGGGAGAGACCAAGCACAATGAAAACCTCCTCATCTTTATAACAACAATATGCCAAACGATTACTTACCTTGATTTAGCTCAGTCTTTTGGCATAAACTCAATGTGCTCTGTTCATTTAAGTTTCACACTTATTACCATGTTCTCCATCAAAGCCATAGCATCCTTGGTCCTCTATTTTTTTACTTCGCCTTTATCTTTCTTTCTTTTTTTTTCTTTTTTTTTTTTCTTTTTCTATATTTTTCATTTTTTTGCTTTTTTATTTATACTCATATTTTTTTCTTTTTTATTTTTCTTTTCTTGAAACAGCAACTAGAGGAACTCATCTAGCCATTTCGGACACTGCCAAATATAGGAAGTTGGACAGTCCATCTACCAGTAAGTGTGATGGACTTCACTCTTACAAAGGTAGGAGGAGCTATAACAGAGGTCAACATCTCATAGTTTTATCTACGGGAGAAAAAGAGGAAATCGGGATGATTGACCTGAAGCATTGTCAGCCAATTGTCAGCAGCTTGCAGCAGGGAGGTTACCAACTGGCGCTCGCATCCTCCAGTTGGGGTCCACAAGGATGTTTTGAACTTGTATGAAGCAAGTCCAAAAACGGGTAATGACATCTTCGGAGCACTGTCTCCCTCACTTGGATAAACGACATTTGGGTTGCTCACACTTTGAGTACCTGGGATAGCATTTTTAACAAATTTGTTAAATTCACGAGTGCCAAACTGCCAACCATCGTGTCCCAATATTATACTTACAAGACACTATGACAATATGAACAAGTAGAATACTGAACAGCTAAAACAAGATATCTATCATATGCAAATTTCACATAAAGTAGAAACTTAGAGTCACCTGTAATGGGTGTATGAAGAGAATGGAAGGTCAGAAAGCACGCATCCAGATCTTTCAGAGTTGGTCCCGTTGGTATTCTATATATTGGGTACCTAAAATAGAAACACCAAAGCCTATTGAGCATAGATTCACGTATATACTTCAGGTACAACAAGAATATATGCAGGTTAGAGCCATACCACGCCACAGATATCCAACTTGAAGGAAGCAAATCAAAACTTCTTATTGATTTCAGTACTGGGAAGCGGCGGGCAAGATCCAATATCTGCACCAATAAAAAACATGAAAAGGACTAACAAAACTTGGCATAACTAATTATATCCACTTCAGCAAGAATATAAAAAGTTATATAGTGTGAAAATGAACATATGGTGTAAACTTGAAGAAGGGGGATCAAACCTTGTCAGAAAGAGGTTCCCGACCATAAGGTTGATCGCGCTCTAAATACTCGAATAGCAGGCAGCCTTGAGGACTACCTGATTCCCCCTCATCACTCGAAAAGCCTTCCTGAACAGCAACATGCTGGTCCTTCAAGGATAACCGCTCCATAAGAAGAGAATTCTCCACAGAATACTGCAAGGAGCCTCTCTCATGCTCATAATCACTGCTTCCATCACTACTTGAATCCCTAAAATAGTCACCATCACTATCCTCTCCTGGTCGACTATCACATAAACCAAATATTAGCCATCTATAATAGAATAGAAGAGCAGCAAGCAAGAACTAACAAGATCAAGCAATATCAAGAACCATTCAATTACTCAAATCAGAGCAACAGTGACAGAACGTGTGTGTGTGTGTGTGTATCGATGTCAAGGGTACTTTGCCCTATAAAATTGTGGTCATACCTTTCATCCAAATCATTCATTTAAAATCTGACAACCCAAGATTCATGTCTACAAATGTTATTTCATCTAAAATTGTTACAAGAATATTAAGAAATCAATGAACTTTTATTGGAGCAATGTTCTAAGAAAAGATATTTTCCTTGTAATCTTTTTCTCCCCCAGGAATATGATTAACTAATAGGAAATTGTATGGAAAAAACTATTGCTCGATTTTTTTAACCAAACAATGTAACTGCCATGGAACAACTTCTAAAATAGATGTCCAAGGCTCCAAGGTGAAGTGTTCCCAAGGTCGTTGTAAGAATTCAGCTAATGGTTTACGGTTAAACTATTACTTCACACAAAAAAGGGCTTTCAGCCCATAATCAGGTTTACATCATGAACAATAAAAGGGACTGAGCATACAATTTGGCTCATGGTTTGATTAATTCAAAATGACTTAATCAGTGTACCCTCCTTTTATGTCTTGTATTGTCTTTTATTGTTCAAATTCTATGCTGTTGTTTTTTCTTTTAAATTGAATTTGCCCCGAGCTGCTTACCTTTGTTTGACCGGTTGTTTTTAAAGTCACATCTGTAGTACCTTCTTGGAATAAGGGGTGGCCACGGATTCACAATGTCTTTTGTTAGTTTCTATCTTCTATTTCATTTCCATCAGTATATTAATAATCATTAAATTGCAGACTGATGAAAGTGTAACGATGAAAGGTATGCACCATAGGTGAAGATGCAAAAATATATATAACACACACGTTCCTACAAAAGGTTTGAAGATTAAGATTACTTCTTCCTGTAGATGTTCTAGTTCTTACCGGAAATCAATAACAGGGTCCATAGTTTTTTGTTATGACAAGGTCACATTATGTATCAGTCACACAGTGCAGAGATGTCAGAAATCAGAATGGCATCATGACACTTGATAAGCGAGATTATTGCATGCGCGCCAAATCACCCCCCCCCCCTCCATGGCCCCAAGAGCAAGTATAATGTAGTCATAGTGACTACTGAGGGAGGTTGGTAAGAGGTAGACACAATATCATGGAAAATGCTGTAAGTCACAAAATCAGACATGCCACCTGCCATATAAAGGCTAGATTGAGAGGAAAGCGCAGACACAAATCATGTCGTAGCAAAATAAATGGAGATTTTCCAAGTCGTAATGGGGATCAACGTGCAAAAATATAATGTGCACCAGCCCAAGGAGATAAATGCAGATCTATAGATACCAGCAAGATGTTCCTAGAGTTCCATATTAACTCCAGAAAGTAAATTATTTGCTCTCTTGGGAAAGACATTTACTTCTTTGAAACAAACTAGAACAAAGATAACAGCATTCAGGAGGATTTAAATACAATAATACTTCCGCATATAACCGCCCAGACAGCGGTTGGAACTTGGAACCACACTACTGCAGGCTTCGTATCAAACATGAGCAGTAGATAAGATTAGAAGAGCAAAATCACGTATAGGAAATTAAACTGGGCGGAGGTTAGATTTTAATCCTTCGGTCTCAAATTATATGTCCTAGTTTACTTATTGTGATGTCCAAAATAAACTCTACAAAAAATTCTCAGAAGAGTATTACACAGTTGAGAGTTCTAAAAAGTGTAAAATAACTAATACTCCATCCATCCCAATTTAAGGTTCCCACTTTCCTTTTTCGTACGTCCCAATTTAATGTTAACCCTTTGCTTAATTCCCAAAAGGGAATGTAATGAACAGTGTGTTGGACAACTTTATCCTCACAAAATTCAACAATTACAAAAAAATCATTAGTTTACTTAAATTATGTATCGTGTTTAGGACAACTATATCCTCAACCCACTTAACATTATTACACATTTTGCATTGGTCTTTTAATCCCCGTGCAAGGTCAAAAGGGGAACCTTAAATTGGAACGGAGGGAGTAGTTTTTAAGTACTCCCTCCGTCCCGGACTAAAAGTGAAGCTTAATTGGTAGAAGCACTGAATGTAACTAAGTTCTTCAGAAGGTAAAATGATGGAGATGATATTTAAGTTGTCCAAGCCATTGTTGTAAGAATGAAAACAAATTTTGTTTAGAAAATTGATTACTAGCACGGCGACTAGTGGCTTTCTGCTATGATGTCCAACATGGGTACGGCGAGGTAAACCAAAAAGTCCGAGCATCACAGGTTTTCATGTGGTAATAAAGAGGCCTTCAGTGTAAGAGGATGTCAAAGAGCACTTGAATATTGCCTATTATGACCATCGTAAAATGGGAAGCGAGGAGAAAGGTTGGATTAGGAAATCATATTACATGCCATAGGCATAGGTAATTATGCCAATGACGAGACGAGTTTCAAGAAATACAATTCACGGAAGTTATTCACTATCACTTAAATGGGAATTGTGACTCAAACGTTAAATCTGTCAAAACTGAAAATTATTTTTTTAGAAGAGAGGTGACATGCGCTTATGATGGAGGTGATAATTAAGTGGTTGTTGTAAAATGAAAACAGATCTCAATTGGAGAAATGGATTATCCGTGCGGCGGATAGTGGTTTTCTGGTGGCAATAATGAGGCTTTCAGTGACAGAGGATGTCAAAGAGCAAAAAATGTTGTCTATCATGGCCAGCATAATATGGAAAGCAAGCCGAAAAGTTAAATTTGGAAAGCTTATAACATGCCACAAGAATAGGTTATTATGCCAATCACAAGGCCTGTTTCAAGAAATACAATTTAAGAAAGTTATTCATTATCACTTAAATGTGGATTGTGAATACTATACTTCTGGAAGTTAAATCTGTCAAAGTTAGTGGCCATCGTAAGCACATATCCCCTCAGATGGTTACTACTCCTAAATCCCTAGTCTCATTGTCTGTTTTGTAACCCTAATTAATATACGATAATAGAAATCAAGGCCAACAAGAAATAAGGGCATGCCACAGTCTCGCAGATCTTACAGTCTTTTCAGTTTTCCTTTCGATACTTCAACGAATGTAATAATCATTATTCAATAACAATAGACAGATGTTCAAAAACAATAACAGTAATACATATTCAAATTTTAAACAGTCCACACCAAATACAAGAACAAAGGTAGTTATGAGAGGACAAATGATTCTCACTTTCAATCAATCTTATATCTATTTAATAGGTTTCATGTTGTTTATGAATGTTAAAAAAAAAAAAAAATTGAATGCACATAAGTGTGTACAACATTCTTCATGAAACAAACACTAACGTGTTTAACTGTGTCATTAATTGAAGATCATTTCAGGTACACAAGTTGATTGCACAAAGCATAGAGTATGACAGCAGTCGGAAAAACTCAGACAAGATAATAAAAAATATATCACAAAATAAGATGCTAATTATAAGCACAGCACCATAAGTACCTTGATTTAGCAGAAGCTTTCAGCGGGTGACCATATAATTGAATGCCAGACAAATAAGGCACATAGTATTGAACCACACTATCGCTGTCATTCAATATCAAAGGTACACCAGCACCATAAGCACTCCACTCCTTAAACGACTCCCATAAATCACCAAGCAAAAAGTAGGGGTGAAGCTCCATATCAGAGGTCCTCAATCCCCTCATTGTTGTCTGCCAACATTTAAGCCACATTAAGACCAAAAATGAAAACATCATACACAAAATATCGTGATCAAAGCTAGTTAATAAACCCTGTTGAATATTTAAGAAAATCATCTACTTTCTTTCAATAATCACTAAAAGTTCAACTTAGAATTATTTAATTCCCAATGACCCCCAAAAAGAAAAGTGATTAACAAGGAAAAGAATATTAAAGCCAAAAGGTACTCAAATAAATATATTGCTAAAGAGTTTGACATCCATGAAAATAAACCTTAGAGAGAAACTGAGCAGGAACAGAAGGCGTGACCGATTCCAAAAAGCGCTCCATATTACACATAGGCGACGCCGCCACCGGCTCCACAGGCGTCACGGCAACAGGCTTAGACGGTTCGACTACTTGACCAGCACGGTTCTCCGGTTCTCTGTAAGCCGTTGTCACCGCCGGAGATTGACTAGCAATAACATCACTTTGAGCTCTCCGCAAATTATCTTGATTTTGACGGTCCCTTCTCGCCTTAGCCGGATTATAAAACCGATCCTCCCCGCCGCGCCTCCGCCCAAATTGCAATCCAGCCCCCAACATCTTCGCAAAAACCCTAATTTCACAACGGCCTGTCCGGCCTCCAATAAACCCTATCTAATATCCTTGTATACGCTCAAACCTATATAAAAACGAACCTAATCGAAAATCACGTCAATTCAATACCAAATTAAAATCGAAGCAGTCGTCAAATCTTAAGAAGATTGTCTGGCTAATGAAATCAGCCGAGAACGTCGTCAGGCTAATGAAATTAGCCGATTGGTGTCGACGGATTGAGGAAAATCGTTTGAGTTTGGATAAACCCTAGAAACGATGAACCGATCAATGAAACGGAAAATTTGTGAATCGAATGCAGTTTACCATGAGGGTTTTGAAGATTCGGCAATGGATGTAAAGGATTTGGGACGTAATTTGATCAAAAATGGTGATTAACGGTGTGAGAAACAAAGAGGACAGATTGAGATGGAAATGGAGATGAACCGATGGTTTTGTGTGTGTGTGTGTGTGTGAGAGAGAGAGAGAGAGAGAGAGAGAGGGTACGACTAAAAACCAGAGTGGAGAAGAAAGGGATGGGCAGGCGATTGCGAAGAAGGATACAAACTTTGTTTGCTTTTTAGCCTCTTTATAAATGGCTCCTATTTGTCATAAGTATTTCGTATGGTATGTATTTCAAAAATAATTATTTTAAATATTTATTTATTTTCATCGTTATTTATGTTATATTTTTTTAATGATTACCATGAAATAAATCGCAAGGCAAATAGAGGAAACAAATTTGCACAATAACATCAAGTTTTAGTAGAAACTATGGAATTTATAAAAAATAAATTTAGATTTTTTTTTGCATGTAATTCGGTGTGTCGATAACGCTTATGAAAATGAAAAGAATGTAATTTACAAAGTACATAGTGACCCGTATGACACTTTGTTGAAAGAATTTTTGTATGTTCAACTTGTAATAACATTGTAAAAAAAATACTTGCTTGAAAAAAATTGGCTCTTGAGATGTATTACCCATTTTGGCATTGCTAAACCATTGAATCGGCTTCAAAGATTGTAATACGAGGAAGAAAACTGTTTGTACAAGAACCATATTTTACAATTAGGTCTTTGATATCTACTTCTTCCGTTTTACGATAATCTGCAAAAAGACACATTTTGAACGTCCCATAATAATCTGCACTTTTCCAAAATGGAAATGGGGCTCACTTGTCTCTACTCACAACCATTACCCACATACTCCACTTTCTCTCTCCTACCCAACCATCTACACTCACAACACATCACATTTTTCACCTTTTACCTTAATTCTCGTGTCAAGCAAAAAAAATGCCTATTTCTATGGGATGGAGGGAGTATTGATATATAATTATTGAATTTGGTGACATTTATCTACATAACAGTTAGTTAAAGATATACTCCCTCCGTCCCATTAATAATTTCACTTTTTGCTAAAACGGGTGTCTCGTTTAAAGCTTTACCTTTTCTAATGGCAAAGAATTTTTACTATTTCATACACTCATTCTCTTTCCTATTTTACTATTATATTCATAATATTTTTCAAATTTACTATTTTCTCCACTCATTCTCTCTCCTATTTTACTTTTATACTCACAATATTTTTTTCATTCACCAATTTTCTTAATTTATGTACCGAAATTAAAATAATGAATTTATTATTGGAACAAAGGGAGCATACTGTACACATTAAAAACGGATATCTTTGAAGAAATGAATGAATTTGGGGGATTGAATGTCGCCACTATTATCATTATTGGAAAATTAATTAATTTAGGGTGGAAAGTGGAAATTCGGATAACACACCTACTACAAAAGCTGAGTAGATTATTATCCAAATAATGATGAAGTATTCTTATTCTTATTATTTTAATAATGATATTTGAATGGTGTGGGAGCACGTGATATGTGACACGTGTATGATGAAGATGGGGAGGGAGGTGGATACTCTTATCTCCTTGAGGAAAAGTGGAAAACTTCAATCATCTCGAGAGGCGAGAATTGGTACGGCGTTAGGAAACGGGAGCCAAGTCAAGCCAAGCCACGACGAACGGACGTGGCTAACTGCTAATAAGGCTCGTGCACAACACAAGCCAAAATATTAGGGGCGTATTCCCTCCGTCTCACCCAAATGTGCACCATTAATCAAGGCACACTGATTAAAAAATATTATTAAAGGACATATCATTTATGATAGTTCACACTGGACTGGGACGGATCAAAAGAAAAATAAATGTACACTAAATTGGGACGGAGGGAGTATTTGTTTACTACTAGAATAGAATAAGCCTGTGTTTGAGGACACGTTATTTTTTTAGTT
Organism: Adenophora triphylla var. japonica; assembly: GCA_022495995.1. Taxonomy (NCBI): domain Eukaryota; kingdom Viridiplantae; phylum Streptophyta; class Magnoliopsida; order Asterales; family Campanulaceae; genus Adenophora; species Adenophora triphylla. The sequence goes on from JAFEMH010000708.1 coordinate 596,414, forward strand.
TTTTTAATTAAACCAAATTAACGAGGATACATTTTTTTTTAATTTAAAAAAAAAATTTTAATGACAAAATGGAAAAGGGACAAATGTATTAGGGCAAAATGAGAAATTCGACACTTGCTACTGTTCATTGTACTGTAGCAAGTACCGTTCCCATTTATACTATAGATTGTTATTGGCTCAAAAGAAACAATTTTTTTCTTTTCTTTTTTTTTTAACAACTTTTTAAATTTGTACAAGTAAGGCTCGAATTTATCACTAAATCACACTCAAGGACAAAATATATATTTTTTTTTTGTTTTCAAGGATAAAATATTTTTAAGAGAAAGATTTGACTTTTATCACTAAATCACTTATTTAGAGACGGAGATAAAAAATTTTAACTAACTAAAAATGGGTAAAATAAAATTTAATACTCCCATTACTCTAGAATAAATGTCGCATTTAAAAAAAAATAAATAAATTGATCTTTAAACAATATTTAATAATAAATTATACTTCCCTCGTTCAACTTCAAACCGGATTAACTTTTTGAGTACAGTTGAGTTATGTTGTGAGTATAAAAATTAATGTACAAGAGAGAATGAGTTTGAGAAATATAAGTTGATTGGTGTTATAAGATGAAATTAAAGTAAAAGAGACAATGAGTGAAAAGAATAGGCATTTTGGATAGTTCAGTTTGAAGTGAGACGTAGCAAAAGGAAAATAAGTACTCCAATTTGAGGTGGGACGTAAAGAGTATGCTGACAATTTTAAAATAATTATAAATAGTATTTTTATTATTATATCAATAATTATTTTTAGAATGATAAAATAATATTTTGCCACTTTTTTGGAAAAAAAAATTAACGGAGATAGTAACTATTTCATCTAATTATTTCTTACTTCAAAAGAAATTTAAGAAAGTTAACTATCAAAAAGTAGAAAATTATTGGAGTGGGGCATGCAGTGTGTAAATGCAGTTATTTTTAGTTGATCGATTTAAGAGTAGTCTAGGTTGTCAAGATGGGTCATTCATTCCATCATCAAAGATGAAATATGGACATTTTTCATTATTATTGTTTTTATTTTTTTTTTAATCTTAAGGAAATATAGATAGTTAGTGAGAGAATATTAGTCATAGTTGTTAGACTATGATAGTATTATGTAAACTATTAAGTAATCCGTCGAAATTTGACGGGCATAGTTAGACTTATTATTATTTGTTGTCATAATTTGTAATTTCATTTAAATAAACGAAAACAATATGTTAGGTTTATATCCAACAATAAAAAAATTGACACGATAATTTTGGGACAGAGGGAGTATCCTGTACGGGTACACATAGATACATTCAGAATAACTCCATTTAGCCTATATGTGTGGGATGGCCAAACATATTTTGGTCACATATATCTATTTCTATTATTAAAAAAAAAAATGTGTGTACACTTGCTCACCGATTTTTTAAAAATGGAGAAAATATAAAAATTTCTGAATGCACAATCAAGATACATCAAGGAAGCACGACTCAGGACCATATGAAGCATTTCAGATAATACTCAAGTTGTGATTATTATAAATCTGAATTATGCATACACATAGTCCATAAATGTGTCAAAATCATACCAACATTTCAAGTTTCAACCATTTACCAAAACAAAATATTAGTTGCTCCCTTGAATATAGTTATCAAAGCTTTAGCCATCAAGCAAAATGTTATAATTTCTCTTGTGGGTCATTTTCTGATTAGGAAAGATTATGAAAATAAATAAGTCATGGCATCCATATGCAACATTGGAATGAAAATAAATAAACTTGATAGTTTTAATCAAATTATTAATCATAAATCCAAAAAAAAAAAAAAATTAAAAAAAAATTATTTATAATTCCTATTTATAAGACTCTTGCATGTATATAGATCATTACATTAATATTTCTTTCGATCCAAAATAAAAATAATTGATCAATTTTTTATTTTGCTTAAAACAAAATAAAGTATTCATTTATTAGACTATATTATTGTAACTATTTCTAATTTATATACCAAATATTTCAATTTATAAAATAAATTTGTATGTATATGGATCATAATTATAGTACTACTTCTTCTGTCTCAAAATGAATTATAAATAAAAAATTTAAAAACAAAAAATGTGCATTTGAATAAAATATTAATTGATCCAGTTTTGAAGAGTTACATTTCCTTATTTACTAATTGCTTTACCGTTTTCTGAAAATTCAAAATTTGATTTCAAAATTCAAATGTTGATTGAGCTTAAATCGGAATAATTTACTGTATAAATATTTACCTTATTAACATTAACCTTTTATTAAATGAAAAATCAATTTATTAAATGAAAAATCTTTGAAACTAAGACCAATGGGAGAATTACATAATGCCATGTCATAATAGTGACATAGCTTAATGTGAGAGCTCTAAATGTTTGTCTTTTAATATATTATATAGATGTCTAATATCTACATTTATGTCATGAACGTAAATGACTAAAATATCCTTGACAGATTTCCAAATTTAACCACTTGATTTATATAGGAAATAATTGATCAATGGGAGAATTACATAATGTCATGTCATAATATTGACATGGCTTAACGTGAGGGCTCTAAATGCTTGTCTTTTAATATATTATATAGATAGGTCAAACTTCCAACGTACTTAATAGTCAAATTCTAAACATTTATTATTGTCGTTAATAATATGATTCTTTTTATTTCAAAAAAAAAAAAATCATGTGAGAAATATTGAATCGATATATTTAAATTATAAGTGAACATACCAAAAGTGTCGAGCTGGGCCAAGCAAATAAAGCCCAACTCTCAAAGCAACTATTGCCTCGGCATATCCAGTGGGCTAGACCCAATCAGTACCTGGCCCAAGGCCCATCTCATGCATCAGTCGACTAAGTTTATTGTCCGACCTACAAAGGTCCCGACCTAACTTAGTCCGACCTTATGATCCAAACTCTAATACGGGTTCGATCCATGCTCTACCCGCCAGTCAGGTCGACCCTTCTTCAAATGGCGACCTCGACCTAATCCTCCAGCGTCGAGCTAACTAATGTGGACGCACGTGGGACAACTCTTTCCATAACCGCATCCCTATAAATCAGGGACCGTTACCGGCACGTTCACATTACTGGTAACTGCCACTAAAATCACGGAGCTCACGTAGCACTACCAAATATACGACGGTCATCACCTATAAATACATCATCACAACCAACGGTGAAAGGTAACTGCAATTTTGTTATCTGAATATTCATTAATTCAATACATTTTGCTCTCCCATTATCAAACACTTACTCTCACGCCCGAGGGTCTAAGCCGGAGACACATCCGGCTAGTCGTGGGTTCTGATTTCAGGTCAAGGAGCCAGGTGACCAGTCCTGCCACGTGGAGGAAGATTGATAAGCACTTTTCTTGCGGCATCAGTTTGGTTCCATTGCCGGGAAACGTGCTTTAGCTTGACCTCGAAATTCTTCTCACCCTACAACAATGGTGACCCCAGACGGGCATGTTGCACAGGCTTCTGATGAATTCAATGAAGCGAATGCCAACACCATCGCTACTACCAATGTGAATGCGGATTTGCCTCCTCCTCCTCCTCCTCTTCGTCATCATGCTAGGGCGACACGCTCAAACAGTGTAGCTGATGGCAAAGGATTGCCAGATGCAAGGAGAGAAAAACGTCCCATGGAGGGACAAGGAGTTCCACCTCCTCCTAAGCGTCCAACTGCTCATTTGAATGTTGGAAATAGGGCAGGTCCCTCATCCAACCCATTGAGTAGAAAGGAAATGCTGTTGGAGCGAGCCCAGATTCTGGCCGAGTTATTGGCCATGGAGGAGGCTGAGCAGGTGGATAGAAGGTCAGAGAGGGTCGCTCCCTCTCAAGTTTCAAACAGGGAGCAGGCCAGGAGTGCTAGGCCTAATGAGGCCGTGGGACAGAACGGCGATAACAGGATAGTGCAGCGGGTTCCATCCCTCATTCATATGCCAAGCAACGACTTAAGGGCTAGCCTCACCAGGAATAGGGAGCAGGAGGCTCAGTCAGATTTGAGGACGCACTTAGAGGCCAACCGAAGCCGACGTGGTTCGCCAGCCAGAACACATAGATCACAGTCTCATAGGGACAGGAATGGGCGCAGGTCGCCTATAAGGGAGGAAAGGCGCAGGTCGCCATCCGGAGATCATAGGCGCAGGTCGCCTCTCAGAGACGAAAGGCGCAGGTCGCCGCCAAGAGATGACAGACATAGGTCACCAATTCGATCAGAAAGGGCTCTTTCTCACAGAGATAGGAGGAGTAGGCAAGTAACTCCCCCCAGAAGTGAAGGTCAGAGGTCGAATGCCGTTCCCCTCGCAGGAGATGACATACCCGACGCTAGGGAATGGTTGTTGATGAAAAAGAAGTTCGAACAATGGGAGGAGGAGAAGAAAAAGGATATTGGAAAGGTCGAACGAATTGACTTTGCTCTTCGACCCTTATCCAAGGACCTGATCGACAGTCGACCTCCTGCTGGTTTCAGATTGCCCCTCCTAGAAAAGTACTCGGGGGCCACCAATGCAAAAAGCCATGTAGCACACCTAGAAGCTACCATGTGTTTTATCGCCAATGAGGACAACAATATGTGCAAAGCCCTCATAAGCACACTCACAGGGGCAGCCCTAACGTGGTTCAATAGTTTAGCAGCTGGTAGCATCTCCTCCTGGATGAGTTTGAGGACAAAATTCCTTGAGCGTTTCTTAACTGCTGGAGCTCAGAAGGTGACTGTCACCGACTTAAACAACTTGGTGCAAGGGAAGAATGAAAGCTCCATGAGCTACTACACCAAGTTTAAAGAAATGGTTGATAAGATTGAGGAGGATCTAACTGACAGGGAGGTGATCAATTGCTTCCGGAGTGGCATTTCCTCGGAAGACATGGATTATGAACTAACGGTTCGTACTGTCACCACTCGACATGAGTTATTCGAGAAGGCTTACAATGTGGCACTAGCCGAGGAAAGGAAGGAAAAGAAGAATGGGAAAGGTCCCAAGGGTGAGGTCGCTGACGACAAGAAAGACTCCTCCAAAAATGGAGGAAACAACAAAAATGGTAAGAACAGGACAAGGGCGACAGAGAAAGTGCCTGAAGTTTTCACTCCCCTGACGGTGAGTCGAACAGAGATAATGAATGCAGTCGAGTTGGCACCACCTGCCCCAATGAACCCAGGCAACAAGTTCAGAAGGGACAATAGCAAGTACTGTGATTACCACAAAGATACGGGACATCTCACGGAGGATTGCTTGGGATTGAAGCGTATCATCCAAAGAATGGTCGACCAGGGAAGGCTCGACGCATATGTGAAAAGACCTCAAGCTGGTGGAGGCGAGCAGCCAGCAGGTGGACAGCAAGGACCAAGGCAACCTAGATTGAATTTGGGGGTCATTACGGAGCAGGCTAGCAACACAGCCATCAAGCATAAAATATTTCAGCTCAATAAAGCCCCACATGTGCCTCCAAGGAGAGATGTCAGGGATGAGGTGATCAGCTTCTACCCCCACGAACTGGCAACTAATATGGCGGCTAGGGAGCAAGTTCTCGTCATCCCAGGTCTAATCGACGGATGTACGACGAGCAGACTCTTAGTCGACACGGGGGCCTGCAAAGACATCTTATTTTACAAGACATTCCAGGAGATGGGTCTTTCTAACGAGCAGCTTGAAAGATATGATGACAGATTGGAAGGTTTCACCGATCATCGAGTTGATGCCAAAGGCCAAATTGAGCTTGACGTCGACCTAGGCCAATACCCCCACAGAGTCGTATCGAAGGTACAATTTATTGTGATAGATGTGAACAGTGACTATGCTGCCATACTTGGTATTCCGGGTCAGGTCGCGCTTGGAATGATGGCATCAATCCCCCATCAACGAGTCAAGTTTCCTACACCTGCTGGAGTAGGCTGTGTACAAGGCACAGCTCGAGCCTACCTGGATCATGTTCTTTGAGAAAGAAAGAGGAGGGAACTAGAGATTGAGACGGCAGATGGTTACTTAAAACTGTCCCAATCAGTCACCAAAACTACCCGCCTATCTACGATCACCAATGTGGAGGAGTCGACCTATCGCTCAAGTGACGAGGTCATGGTTGAGTCGACACATCACTCCGAAGTCACAGCGATCGATCCAGACGTAGTTATGGTCGATCAAGTCATCATAGGTAACCTATGCCTCCAGATCGACAATAACTCGGGGGCCACCACCACCAGTGAGGTCGCAGATAAGCTGGATGATATGATAGCTGAAGAAGCTCCACACCTGGGGGCCGAGGAGAGACAAAGGGTCAGAGAGATCATCGTTGAGACCACTGCGGTTCAGAGATGGTCCAGAGCTGGAGGCCGTGGACGAGCTAGAATCAGTAATCACCAACTCTTCCTACCCCGACCAAAAGATTCAGATTGGGAAACAATTGTCTGCTGAAGAAAGGCTAGAAATAATTGAGCTACTCAAAGAGAGTAATGATGTCTTCGCATGGCGAGTAGAAGATATGATGGGAATCAAGGAAGAGGTCGCCGTTCATAGGCTTGAGGTCAACCCGACTATAAAGCCCAGACCCCAGAAATTGAGAAGCTTTGCTCGTGATAAGGAAGAGGCCATAAAAGCTGAGGTACAAAAACTTTTGAGTGCAGGTATAATTAAAGAGGCCACTCATACAACATGGTTGGCCAATGTGGTGATGGTGAAGAAGTCAAATGGCAAATGGAGGATGTGTGTCGACTTCACCACTCTAAACCTTGCCTGCCCAAAGGACAGCTATCCTCTTCCTAGAATCGACAAACTTGTTGATTCCATTGCTGGCCACTCTACCCTCAGCTTCCTGGATGCTTACTCGGGTTACCACCAGATAAAGATGCACAAGGATGACATTGTGAAAACAGCTTTCCAAGCGGCTGGAGGTATCTACTGCTATAACATGATGCCATTTGGATTGAAGAACGCAGGGGTGACTTATCAAAGAATGGTGAACAAGGTCTTTGCCTCACAGATTGGTCGAAACATGGAAGCCTACGTTGATGACATGGTCATCAAAACAAAGACTGGACATCACGTAGTCGACCTAAAGGAAACGTTCGCCAATTTGAGAGCAAACGACATGAAGCACAACCCTATCAAGTGTGTCTTTGGTGTAGCAGCTGGAAAGTTCCTTGGATTTATGGTATCTCAGCGAGGTATAGAGGCTAACCCGGAGAAGATCAAGGCTCTAGTCGACATGAAGGAGCCAACCAGTGTAAAGGAAATGCAGCGACTTAACGGCAGGGTGGTAGTCCTAGGTCGTTTTATAGCCAAGTCGGCTGAAAGGTCTCTCCCCTTCTTCAAAGCCTTGAGGGGGACGAAAAACTTTGAACGGACGACCGAATGTCATTCGTCATTCCAACAACTTAAGGACTACCTCGCTACTCCACCTCTACTGAGTAGCCCGACCACGGGTGAGACCTTGTTCGTGTATCTGCATGGGAGACAAGTCGGTGGCGGCGATCTTAGTTAGAGAAGAAGAAGGTCATCAAAAACTCGTGTACTACGTCAGCAAAGCCTTATCAGATGTAGAAGGCAGGTACTACAACGCTGAGAAGGTCGCTTATGCTTTGGTCGTAGCTTCAAGGAAGCTGCGAGCTTATTTCCTGGCTCATCCTATTGTGGTGCTCACGAATGCACCCTTGAGAAAAATATTACACAAGCCGGAGAGTTCAGGTCGCTTGCTCAATTGGTCAATTGCCCTTACGGAATTTGACATTGAGTATCGACCTCGAAAGGCGCTGAAGGCTCAAGCTCTTGCAGATTTCTTGGTCGAGCTTACGTTCACCAAGGAAGACAGCGAACAGCGAGCTCAAAAGGAAAAGGCCAAAGGAAAAGAGCAAGAGTCCCAACCCGTCATTACTTTACCCGACGATTGCTGGAAGGTCTACTCGGACGGGTCAGCCACAAAAAATGTCAGTGGAGCTGGGATTGTTTTAATTGAGCCAGAGTCTGGGACCGTGTACGAGGAATCACTAAGGTTCAAGTTCGATGCATCCAACAATCAGGCGGAGTATGAAGCCCTGGTAGCAGCCATAGAGTATGCCAAGTGCTTTGGTGCGACTAAAATCATGGCATACTGTGATTCTCAATTAATAGTCAACCAAGTCAGAGGCGAATATGAGGTGCTAAACTCCATCTTAGTCAAGTATTGCGACCTGGTGAAGGAACTGACAAAAGACTTGGAGTTCTGGGAGATCCAAAGGATTGGTCGAGAAGACAATGAGTTAGCCGACTTACTCTCAAAGCTAGCTACATCAGACGAGCCGCACGAAGAGCCTATCTCTTATCTTGAAAGCCCAGCTTATGAAAGGGTCAAAATTCAATGTATAGAGGACCCCTCAAGAAATTGGGTTTATGAGAAATGCTGGATCGAAGAAATGAAGGCGTACATAGAAAGTGGCGAGCTGCCTGATGACGAGAAGAAAGCTCGAGCTATCAAAAAGAAAGCTTCGAGGTACGTTATTCAAGGAGGCGAGCTATTCAGAAGATCCTACACTCGACCACTATTGAAGTGTATCCACCCTCGAGAGATCACTACGCTGATGCATGAAGTACACAGTGGGATTTGTGGTGGACACCCGGGGGCCAGGACTCTAGCCGACAAGTTGATCACTCTGGGGTACTACTAGCTACACATGAGAGCAGACACCCATGACTTTGTGCAGCAGTGTGACCAATGCCAAAGGTTTGCCAACCTACCCCATCTGCCTACGACTGAGCAAACCCCCGTAATTGCAGCTTGGCCATTCGACATGTGGGGCGTCGACTTAATTGGACCCTTCCCTCCCGCCCGTGGGAATTGTAAGTACGCAATCGTGGCAATTGATTACTTTACCAAGTGGGTTGAAGCCAAGCCGCTAGCTCGCATCACAGAGGAAAACGCCATCAACTTCATTCATGATTTCATCTGGTGTCGATTTGGTTTTCCTCGAGCTATAGTATCTGACAACGGCCTACAATTCTCCCAAACCTTCGAAGCAGAGATGAATCGAGTAGGGATCAAGCATTGGAAATCTTCTGTCGCCTACCCCCAAGGTAATGGGCAAGCTGAAGCAGCGAATAAACTTGTACTATCTTCACTCAAGACGGGTCTCGTAGGTCGACGCAACAACTGGTTGGACGAACTCCCCCTTGCTCTTTGGGCAGTTCGCACAACCACTCGGGGGCCTACGGGGGAAACCCCATTCGCTCTCACATATGGATCAGAGGCCATGGCACCTGCTGAGCTCAGATTTCCTACTGCTAGAGTGACATTCTTTGATCAAGAGCAGAATGATATCAACAGATTGATCGACTTGGATTTAGTTGACGAGAAGCGAGATACGGCTTACCTTCGAATGGTCAACTACAAGCAGCGGACTAAAAGTTACCACGACAAGAGGGTGAGGGCCAGGTCATTCCAAGTCGGAGATCACGTGTTGAGAAAGATCGAGGCAACAGGAAGAAGGACCCAACAGAACAAGTTATCTCCTAATTGGGAAGGTCCTTACATAGTTACTCGAGTCGTCAAAGAAGGAACTTACATGATAGCTCATCCAGATGGTGAAGAATTGAAGCATCCATGGCACGCTACTCACCTCATTAAGTACTACTTCTGAAGGCTCAGGTCTATTACTCAGTTCAAGGTTAAGGCAATTCCCAAGATTGAAATTTGTCATATTTCTAGCTTTCCATTGATGTAAACGTTTCCCTACTTCAATAAAAAGAGCATTTTATTCGACCAAACATTGTGTTACACTAACCCCAACAAGCTCGACTCTTAGTCAGCTTCGTTTCAACAAGCTCGATTCTTAATCAGCTTCGTTCCATTAACAAAGCTCGACTCTTAGTCAGCTTAACTTTAACAAGCTTGATTCTTAATCAGCTCTGTTTATTTAACAAGTCCGACTCTTAGTCGACTTCGTTCTAACAAACTCGACTCTTAGTCAGTCTGTTCTAATTAGCTCGATTCTCAATCAGCTTTATCCCTTAAAACAAGTCCGACCTAGGGTCGACTTCGTTCTAATAAGCTCGACCCTTGGTCAGCTTTAATAGTTTGAGCAGGTTCGACTCATAGTCAATCTCGTTCACGAAAAGTTATACAAGTCTGAGGTCGACTAAATCAGTAAAGATCAAGTCGACCCTAGGCTTAAGTTGACTCATTCATCCTATTATATCTAGCTCGACACCTACATGTAGACATCAAAAGCATACAATAAAGGGAGGTCAGCTACGATTAGATATAAATAAGTCTCCCAAAGGCGGGCCAAGACTTATACAAAACGGAAGTTATGATGTCTCATGCCTCCCAAAAACAGGGCCAAGGCATTTAAATATCTAACAAGACAAAAAGCAAAATTGTTTTGGGACTTGTTTCGTTACATCATCAACATAAAAATGACCTAAGCATCCTGGCCAGCTTCAGCTTGATCATCATTAGCAGCTCGACCTTCCCCATCATCTTCTTGCTGCTGGGGACCTATGGGTTTACCCGACTCTGAGTATACTTGCTGATCAGGTTCTTCTTCCATAGTGGCGGCGTCTTCAAGCTCTTGCAAAACAACATCAAAATTCCTCTCGGCAATTGGGGGAGCTTCCCACTTCTCACAGCCGTCCTCTTGGTCTTCCTGGGCGATGAAGGCCAAATCATTCTCAAGATAGGGAACAATGGAGTGTCCACCACGGGCCGTCATGTCATATTGGGCTTCAGAGAACCAACGAGCTAACTGCTCGAGGGTGACTTCAGTCGTGGGATATACTAAGGCCCGACGCGCCATGTGACGTTTGCCCACCTCCAGAAAGTCCTGTGCTTCGGTGACAATAGCATTATAAAACTCATCCCCATCCTTGAACTTCTCCACAGCATCAGGGCCAACCTTCTCTAGATCTTCCTTCCATTTAGCTCGAGCAGCGTTGTGCTCTTCGTTAAGCTCTACCAAAAAGGAATCTTTTTCTTTGAGGAGTTTGGAGACGGTGGCGAGCTCGACCTTTGTCTTCTCGTGAGCAAGACGTTCAGCATCTCTTTCTGAGGTCACTTCTCCAACTTTGACCTTAGCCGCTTCCAGATCTTCCCAAGCTTTCTTCTTCACCAGCTCTTGAGCATCAAAGGAGCTGTCAAGATCATTATATTTTTCTCTGAGATCGGCTAACTCCTGTGCTTTCTTGGAGAAATCATGCAAGGCCTGCCTCTCCCTTTCAATGGACGCCCTCCAAGAGCTCTTCACTTGCTCGACCATGGTGAGATTCTACATTTAAAGGAAACCAGGGAAGTGTTAGCTCGTAAGTCAAGTTGATTAACTAAAAGAACAAGCGACTAGACGAAGGGAAAGTAAAAATCACCTCGCAATGCACCATCCTGCAGCGAGCTGAGAATTCTTCAGGGGTGATCCCCTTATCAGCAAAATGAGCTAGGAGGTCGACATCAATGGCCCTCCTGACCACGACCTGGCCCAAGCTCATGTCTGGATAACGACGGCTCAGGCTATTGACTCCTATGAGAGGAGGGACATCGCTCAATCTCTTCATCTGGTCCTCAAGAGACTCTTGGTTGGGGCGAGAAGAAGCAGGTGGAGGAAGTTGGTTTGAAGAAACGGACTTTCCCTTTTCAGATCGTGACCTCTTCTTCGTACTCAGAGGTTGATCATCAGAATCCATCTCCACATCATCATCTTCAACATTTACAACATTCAAGGGGCTGGCCCCTGCTATCCCAGCTCCAGAGGTCGCAACATTAGCCTCCTGAGTCGGGTCAGAACTCAAACTTGGTCTAGCTGACCTGTTGGACTCGTCACCCCCTTCATTAACGTCCATGGACTGAGTACCACTCTGTAGAGGGTCTTCCAGCTCGACCTCTTCCATTGGAATCATCCCAGCAACATCCTTTGGAAGCAGGTTATTCCTTGCGGCAGCCTCCCTCTCCCTGCTTGCTCTAGCATTGGTGGCCCCATGAGATCTCTTGGCCTTCTTCTTGTCTGATACTCCCACTATACGAACCATAGCAGCTTCTTGATCGGGAGTTAAGATTGCACAACATCAAGGCTGTGAGCACCCCAACCCGGGACCTAACGCGTGTCCCGAGCTTGAGAAGCTCAAACTAAGAAAACCCATCTTATATTTTTAAAACTTTTATTTGCCTTTACAAGAAAACCAATTCTAAATTTTCCCATAAACAAAATCAAATAATAATATCTCCACTTGGAGGAATTTAAACAAATACTTTAATAACCATAATTATTAATTACATTGAAAATCCTAGTTAACATTGTTTGACAAAAGAGTTTTCCCTACAACTTATAAAAGAGTAATACTTAAATATGTTCCCAACAACCCTCTCATATACCTATCCTGATAAGTCCCAAAAGCAAGAGTCCAACTCTTTCCCCGGCCTCACTGGTTCAGGTCACCTGTCTCAGCACAATCTAAAGCAGTAAAAGGGAAGGGGTGAGAATAAATCTCAATAAGCTATTATGAATGCAGCAAGATGCCAAACAAGATGCAACACATAGCATGGTAGCACGTAACACATTATGAAAGCGGTAAACACCTTACTTTACCTCATTTTACATTTCCCGTCTGAACAATAAGTCGTACAACGTGGGAGAAGAACTCCACTCTTTGGTGAATTGCCCCCATGCACATTCACCTCTTATAGGTCTCATACCCCAGAGATCCATATAAGAAAATAGGATACATATATGACCCCTAATTTAGAGTATCATATACTATCAGCGCTACTGTAAAGCTTGGCTTCATACAGAGCATTCCACCGGTACACCAAATCGCAGCATAACCGTAAGGGCTTTTTCTTGCTCAATATAGTAGCTTGCACATCCCACTCTGTGGCCACAGAGGGGCAGGTCACAGGTATAATGAACCTTCAATCACTTATAGAACAAATCAATAATTGATTGAATTCCATTATACCCCCTTATCACATATACACGTTCAAGCACATGATAGATACTTGAAATAAATCCACAAAAAGGGATAATAATATAACAACATGGTAATGTATACTCATGCTAATCAATGCCATAGTGCAACAACCATTAATACACAATACATCATAATATAACAACATGGTAATGTATACTCATGCTAATCCATACCATAGTGCAACAACCATTTAATACACTATGCATAATCTCATCAATGAATATGAATTCAAGTAAGGTAACAATATAACCAAATAATCCACACTTGGGATACACACAACAACTTGCCAAATAATCCATACTTAGGATATTAAGGTATCCACCAAAATCAATAATTCCAAAATTTGGGATAATAATGCAACAAGGCGATACATGCTCATCTTCCAATTAACTCAATAGTGAAACCTATGGCTTCTACACTATTTCCAACTAATCACCAAGGATAGGGGCAAGTAAGACCACTATGCATCATAAACCATTCCTACATAGTCATTGTACAATAACACAAGGCCTCTCTGAGGGTGCAAGCTCAATTTACCAAGTGGGAGTCATACTTTATAAGTGATCAAATAAGATTGCTAAACTAATTTTGGTTCAGATTTAAAGTGAGTTTCTGGGGTCTTGGGCGACCGCCCATACCACTTGGGCGACCGCCCAAGTGGGTTTCCAAAGGTAATTTAGTTCTGCCCTCTTGGGCGACCGCACACACCTCTTGGGCGACCGCCCAAGAGGTTTTCCAAGGAAATCAATTTAAGCGGCATGGGCGGCCGCTCATGCCCCCTTGGGCGACCGCCCAAGTGCCCTTTCAGCCAATTCCCAGATTTCAACTCTTCTACCTAGCTTCAATTCCTTTTCTTTTTATCTAGCCCAATATTCAAGAACACCAAGAGGATTTCCTAGCTTACAAGGATCATCATAATTCAAGTAAACCCATAATCCTGTAACCTAAATTATTCATCACTAAATCTTCCACCCATTTCATATATTCTAACTCATCTTCCATGAACATTAAACTCTTTCTATTTCATTTACCAATCACTCAACTATTATAAATTTTTCCAAAGTATGAAACAATTACCAACATAACAAGAACAATCTTAAAGTCATCAACCTTTTTTTTTATACCCTCCTTCTTCCAATTTAAATCCCCATTTCATACTAAATATCAATTCATCCTCAATTAACCCAACTTACTCAAATAACCTTATTTAAAAAATACAACATCCTTTTTCTTTTCATAAAACATTCATTAACACATAAAATGTGCAATATTTAGAAAGAAGTCATAATAACTTACCTAGCAATTATGAAGTGGATTAAGGATCTTCTTAGCTCAAAGTGCTCCCCTCTTCATCCCGAACACGAAAGTACAATTAAATCTTCAAATGGAGAAGAATTAAGCTTGCTAATGACTTGGAAGAGGTGATCTCCAAGAAGGTTTCCATGGGGAATATGGGAGGAGTAAGAAGAAGATGATGGAGGGAGTATGGGGTTTGCTTGACTAAATGGAGGAGGTGAAGGAAGGGGTGTAGGGAAAGTATGGGAGGAGCATGGGGGTGTTGACTAAGGAGGGGAACAAGGTGAGGGAAATGAGGGGAGAGCATGGCCCCCCATCTCAATCAATTAAAGCATTTTTAAAATCTTTTCATTAAAATTCTTTACTTCTTTCCCCTACACAAAGAAGCCTAACTACTCATATTTTATTTATTTTATCCATTTCTATTATTATACTTTTCCCAAAATGCTTTATTTAATTTCCCAATCATCTCAACCTAATATAAGAAATTAATGATATAAAATGATCACATACTATTAACAATAATATTAAAAGCATATATTATGATGCTAAAATTAGTGCCTAGGGTTAGGGTCGTTACATTCACTCCCCCTTAAAGAAAATTCGTCCCGAATTTTAAACTTGCTTACCTTGAAGATCAACTAACAAAGGTAACCTTTACACTTCCAAAGGGTTTCCTTAACGACATGATTCTTCTATACATCTTCACAACCCGAATACCCTAGGATTTCAATTCTCTAAACTATCACTCTAATAACTCTCAACAGTTTCCCCACACAAGTCAAATCCGCCAAATCATCCTTAACTGAAGAACTTCATACGTACGAAGGATCATAAATAAATTTTCTCATACCAATCTTTAGACAATACCCATTCAATGCTAAACTAAACTGCTATTATACTCAACTCCCTTAAGATTAATAGAACCTCTCCAGTTGAAAGGGAACCCAACACACAATCTATTTTTCAAAAATCTGGGTAATCTTCTCATCTTGAGACTATCCTCTCATCCTATTAAATTCTGAATCACCGTTAAACTTCCCTTAAAGTCTCCACATTCTATGGGTCTAACTTGACTATTTGCAACAATATCTCGCCTTACGACTCAAAGGATACACTTGACGACACCTAAGCCTTTCGGCTAATCGCATTCGAAATCACAATAACTCTTCCGGATAATATAAAATGACGCAACTAAAATCTTTTAATAGTTTCAACCATCGCTTAGGCTTGTAGATCTCTCCCCTTCGAATAACTAAATTCTCCAAACTCATAGGGTCGATCACAAATCCCAAAAGGAAACTTCAAAAAGATAAGATTCTTACTTAGATAACGCAACACAATTGTAGTCACTCTCAAGTAAGGAATAAGAAAATTTCCGCTTTATCTAAGTTAACTTCCTCAAAGCATACGCTATCACTTTCACAATTCTCATAATCTCACAACCAAATCTTCCTTTAATACGCACTTAAAGTTCACAAAGTTCTCACATTCACTAAGTAAGGTAAGGATCGGATCTATAGTTAATCTATTCTCCATTTCTACCAATGTGATTCATTCTTATTACATCTTACACCATTGATATCCTTCCGAGTATCTAAACCAACGATTTTATAATTCTCGAGAATTCCTTGAAAATTCCTTTGGTAGCACTTTGTCAACCTCAAAGATTACGGACACAATCCTCATAAGATCCATGGTAACTTCCAAGCTTAAGACTATAGAACCCCAAATTTTGGAAACTTCTCGAGCCAACTCACACTAGCTAAACTTTGCATACAAGGACTTCTCACCAAGGATTATTAACCCTATCCTCCAATGATTTTCATGTTCCTCTCGAAACTTTAATTAACAAGAGACCATTAATTCTAATTACCATAAAGCCATCAAAGTAAGGTTTAAAAATTCTGCTTATCATACCCATAACCAACACATGAGATACCTCGATGGAAGCACCAATACCATCTACTCACAACAAGTACATAAAATTTTTAGAGGGACTCCTTATTTGAGTCTAGCACATATCAAATACCCTTCACACTTTTAACCAAAATTTTCTGCCCTTAACGCATATATAACAAGTATACCACATAAATGTTCATCTGTATCAATTACCAATATAAGCAATTCTAGGCAATGTAATAGAAGACTCACTTCTTATGATAGACTACCAATGCAAAACAACTACTTACCCATCTAGGTCAAGTATATCTCTCAATCGAAATTGGTAATCATACCAAATCAACTGGCAATATATGCTCAGCCATAACCACATCACCACCGTGGCAAACCAAAGGAGATTCGAAGTATTCTCTCATAAGAGCAGAATCCTCTAACAATAAAACAAATTCTCAAGTAATGTATGCCACATAGAAGCAACATGTGATGCCAAACATAAATGATATGAAACAGGATCTATAAAATATGACCTTCTACTTCGCGACAGGAATATACCTCTAGTGACCTCTGAGGAATCTATCTCTCCTGGACCCGAAACACATACTTGACCATAGAACTTCTCTCTCGGTTCCCCTTCGTTATCTCTTTTGGTACCACCTCTTTGTTGTCCACCCGACTGACCGCTGCTTGAAGCTCGTCCTTGCTGCACTCGTGGGCAATTCCTCCTAAAGTGACCCATTTCTCCACACTTCAAGCATTTTCCTTGCTTACTCCAACACTTGTCTTCAGAATGACCCATCTTCTTGCAAAATTTACAAATCATCCTATACTGTTTTGATATTGGCCTTGACGAAGAAGCTACAACAAGTTCTACTCTCATACTCCCTGAAGTTGAAGTCCTTGATTGTCCTTTAGTGATTTTGGATCCTTGTCCTAGATACTTAGGTTTATTTCTAATCCCACTTCCGGATCTTCCACTATTTTCCTCAATGTCTTCCTCGACCTTATATGCTCTATCTATGACTGCCTGATAATCGGTGAAACTATCAATCCATAGTTTCTTCCTAAACTCACTCCTCAAACCTGTTACAAACTTCTGAACCCTTTTCACTTCATGCGATACCAAATGAGGGCAACACCTAGCTAATTCCTCAAACTGGACTGAATACTGATTCACCGTCATGTTCCCTTGTTTTAGTCCTAAGAATTCAATCTCCTTCTTATCCCTTGTAACCATTGAAATGAAATAGTCCTCGAACTGTTGAGTGAAATTATCCCAAGTCTGGGGCGTATGATCCCGCTCCCAACTTCCCTTCAAATTCTGCCACCACTGCTCAGCTGGACCTTCAAGTTTGAAAACGGCATACCTAACTTTCTCTTCGTTGCGACTCTCCATAACCTCAAAGATTTTGTTCATTCTCTCTAACCATTTTTCTGCCTTTAACGAAACCGGATATCCATTAAAACTCGGTGGATTCATCTTCACAAACCTTTCCCATCCATCACTTAGACATCCCTCAGGTTGATTCGGAACTGATCCTCTAGTCTCCATATTCTGTACAAACATCCTAAATAATTTCATCATCTCTTCATCCTTAATTCCACCTATACCCATATCTCCTTCAGTTTCTAGAACCTTTCGCTGATCCTTATTGCTTCCGGCCATTAGAACGAACTCCTGCATTAAACACTCGGCGTCAATTTCCACACATTCCCCCTTAGTTTAGACATCTACCCTTGACCTCTAAACTAAGCTCTGATACCAACTGTGAGCACCCCAATCCGGGACCTAACGCGTGTCCCTAGCTTGAGAAGCTCAAACTAAGAAAACCCATCTTATATATTTAAAACTTTTATTTGCCTTTACAAGAAAACCAATTTTAAATTTTCCCATAAACAAAATCAAATAATAATATCTCCACTTGGAGGAATTTAAACAAATACTTTAATAACCATAATTTATTAATTACATTGAAAATCCTAGTTAACATTGTTTGACAAAAGAGTTTTCCCTACAACTTATAAAAGAGTAATACTTAAATATGTTCCCAACAACCCTCTCATATACCTATCCTGATAAGTCCCAAAAGCAAGAGTCCAACTCTTTCCCCGGCCTCACTAGTTCAGGTCACCTGTCTTAGCACAATCTAAAGCAGTAAAAGGGAAGGGGTGAGAATAAATCTCAATAAGCTATTATGAATGCAGCAAGATGCCAAACAAGATGCAACACATAGCATGGTAGCACGTAACACATTATGAAAGCGGTAAACATCTTACGTTACCTCATTTTACCTTTCCCGTCTGAACAATAAGTCGTACAACGTGGGAGTAGAACTCCACTCTTTGGTGAATTGCCCCCATGCACATTCACCGCTTATAGGTCTCATACCCCAGAGATCCATATAAGAAAACATGATACATATATGACCCCTAATTTAGAGTATCATATACTATCAGCGCTACTGTAAAGCTTGGCTTCATACAGAGCATTCCACCGGTACACCAAATCGCAGCATAACCGTAAGGGCTTTTTCTTGCTCAATACAGTAGTTTGCACATCCCACTCTGTGGCCACAGAGGGGCAGGTCACAGGTATAATGAACCTTCAATCACTTATAGAACAAATCAATAATTGATTGAATTCCATTATAACCCCTTATCACATATACACGTTCAAGCACATGATAGATACTTGAAATAAATCCACAAAAAGGGATAATAATATAACAACATGGTAATGTATACTCATGCTAATCAATGCCATAGTGCAACAATCATTAATACACAATGCATCATAATATAACAACATGGTAATGTATACTCATGCTAATCCATACCATAGTGCAACAACCATTTAATACACTATGCATAATCTCATCAATGAATATGAATTCAAGTAAGGTAACAATATAACCAAATAATCCACACTTGGGATACACACAACAACTTGCCAAATAATCCATACTTAGGATATTAAGGTATCCACCAAAATCAATAATTCCAAAATTTGGGATAATAATGCAACAAGGCGATACATGCTCATCTTCCAATTAACTCAATAGTGAAACCTATGGCTTCTACACTATTTCCATCTAATCACCAAGGATAGGGGCAAGTAAGACCACTATGCATCATAAATCATTCCTACATAGTCATTGTACAATAACACAAGGCCTCTCTGAGGGTGCAAGCTCAATTTACCAAGTGGGAGTCATACTTTATAAGTGATCAAATAAGATTGCTAAACTAATTTTGGTTCAGATTTAAAGTGAGTTTCTGGGGTCTTGGGCGACCGCCCATACCACTTGGGCGACCGCCCAGTGGGTTTCCAAAGGTAATTTAGTTACGCCCTCTTGGGCGACCGCACACCTCTTGGGCGACCGCCCAAGAGGTTTTCCAAGGAAATCAATTTACTGGCGGCATGGGCGGCCGCTCATGCCCCCTTGGGCGACCGCCCAAGTGCCCTTTCAGCCAATTCCCAGATTTCAACTCTTCTACCTAGCTTCAATTCCTTTTCTTTTTATCTAGCCCAATATTCAAGAACATCAAGAGGATTTCCTAGCTTACAAGGATCATCATAATTCAAGTAAACCCATAATCCTGTAACCTAAATTATTCATCACTAAATCTTCCACCCATTTCATATATTCTAACTCATCTTCCATGAACATTAAACTCTTTCTATTTCATTTACCAATCACTCAACTATTATAAATTTTTCCAAAGTATGAAACAATTACCAATATAACAAGAACAATCTTAAAGTCATCAACCTTTTATTTTCTTTATACCCTCCTTCTTCCAATTTAAATCCCCATTTCATACTAAATATCAATTCATCCTCAATTAACCCAACTTACTCAAATAACCTTATTTAAAAAATACAACATCCTTTTTCTTTTCATAAAACATTCATTAACACATAAAATGTGCAATATTTAGAAAAGAAGTCATAATAACGTACCTAGCAATTATGAAGTGGATTAAGGATCTTCTTAGCTCAAAGTGCTCCCCTCTTCATCCCGAACACGAAAGTACAATTAAATCTTCAAATGGAGAAGAATTAAGCTTGCTAATGACTTGGAAGAGGTGATCTCCAAGAAGGTTTCCATGGGGAATATGGGAGGAGTAAGAAGAAGATGATGGAGGGAGTATGGGGTTTGCTTGACTAAATGGAGGAGGTGAAGGAAGGGGTGTAGGGAAAGTATGGGAGGAGCATGGGGGTGTTGACTAAGGAGGGGAACAAGGTGAGGGAAATGAGGGGAGAGCATGGCCCCCCATCTCAATCAATTAAAGCATTTTTAAAATCTTTTCATTAAAATTCTTTACTTCTTTCCCCTACACAAAGAAGCCTAACTACTCATATTTTATTTATTTTATCCATTTCTATTATTATACTTCTCCCAAAATGCTTTATTTAATTTCCCAATCATCTCAACCTAATATAAGAAATTAATGATATAAAATGATCACATACTATTAACAATAATATTAAAAGCATATATTATGATGCTAAAATTAGTGCCTAGGGTTAGGGTCGTTACAAAGGCAATCAAGTGTTAACTCGGCAATTCAAAACAGATCTATGTACGAGCTAAATAGTTCTACATACGAGTAAGTAATTGACGAGTTAAAAGATGCAATTCAAAACAGTTCTATGTACGAGTTAAATAGTTCTACATACGAGCAAGTAATTGACGAGTTAAGAGCTGTATATGCAGATCGAAATAATCCCACATGCCAACAAAAAGTCATATGTGCGAGTCAATAATGGACGAGCTAAGGAATAAAGGCAAGTAAACCCTTACCACCAATGTGTTCTCCATTGTCTTTGCAATAGTTGGCCTTCTTCTGACAAAATTGGCAGTTCTCCTCTAATCTACCCAAAGAATGCGTAACCCAATCAGGGTATACTTGGCCCCTCATTACTGGGACAAGAGGCTCCACTACCCCATCTCCAGGCATCATCCCAGCTTGGATATAGTTGTATTTGGTTGTCCCCAATGACTCCCAGCTGATGGGTCCCTTCTCTACCAATACACACAGTTTCCTATACAAAGTTGTATGCCAAGGAGGCTCCCAATAATTTTCCTCACTAATGACATCAGACTCGCTATTGGGCAAGGGAAACTCCCATCCCAGCCTACTCTCTACCACAACCACATGTGAATTCCGGCCCACTATGCTTGTTGGGAAGATTGACAAACAGTTTTGGAGAATTGGGTTTAGAGGGAGTACTAATTCCCCAATCAGCCTTATCGAGCTTAGCACCAAAAAACTCCTTGAAAACTCTCATACAGGGCTCATGACCTAGAAATCTGCACACCATTGCAAAACACACCAGTACCCTACAGCTGTTGGCCCCAAGCTGAAGAGGAAGAGCATCCATACACTCAAGAAACTCATTGATAAAAGGATCCAATGGCAACCTCAACCCAGCCTCAAACTGCCCATAAAAGAAGGCAACCCTAGTGGCATCTGTAGTGAAGGTAGTACGATACTTGGCCATAAAATCTGCTTTACTAAGGATGGTCACCCTATAGTCTGTCCTACTTACTCCACAAAAATCATAGATCATGGCATAACGGGACTCAAAATTTTTCTTCCCCCGAAGAGGTCTTTGAGGCACATAACCCCTCTCATTTTTCCCGGGTACAACAGCAGACCCAAATGCATCCACAATACGGGGACTGGAAGAAGTTGAAGCCGTAGCCCCTCCTTGAGCCGCCATATCTGTACAACAAAAAGAGGAAGCAGGGGAGTCAGTCCCATGATCAATTTCAGTCGACCTACCTAAGGACGACCTAGACTCCCCTGGAAAGCCTTTTCTGTTCCTAAGGAAAGAGGGTTTCTCAACATCCCTAACATAAAACAAGGCTATGTGGTCGAGTAATTCGTGAAAAAGATGAAAAGTGACCATGTTCGAGTCATCAATTACTATATCTACAGTGTTCTCTCCAATGGGCAAACCTATTTCCCTAAAATTCAGCCCCCACCTTGACAAGATGGAAGCACATTCTTCAAGGGGCATCTCTCTCCACTCTCCGTTCACATTCTTATACACCCTACGATTAACAGTGCAATAGCCATAACCGGCTCCTGGTTCGCTACTGAATGTTCTAGCCATGGCGAAAAATGGAAATAACGGTTTAATCGAAACCCTAAGACAAGAAAAGAGAAGAATACCTTGCTTGATAGCAGAATAAGAAAGGCTGGGAGGCGGAAAAGCGAAGGTTGAATTTAATCAATGGCTTCCTTGCTATTTTCGCCGGGGATTCTCAGAACTCAAAGACGGTAAGAATTCAAATCAAAAAAGGATTTTGGTATTTATATTTTCCAAAATTGGAAAGGAAAAAGGAAATTCAAAATTAATTTCCTAATTAAACAAGGAAGCGGTTTCCGAGGTGGACTACCAAGCGTCAAAATGGTAATGATGACAGGAAAGCGGCGCTCCTTCATCTTTGACCGTTCATCGCCGACGTCCAGGATCGTGCCACATCATCTATGGTCGACTAAACTTCAGAGCGAGTATCGACCTGCGAGTAACAATAATTTCTATTGATATTTCCTTAACTTCCTAGTCGACACAGTCAACTCGAAAGTTGGGGGCCACTGAACATACCAAAAGTGTCGAGTTGAGCCAAGCAAATAAAGCCCAACTCTCAAAGCAACTATTGCCTCGCATATCCAGGTGGGCTAGACCCACCGCACTGCCCAAGGCCCATCTCATGCATCAGTCGACTAAGTTTATTGTCCGACCTACAAAGGTCCCGACCTAACTTAGTCCGACCTTATGATCCAAACTCTAATACGGGTACGATCCATGCTCTACCCGCCAGTCAGTTCGACCCTTCTTCAAATGGCGACCTCGACCTAATCCTCAAGCGTCGAGCTAACTAATGTGGACGCACGTGGGACAACTCTTTCCATAACTGCATCCCTATAAATCAGGGACCGTTCGCACGTTCACATTGCGTGCTGCCACTAAAATCACGGAGCTCACGTAGCACTACCAAATATACGACGGTCATCACCTATAAATACATCATCACAACCAACGGTGAAAGGTAACTGCAATTTTGTTATCTGAATATTCATTAATTCAATACATTTTGCTCTCCCATTATCAAATACTTACTCTCACGCCCGAGGGTCTAAGCCGGAGACACATCCGGCTAGTCGTGGGTTCTGATTTCAGATCAAGGAGCCAGGTGATCAGTCCTGCCACGTGGAGGAAGATTGATAAGCACTTTTCTTGCGGCATCAATAAGGGTATAAATATATTCAAAACATGCCATTTATGGAAGGCACTCTTGAAGTGGGACGGACCAAAAGGGAAAGTAGGACCCTTGAAGTGGGACGGATGGAGTATCATTTATTAGTATACGAATAATAGTAATAATAAATAAATATCATATTTGTTTACATTAACTCATCATGAACATAATTATAATATTCATTTCCAATTTAACTTATTTAATTTTGAGAAGAAAAATTAAATTCTAAAAAAAACTAACATTCGTGTTAAATAAATTTTTTTTTCCCCAAACAATTCACTCCCTCATCAAACCTAACCCACTTCTTTCTCTTCCTCTTTCAAAATACCAATTCATACTATCTTTATTTTTTAGAATATTGGCACGCACTTCAAAGAAAATAATTTTTTTTTGTGTCTAAATTGAATGAAAGTAGTCTCTATTTTTGAAATAATTTTTTTTTAATGATTTTTGGTGAAAAAAAAATTAAAAAAAAATAAATTAATATAAAATATTTTATTCATATTCAAAGAAGAGAATTTTTTAAAATAAATATCATATTTGTTTACATTAACTCATCATGAACAAAATTATAATATTCTTTTTCAATTTAGCTTATTTAATTTTGAGAAAAAAATCAAAATCCAAAAATAACTAACAATGTTTTAAATAATTTTTTTTCCCAAACACTACACTCCCTCATCAAACCCAACCCACTTCTTCCTCTCCCTTTTTCAAACTACCTATTTATACTACAATTATTTTTTAGAATATTGACATGCAATTCAAAGAAGAGAATTTATTTATTTTTGTCCGAATCAAATGAAAGTAATATCTATTTTTGGAGGAATTTTTTTAATGATTTTAGGTGGAAAAAATTAAAAAAAAAATTATTATAAAATATTTGATTTATATTCAAGAAAGAGGATTTTTTTTCTGTGTCTGAATCAAATGAAATTAGTCTCTATTTGTAGAGGTAAAAAATTATGAATTTTGGTTTAATTAATTTTTTTTTAAAATTAATTTATTATAAAATAATTGAGGTCAAAAAATTTGGGGGAAAAAAATCGTAAATTAAGGCATCCAATCAAAATCAATTGATGTTGATTTTAATGTGTAATATCTACATTTATGCCATGAACGTAAATGACTAAAATATCCTTGACAGATTTCCAAATTTAACCACTTGATTTAAATAGAAAATAATTGACCAATTGGAGAATCACATAATGCCATGTCATAATAGTGACATGGCTTAATGTGAGGGTATAAAATGTTTCTCTTTTTATATATTATATAGATTTTTTTCCCAAACAATCTACTCTCTCATCAAACCTAGCCCACTTCTTCCTCTTCCTCTTTCAAAATATCAATTCATACTATCTTTATTTTTTAAAATATTGGCATGCACTTCAAAGAAGATGATTTATTTTTTGTGTCCAAATCGAATGAAAGTAGTCTCTATTTTCGGAAGAATTTTTTTTTAATGATTTTTGGTGAAAAAAAATAAAAAAAATAATTTATTATAAAATATTTTATTTATATTCAAAAAAGAGGATTTTTTAAAATAAATATCATATTTGTTAAATTAACTCATAATGAACAAAATTATAATATTCTTTTTCAATTTAACTTATTTAATTTTGAGAAAAAAAATCAAAATTCAAAAATAACTAACAATGTGTTAAATGAGTTTTTTTTTTCAAACACTACACTCCCTCATCAAACCCAACCCACTTCTTCCTCTCCCTCTTTCAAACTACCTATTTATACTACATTTATTTTTTAGAATATTGACATGCACTTCAAAGAAGAGAATTTTTTTTGTCCTAATAAAATGAAAGTAATATCTATTTTTTGAGGAATTTTTTGAATGATTTTAGGTGGAAAAAAATAAAAATAATAATTTATTATAAAATATTTGATTTATATTCAAGAAAGAGGATTTTTTTTTTTGTGTCCGAATCAAATGAAGTTAGTCTCTATTTGTAGAGGAAAAATAATTATGAATTTTGGTGTGAATAAATTTTTTTTTAAAATTAATTTATTATAAAATAATTGAGGTCAAAGAATTTGGGGGGAAAATTCGTAAATTAAGGCATCCAATCAAAAGCACTTGATGTTGATTTCAATGTCTAATATCTACATTTATGCCATGAACGTAAATGACTAAAATACCCTTGATAGATTTTCAAATTTAACCACTTGATTTATATAGAAAATAATTGGACAATGGGTGAATCACATAATGCCATGTCATAATAGTGACATGGCTTAATGTGATGACATAAAATGTTTCTCTTTTTATATATTATATAGATATTCATAGTGATCTATTCCATATTTAGTGATATTGTTAATATAGAATAGAGTAGTACTCAAGTAAATGACCTTAGACATAGCCTAGAATTAAGGAGTCAATTGTGGACTCTTGTATATATTCTGGTTGTATTCATTTGAAAATAATAAGAAAGTTAATTTTCTCTATGGTATCACGAGACCGTGGTTAACTACGATCTCTCCATATTTCCGCTGTAAACCTAGTTCTTCCTCCTATTTTCTGCCGCCATGTCTTCTTCCAAACCCTCTTTTCACCCGGCCTTTGCCGTATCTAATATCAAGAATAACATTGCTGTCACTCTTGATTTGGAGACAGGTCAATATGCAACTTGGTATGAGCTCTTTTAGGTGCATGCTTGTGGCACCAAAGTCCTCCAAAATATCATTACTGTAGACAAGGGCAAGGAGAAGGTTCCCACTACGGAAGAAGAAACTGATATCTGGTCTACACTAGATGCAGTTGTTTTGGGGTGGATATATTCTACCATATCTTCGGATTTGCTCACAACCATCCTGGAACCAGGTTGCACAGCTAGGGCAGCTTGGGATCGTTTGCGTGAGATATTCTAGGACAACAAAAACTCCCGCGCAGTGGCGCTTGAGCAGGAGTTCTCGCACACGGTAATGGCTAATTTCTCGTCCGCATCGAACTATTGTCAGCAACTCAAACAGTTGCCTGACCAATTGAAAAATGTTGGGGCGCCGGTGTCTAATGATAGATTGGTTCTCCAAATGGTTGAGGGTCTCTCGGATGCATATGGAGGGGTAGCGACTCTTCTTCGACAGAAGGATCCATTGCCAACTTTCACTCAGGCACGGTCAATGCTTACATTGGTGTGAGTACCCCGATCCGAACTCGCGACCCAATAAAAGTGCCTTTTACTCAATAAAAGTGCGCTAGGGAGCGTTTTGGTAAATTTCTGGTTCATTCCGAGACTTTCGGGAACTTTTTATCAGTCTCTCGCTACGGAAGGACCTATAAAGAATTATTCAATTTGGGCCTTTAAGGAAGGGTCCAGAGTTTGCCACTTGGCACGTTTCTAGAAGGAACTAATTCCAAAACAATTATAAATAAGGGAGTTTATCCCATTTACAAAGGGGGGGACACACGAAAAAAACAAAAGACTCTCAGTTCCTTTCTCACTAAGCTAAACGCATTCTCTCTCTCACTAGGCTCTCTCTCTAGCCGGAATTACAGAGGGAACACTCCCTCTTCCCCGATCGTCTTCTTCGTCCTTCACCGGCAATCCAAGGCCGCCCCAGACCACCGTTCCTCACCGGTCTTCTTCTCCACCAACAATAATCTTCTTCTCCACCAAGAACAACACAACAGAGCAAGCAACAGAGAGGCCACTCTCTCTCTCTCTAACCGGTTTCCAGAGACCTTTCTCTCTCTAAACGCTAAAATGGCGTAACCAAGCTCTCTCTCTCTCTAAAGACGCAAATGGCGTTCCCAATTTGTCGACCTCACCACTAAATTCCGGCCAAAGCTAAACACCCGCTTTCTCTCTCAAAACAGACACGGCTCATTCTCTCTCTCAGCAATCCACAACCTCTCTCTCTAAACGCAGGAGCTATAAAAATGGCGATCCTCACCATTTTTGCTCCCTAGTTCGTCTCCTTCACCCAATTTCTCTCTAAACCCACCTCCAAAACCGATTGCCTTCTCCCCGGTCCTAAACCCATTTGCCAGCTGAGCCCCTCTCTGCACCCAAACCGGTGTCTACCGTCGGCGATCCTCACTATTTTTACTCCCTAAATCGTCTTCTCGAGCCACAGCCATCACCAATCTCCTAACCACAACACCTCTCACGCTCACACTCTTTCTCTCTCAAGACGCAAAGTCAGTTTCTCTCTCCTCTCTCTCACTAAATGCAAAACCAGAGGTCCTCACCTTCTCTCTCTAATCGGTCCTCACCATCTCCCTTACCAAACCATTTCTCCGGCCATTGCCCTAAACCTTTGTCTCTGTTCAATTTACCATCACGCACGTACGTTTGGGATTTCCAAGTAGCTCTCAATCTGAGGCTTAAATCTGACTTCCGAAGCTGCTTCGAAGACTCCCTATACCAACGTGGTATAGCGAGTGTGGATACTCCAAGGGTAATCTCTGAATCTCTCTCTCCTGATTATGCATTTTATGCCATTGCCATGTTCATCATCTGGGATCTGTTAATCTGCAAGTAGAATGGAATTGTCTTGGTTTTCTGTTCACGTTGGTCATGTTCTGATTCATATGCTCTGTCCATACCATTGTTTGAATATGTTTGGTTTTAATCTCTGAATGCTACATCTATTCTCTTGATAATGCACATTTGGTCAGTCATGTTATTGAATGCTACATCTATTCTCTTGATAATGCACATTTGATCTATGAAACAAAGCATCAAAATGCATTTTATCACATTTTGTCTCACACAATCGCACACACTTATGAATGAATTGGATGTTGAACAATAGAAAGACTCGTATACGAGGCGGGTTGGGTGAACGCCAAACGTTCTTCCCAACACGTAATTTGACCCCCGAACCCATTTTCTCAATTTTAAAAGGTTTTCAATGTTTCCTTTAAAACGGCGTGGCGACTCCTAATTTTTTCTAAAAAATTTCGGCGAGCGTACAAACAGTGGCGACTCCGCTGGGGACATTTGAAACTTGTTTTTCAAAAAAGTGGGTCAAACTTTCGTTCGTGTTCAACATCATTCTCATTCATTTGTGTGTGCATTTGTTGGTGACATTATATGTGAGCAAATGCATTTGGTGCTTTATCTTTAAAAAAAATAATAAAAAATAAAATGGTATTTGGTATATAGGTGGAAACCATTAAGCTTCTTGTATCGCTTCCTAACCCGAGGCTTGGGATGAATTATGGTCTAATGAAGCCACGTGCCGGTATCATTGTTTTTTTTAAAAAAAAAGTAAAAAAGCAAAAAAGCAAAAAAGCAAAAAAGCAAAGCAAAAAGCAAAAAAGCAAAAGTAAAAGTAAAAGTAAAAAAAAAAAAAAAAAAAAAAAAAAAAAAAAAGAAAAAAAGTAAAAGAAAAAGAAAAAAAAAAAAAAAAAGAAAGAAAAAGAAAGAAAAGAAAAGAAAGAAAAGAAAAAAAGAAAAAAAGAAAAAAAGAAAAGAAAAGAAAAAGAAAAGAAAAGAAAAAGAAAGAAAGAAAAGGTAAAAAGAGAAAAAAAAAAAACATTTTCGAAATCTTTTGCATGTATCATGCTTTCAAGACACATGAAAATTTCTGTTTTTACTCAAAAAAGAAAGATAGACTGCCGCACACTACGGGCACGTTGGCCTTACACTGCACACTACGTCCCTAACCCGGGGAAATCCCTGTAGCGGCCCCTTTGGTCTTATTACGCCTCTCGGTGCAAGCACGGGACTACCCAAACATCCCATGGAGCCTCGTGTCGACCATGCACTTGTCCGTGACACACTTTGTCCGAGACCCGGTTGGTTTTTGATCTGGTCTGTGTCATTCCCTGTTTGTGTATAGACCTTTCCTTTCAAGCCTTAGTCGGCCTACCACGTCAATATCTTTCGGGACCCTAATCAGTCGAAGTCCTGCCGGTTTTCCGCCGCGGGCTTTGACCAGATATTGACTGGCGCCTTGACTTTGACTCTGACTGGCACAAATTATACACTGACTCCCAGCATGACCGAGTCATCAAGAATTAACGATTATTCCATGCCTAATTACGGCCTAATTGACGACGAGTCAAGATCGGTGTGGACATTTATCGGTCAGAATCATGCGGACTTTTGTCGAGCCCTCGGACATGATCTTGACTTTGACGTCAGCTTTGTCCGTAATTTACATCGAATGCTCGTTAAGACTCGATTACCCGCCAGACTTTTAGGATCGTTTTTCTTTTCGGTCGGTGGGACCCGCTTGCCCTATAGAACCCTCGCTCGGGGCTGTCCGCCCTGGGAAGTCGAAATACAGGTGGAATACGAGGGGCTTATAGACGTAGTGATGGGGCCCACTAGTCCAGGAATAGTGTAGAATGCGAAAAAGAAGGTGTCCCCCTTTTCCAACCATTTCTAGGATTAATAAAAAAAAAAACAAAAAAACAAAAACAAAAACAAAAAGATGTTGCATGAGTCCATCTCCTTCCGTACTCCTCCCTCTCCCATACCACCTCAAAGTTCTCTATCCTCCGCCTTATACTCGCTCTCTCCCCTCCAGTTACGACAAGTTGGGGGGTGCGCTCCGGCTCCCAGTGTTCGTTTAGCTCGCGTCTTGAGGCGATTACGGTGTCGGCGAGTTTGCATACATTTCAATTTCGAGAGATGCCCGGTGCGGAAAAGAGTATGACTACTCAATTTAAGGGTTCATACGCCGTGGTTCGTGAGGCATGCATGATATGTCGATGGAAAAGATGAGGGCTAATTTGGAAGCTGCTCTAGTTAGAGGGCATGAGGCCCGATTACTCATTGCCGCAAGCTAGAAAAGAGGCGGCCACATTCCACATTGGTGGAAACGATGAGAAGCGCGGTATTGCCGCGATCCAGAAGCGTGCGATGGGACTTATGAGGAGGTTACCGATGCCAATGAGTTTGATGTCGAGACCGGGAATGTCTCCCTTCCTCCCCTTGCTCCAACATTTCGTCGACTCAAGATTCAGTCATGGTGTGCGGTCGAGCCCACAGGCAAGTTTTGGTTTAGTGGGAGGACCACGGCTGACTTCCCATGATTTGGCCTTCTCACCAGTTCCCGGTGCTTCTGCGCCTCTAAGCCAGTTTGGGTCCCAACTTCCGAACAGTCAAGGTTTGTTGCTTCCGAGTTCTCAGTATCGGCGGGGTCAGTCCCATGGTCCTCACTCCCAGGGTAACACCCAGTATCAGGGTCTGCAACCTCGCTCCAGGAATCAGTTCAGCCAGGATGAACTTCTATCGTTTCCTGCTAATCAGCTTCAACCTCAGGGAGGGTTTTCTCAATCACTGATGGGCTCCTCTTATGCTTTCAGCTCGTCGCCGATGCAGGGTCGGTATTCGAAACAACCCGTACTCATTGCTAGGGCCCGCTTTGGAATCAAATGTCCTCCAGCTCCCGCATGGCTCCCGGTCGGCAAAAGGTGCCAACACCCGAGTCACCTCCAAAGATGGTTCAGAAGAAGAGAGAAAAGCAGCGCTTTGATGATGTGGGGATCCCTATAGAGGAATTCTTTGAAATCTTAGCAAGCGGAGGACTTGTCCAACCATTGGTGAATTACAATCCTTTTCGTCGCAAATCCAAGTTGGACGCTAGCAAGTTTTGCCTCTATCACCCGATATCCTGGCCATACCACCAATGATTGCAAAACTTTGAAGGTGGTCATTCGAGGGCTCATGGACGAAGGGAAGATTGAGAAGGGTCCTTACCCCGGTGTCGCCATCAATCCTTTTTCGTAATATCGGCGAGTTCGAGGGCCCTCCCATCGAAGACGGAGAAGTCGATCGGTCGGCATCATGGGTTCTAGAGTGTCCTTTACGTTGTCGTCGAGTGCATCAAGTCCAAGATGGACCGAGTCTTTTCTTTCAATGATAAAAATCTTTGTTTCTCTTCTTGCTAGACTCGAGACATCACTAGCACACCCACGTTACATTTAATTGAAATGGTTTTATCCTAGATGATCACTTGTGCTGCTCAACCACTAATGCTTTGAAATTACTCATGTTTAAATTAATCGGAATGAGAAAATCAATTGATACCCTTCTTAAATTGGGGCTTACCAACTCCCCATCTTGAATCTCTTTCATCATCCTCATCACCTCGCTGCTCGATGAATTGGCACAGATCTTTTCTCATTTAAAGCTTAAGCAAGTAATGAAGACTTAATCTCGTTTAGTTCATCCGGTAAGGATTGCGGTTGAAGCCTTTCACCCATAGGAAAGCCATTACCTCACCCTCACTAAATAATACCCTTTCATTTCAAGATCGACATGTTTTGAAACCCTTTTTAGCCATCACCTTCTCTCCTTGCTGAGAGAAGTCCAAGCAATGCCAGAAAGTTAGCTTCGAGAGTCAGGGACGCGTAAAATACTCAAGTCGTGAAGGAAGGACAAAGATAATCCTCAACTTCTCAGGAGGCCTTCCAAGTTATCAAAAGAAGGATTTTAAATCCTCACAATCCAGCAAGAATCCTCAACGTCTCAGGAGGCTTTTAAAAAAAAAGAGAAAGAGAAAAGTTTAAGCAAAAAAAAAAAGAGAAGAAAGAAAGAGAAAAGTCCAAGCAAGAACTTCAAAAAAAAGGACTGTCGATCCTCACAATTCAGCAAAAGTCCCCGACTTCTCAAGAAGCTCTCCAATGATCAAAAAGGAACCCGAATTCTCGCAAGTTCGCGAAAAGTTCTCAATAGCTTGGACTTCCTCTCACCATTACCTTAAATCAATCCCAAGCCATCCTCTCGATTTTAGAGGATATTCCCATTACCTTAAATCACTCCCAAGCCATCATCTCGATTTTAGAGGATATTCCCATTTCCTCGACCAATCCCAAGCCATCCTCTCGCTTTTAGAGGATATTCCCATTACCATTACCCTCGCCTTTGGCCAAAGTTAAAATTTGACCTCTCATTCTTAGAGGCAATCAATCTTCCCCGCCATAGATTTCCCAAACACATCCCTGCAAGCCAACCTCTCATCTTTAGAGGTTCAGTCAGCAAAAGGCCCAGCCGACCTCTCACTTTAAGAGGTCATGACCTCAAATCACCCGATGGCCGATCAAAGCCCGGGAACCCAGCTGCAATTCCTATCGGATAGCAATTTCATCATAATATCTTTAAGATCTAAATCAAATTAATGCTTCATTACTTGCTTAAATTGGAATCTAATCCATCTTGATTCAAAATCATCAATCAAAGACTGTGCAAATTCAAATCTGATTTATTCGGCATTTCATGTGAGCATAATTCATTTCTACTCCACAAACACTTGTCGTGGATGTCCCACTGGGGCTTCGCATCCGTGTCTTTCATGGGCACTCTAAGGGGATATGTTATTCGAATCTCCAATCCTCAAAATACTCAAAGGACCTCAAAATCTTGAATTCGGGATAAACCCGAACTACGGCGACCTGAGCTCTTCATAATGAAGGGAACGTAGGCAACCAGAAATGGTCCGGTCGAAATCACAAACAAATCTCAAAAAAAAAAAAAAACATTCGGTCTCATCAAGGATCGTCCCTATACACTTTCCGAGCTTGATTCTCGATATCAGTTGGCTTTCTCCTTGTGATTAATCAAAATATTTGTCCATATCAGGATTAGTATTTGAATAACCCGAACAATTGATAAAGGGTTTTAAGCAGCCTTGTGATCATCACGAATAGGACAAGTTTTCAAATGTCTCGACAAGTCTTCTCTTTCTACATCATAGGAAAATAGAGCCAAACCTTTGTCTTTCATGCGCGGGGGCTTCCATACACTTTTCCACACCTTGTGATGCTTATACTCTCCCAAAAGAGTCAAACCCAAAAGCGAGAGTGTCATACACGAACTCGGGATCCATTCCCACCTTCGAAAAATGTGCCCCTGCACACATACATTTTCGAGTCTTGTCCAGCGACTGATTGACTGCGGTATGAAACGATGGGTCGCCTCCTCGGCCACAAGATGACTCTGTCTGCAATAGGGATGCACTGAATCTCTTCAAGCTGGGGCTTTTGTTAAGCTGTTCTCTCAGGCTCTCTTTACCAGATTCCCTCCGGGTTTGCTTTGCATCATCAAGATCTGGGGCTTCGCCATGGTCACCTCATCAAGATCTGGGGCTTCGCCATGGTCACCTCATCAAGATCTGGGGCTTCGCCTAGTCATCCCTTCAAAGCTGGGATCATTCTCTGCACATGCTTTGCTTGCCGTCTCAGGCGCGCGATACACCTTTGTTATTATCAGCAACAATCAACCTGCTGCCACCAGTACTCCCGGGAGCATCCCCGACTTGCCCAGGCTACACCATCCATACACCATCACTCATACATTTCCCCACCTCATGGGAAAGGGTCCAACCCATACACCATTATAAACATTCATCCCATACACAATCCATCATGGCATAATTGCTCCATACATATCCGCTTGTCAAGCCTTGCAAAAAACCTCACTTCCCTTCCATCCCCAGTTGAGATGGACTTGTGCAACAAAAGATTAATAATGCATAAGCAAAATTTCAATAATCGAATAAAATGCAAAGTGCCTAGAGTGTTGTGTTTTCCCCCACAGGGTACAATAGTCAGGTGATCATAATCTGATAATGGGGATTGCTCCTCAAATCACAATCTGGACAAAGAGTTCAAATCTTGCAGGTAGCATATTCTGCCTTCATCATCTTCATCAGTCTCTTCTTAAGACTTATCAGCATCATCTGAAAGAGCCTCAGCTACCTCAGTCTCCAAGCAATGCTCGTCGAAAAGAGTTTCAGCTGCTTTAATCTCCAAGCATTAGGGCTCTTTAGCCTCATCATCAAAAGCCCATTCTCAAGGACTTCATCTCAGCCCATTCTCGGGCAAACCATCTCCAAAATCCCATGCTCAAGGGCGCTTCATCATCAAGAGCCCGTTCTCGTAGAGCGAGATCTTCATTCGAATTCATTCTCATGGCGGACCTTGAAGAACCCGTTCCCGAGGGGCAAACCATCTCAAAGACCATTATCGAGGGCAAACCATCTCCAGCCCATCCTCGGGCGCTTCATCATCAAGAGGTCATTCCCAGGCGCTTCATCACCAAGAGCCCCTTCCCACGGGCATGCTCATCATCGAGCCCATTCTCAAGGCGCTTCATCATCGAGCCCGTTCTCGTAGGCGAGATCTTCATCCATTCTCATGGCGAGACCTTGAATAGGCGGACCTTGAAGAGCCCGTTCTCGTAGGCGAGATCTTCGTTCAAAAGCCCGTTCCCATGGGCGCACCTTCATCAAGTCCTGTACGGATCGGCACGTCTTCATCCGAGTCTACACGAGTGGACGAAAGATCATCCACAAAAGACTGTCCCTTGCACGGCAAACCATCCCTCAAGCCAAAAAATCCTCGGGTCCACCCCTTGAAGTCAAAATTCCTCGGGTCCAACCCTTAAAAGACAAAAATCCTCGGGTCCACCCCTCAAGTAAAAGAACCACCGGGTCCACCCCTCTTATCAAAATCATCGGGTCCATCCCTCGAGTCAAAAATCATCGGGTCCACCCCTCAAATCAAAGAACCATCGGGTCCACCCCTCTTATCAAAATCATCGGGTCCATCCCTCTTGTCAAAAATCATCGGGTCCACCCCTTTTACCAAAAATCCTCGGGTCCACCCCTCAAGTCAAAGAACCATCGGGTCCACCCCTCTTATCAAAATCATCGGGTCCATCCCTCGAGTAAAAAATCATCGGGTCCACCCCTCAAATCAAAGAACCATCGGGTCCACCCCTCTTATCAAAATCATCGGGTCCATCCCTCTTGTCAAAAATCATCGGGTCCACCCCTTTTACCAAAAATCCTCGGGTCCACCCCTCAAGTCAAAGAACCATCGGGTCCACCCCTTTTATCAAAATCATCGGGTCCATCCCTCGAGTCAAAAAGCATCGGGTCTACCCCTCAAATCAAAGAACCATCGGGTCCACCCCTCTCGTCAAAAATCGTCGGGTCCACCCTTTCACCAAAACCCTCGGGTCCACCCCTCAAGTCAAAGAACCATCGGGTCTACCCCTCAGAGTAAAAAATCATCGGGTCCATCCCTCAACTCAAGAATCCTCGGGTCCGTCCCTCTCAAAATCAAAAAGTCATCGGCCAGTCGCGAACCATCGGCAAAATCCATCTTCCATGGCAATCTGACAGCAAAGTTCATGTCCTATCCGACAAATGCCTCCAAAGACAGCAAATCGCCAACAAAGACCGTCCCACGAACGGCAATCCAACAACTCTTCATCACCATCGGCCGTAGCCTCAGTCCTTCCGACAGCTACAGGTAAGCACAACTCAGGTATGAAAGCATATCTTGGTCAATTACTTTCTAAAGAGCATTATCATCAAACCTCGGGTGACTCCTAAATACAGTCAATCCTCGGGCGACTTCCCTAAAATAGTCAGAATTCGGGTGACTCCCAAAACAGTCAAATTCGCGGGCGACTTCCCTAAAATAGTCAATCTTCGGGCGACATCCCTAAAATAGTCAATCTTCGGGTGACATCCCTAAAATAGTCAAAATTCGGGCGACTTCCCTAAAATAGTCAATCCTCGGGCGACTTCCCCAAAATAGTCAGAATTCGGGTGACTCCCAAAAACAGTCAATCCTCGGGTGACTCCCAAATACAGTCAATCCTCGAGTGACTCCCAAAAACAGTCAATCCTCGGGTGACTCCCAAATACAGTCAATCCTCGGGTGACTCCCAAATACAGTCAAACCTCGGGTGACTCCTGTAAGTGCTCCAATTTGAGCTTGTTAGAATTTTCGTTAGAAAATTAACGAAAGTTATAACATTTCTAACAATTCCTAACAATCCTAACTTTTCTAACAAAGTAAGGGTAAAATGGGCATTGTTATTTAAGGTTAAACCTTAAAAAGAATCTCAAAAAAGAAAAACAAAAGAAGAAAACCATAAATAGAAATCTTTGGAAACATAAAGCGTTTGCTTAATTTGAATTTCAAAAAGAAATATTCCTCTTGTCCAAAGCTGGAGCTGCATTTAATGAACAGTGCACGCTGAGGGTTCCCATCCGCGCGGATGAGTTTGTCATCTCAGGAGGGCTATAAATTGAGCCCTCCAGTCACAAAAATAAGGAGCCACAACACATTTTGCACCGAACCTCTGGCGAAATATAGAGAAAACGGTGAGAATTCACTTGAATTGTCACCATTTTCTCTCCAATCTTTCCCAATTCATACTCATCCACTCACTCTCATATTAAAGCCCTAAACACTCATACATACAAGCCAAACACTCAAGAACACAAGGAAGATTGGTAAACCCTCCTTCTCCTAACCCTAAATCTCAACCATGCATGCATTTGCAAACTACAAAATGTAGTTCTTTCATCTTCTTGCTCTAGATCTAAGAAGATCACCATGGAAGACCATCTCCATGGATGATCTTCTACAAGGATCAAAATTATTTTCAAGTTCTCTTACTTTCTTGCAAAGAAAACTCATTTTCAAAGCCCTAAAAACCATTTTCAAGCATAAAATCTCATTTTCAAAGGATAAAAATCCCCTTCCCAAGCAAATGAAATGCTTAGTCCTAATGTACCCCAAGGATGGTTTGGTATAGTTGATTCACCACTAAAATGTCTAGTGATCACTAACCAAAACCTAGGGAAATGGGGACAAGCATGGATGCAAAACCCTCCTTAAAATCACATTTTCTCTCTTGGGAAGTTGCTGTCCAGTAGCAATTTTCCCAGACCTCAGTCCATTGTCTTAATTTTTGGACACAGATGAACTTGGAATTTGGTGTTGACTACAAAACTCTTTTTGTATCCAACATCCAGAGCTTTCCAGACATATTTTTACTTTATTTTTTGGGTGAGTAAAACTCCTCTTTTCAAATTTTCTTTCAGAGGCTAGTTCATCAGCTTCTGGGAATCCAGATCTCATATCTGAGGTTTCCAGAAGGTTTTGACCCCTCAAATCTTCTCCAAAATGAAAAATTCCTTCGCAAAAATCTTATTTAAGGTGTCTAGAACAACTTTCATTCTCTGAGTTTATCCAGATTATGAAGTTTTAAGACCCTTGAATCCCTTTCAAAATCAAAGGTCCACTGCCTTTTTCATTCTGGCAGAAATGACTCTCAACTTCAAAAGGTCTTTTGAGTACCAAATCTCAATCCAAAAATCTTCCAAAAAATCATGGAATCAGTTTAAAGTCTTGAAAAGATATCCCTATTTTTACTTTTCTGAGTTTCAAAGTATTTTGGCCAAAACACACACACACACACACACACACACACACACACACACACACATACAAATGATTTTCAGCTTGGAAGACTCGTTTTACGAGGCATTCCGGGTGCACACTAACGTCCTTCCCGGCGTGTAACATGACCTCCGAACCTAAATCTCTGATCTCGGGCTTTTTTCAAAGTTTTGGCCCTCAAAATTAAAATGGCGTGGCGACTCCGTTTCGTTGATTTTTTCAAATAAAAATGGGAAAATTTTCGGATACACATCATCACAGTGGCGACTCTGCTGGGGACTAAGCTTTTTTTTTAAAAAAAATGAATGATATTTGGTATATTGGTGGAAATCATTAAACTTCCCGTTATCGCCTCCTAACACGAGTCGGGGATAAATTGTGGTCTAACAATCCCACGTACCGGTACCACCGTTTTCAAAAAAAAAAAAGCTTTTGAGGGTCAAGCTTCCGTCCCGGCTTTGAAAATCATTTTTGTGTGTGTGTTGATTTTTGCACGGTTTTCGTGTTGTTTTGGCCGCCTCGGAGAAAGTCAAAATTTTGACTGTCGGAATAATGTCCCTAACTGTCGGAATTTTCGTGCTTACGTGCTTATGTGCTCATTAAATTTCAAAAAAAAAATTTCAAAAAAAAAAGGAAAATTTTCAAAAAAAAAAATCATGCATCATATTTTTAAGACACATAAAAAAAAAATCTCTATTTTACTCAGAAAAGGAATATAGACTGCTTGCACACTACGCGCACGTGACCGTACACTGTACACTACGTCCTTAACCAGGAAATCCTTGTCGCGGTCCGTTTGGTCTTATTACGCCTCTCGGATGAGCACGGGACTACCCAGACATCCCATGGAGCCTCGTGTCGACCATGCACTTGTCCGTGACACACTTTGTCCAGAGACCCGGTTGGTTTTTAGTGCAGTGTGTGTCATGCCTGTCTGTGTATAGACCTTTCCTTTCAAGCCTTTGTCGGCATACCGACTCAATATCTTTCGGGGACCCTAATCGGTCGAAGTTACGCCGGTTTTCCGCCGCGGACTTTGACCAAGATATTGACCGGCGCCTTGACTTCGGCTACGGCGGCACAAATTATACAACGACTCCCGGCATTGACCTTTGAGTCATCAAGGATTAATGAATATTCCATGCCCTAATTACGGCTTAGCGACGACAAGTCAAGATCAATTGTGGACGCTTATCGGTCCAAATCATGCCGACTTTTCGTCGAGCCCTCGGACATGATCTTGACTTTTGACGTCGGCTTTGTCCGTAATTTACATCGAATGCTCGTTAAGACTCGATTACCCTTGCCCTTTTAGGATCGTTTTCTTTCGGTCGGTGGGACCCGCTTGCCCTATAGGACCCTCGCCGGGGCATCCACCTGGGAGGTCGAAATACGGGTGGAATACGAGGGGCTTATAGACGTAGTGACGGGGCCAGCTGATCCGAGATCGAGTAGTTTGCGAAAAAGAAGAGCAATCTTTTCCAACCGATTAGGTTAATAAAACATGTTTTAAGTAAACGTGAACAAATAAGCGCATGTTGCATGAGCCAAAAGCCCAAACACCTACCCTCCTTCCATTCCCGGACATCTGAACCTTCGTGTCCTTTCCCCATGACTCCTCACAAAGCTTGGTTTCGGGCACTTGGGTCACCGTTTGATCGGTTGGGAAGAGTCAAGCGCATCGTCGGCTTCGCCGTTTGTTAGACTCCGGGTTTGAATGTGCATCATCGGCCGGTAATGATGGGGATAACGTTGCTCCGTCCTCCAAAATCCCTCGGAACAGACCGATGTGGATCCGGTTGGTAGAACAGAGATGAGACTTCGACATGAGGCTCAAATTGATGACCTTACAGGGATTGTCGCAAGTCATGGTTTGACTATCGGTCTCAATTCCGATGGCACTTTTACCGCAAAGAAGGAAGAGGGTTCTCCTCCTCTTCTTAATAGTCCGGATACATCAAAATGCTACCCCAAGATTCCTATGTTTCCACCGCCGGGACTCCTGCCCGCCGACTTACGGGGCAGCTGGCCCCCAAACAGCGATCGGGGACGAAAGAGTTCGGTATCTTGTCGGTTGTCCCCTCTCAAAGTGATGATCCCACAAATATCGGCTGAGTGATGAAAATCGAGGGAACAGTTGAAGAAATATGGTCGGCCATCAAAGCCACGGAAGAACGCCGAACGGACGGCGAGCTGGATTGAAGAGGCCACACGCCACTTCGGGACCTTAACAATATCCCAGCGGCCGGGGCTACCACGAAGGACAAACATATGCCCGTTCCCGGGACCTCAATATCTCTCATTATCCGGCGGAGTCAATCACTCGCTACCGATGAGCCCCGGCGAGATC
Source organism: Adenophora triphylla var. japonica (assembly GCA_022495995.1). NCBI lineage: Eukaryota > Viridiplantae > Streptophyta > Magnoliopsida > Asterales > Campanulaceae > Adenophora > Adenophora triphylla. The sequence continues at coordinate 636,390 of JAFEMH010000708.1, forward strand.
CCCGGACCGGTTCCACCCAAAGTCATTCCGGCACCGCTCGGCACGAGGTCCCAAATCCGCCACCAGTAGTAGAACACATTTGGTGGGATATTTGTGGACTATCCCGATTGCCTTGAAAGGGACTATCGGAATTTGGATACACGAGGACCGTCCTCCTAAGAAAAGAAAATTTCCTCCCGGCAAAAATTGAAGGAGAGATTCGAGGCGGTGATAACGGTGTGGGAACGCTCGGGGAGCCATGCAGGGGATTTGATTATTATGTACTCTACTCGGTCAGTCTTCCCCAAAGCAAAAAGGGGTAAAAGAGCGAGAAAAGCCTTGCCAACGACGGAATTGAGACCTTCGGATGCAGTGCTGCAGGCAGAAGTCCAACCCCCTGGGGTCGGCCGAGTTCGGTTTGTCCGGCTCAGAGTATACACCGATGAAGAAAAACCGACGCCGGTCTGGCGCTCCCACTCAATCAACATGTTGACCGGAGATGGCAACCGCCACAAAAGGCATCGGTATAACCCGGGGGCTTCGGCAAAGGCTCTACCTCGCAAGAAAAAGGCACGAAGTGGCGGTTTAATGACTCTATCCAGAGACAAGGACCAAATCTATGATCCTCACCTATATGGGAGTATGATCACCTTCTGCGATGAAGATTTGCCAAGAGATGTCTCCCAACACAATGAAGCTTTGTACATCACTATTCGGCTCAACACCATGTCACTCCTGGGGTATTAGTGGACAATGGATCATCGGTAAACGTCCTTCCCCTCGGCATGATGAGGGCCCTCCGCATAAATGAAAGGCGTATGATCCCATCTACCCGGACTGTCAAGGCCTACGACGGTTCGTCTCGTCCCATGCAGGGACGGTGACTCTGGAACTGCAGTACGAAACCCAAATGGTGCCCGCAAAGTTCCATGTAATGGATATCCCCTCCAGGAGTTCACGGCCCTACTAGGGCGCCCTTGGTTGCATCACATGAAAGCCGTAGCCTCCACTCTCCACCAATGCGTCAAATTCATCAACCGGCGGGAGACCTTGAAGTCATAAGGGGTGACGGTTTCCTCATAGGGAACGAAGGCTGAAACAATAGCCAAGAATGCCCACGGTCGAAACAGGGGCTACATCCTTCAAGAGGCAAGTCTCGCCGGCATCCTTTGGAATCCGGCGATGCCAACTATGTCGACACACTCAAGCGAGCGAGACTCAGAAGAAGTTCGATTCATCAAATTTAATTGTTATTTCCAACACTTGGAGGCGTCTTGGAAGGAAACGGCTGAACACCGCCATGATACGAGCACACAAGTCCCGGTCCTCAATCACGGATTTGTCGACGTACGCAAACCCATTCTTTGGCCTCGCCCGAGCGAGAGATTTTCATGATAAAAGTCGACAAACACCGACGGACTCGGCTCGAATCTATGAACGTCGTGTGGGACGTCCTCCTTGCTTGAACTACTGCCAAGCCTTTCCGCTCGAGTATGGGACATGAGATTTTCTAGCGGCTCACCGAGACGCAATGCGTCCTTACATACGGATTGAGCGGTCGGATTGTGACGAAATGGAAATCCCGGATTGAGGAAGATCCCTACATCCACATGCTCGGCTTTCGGACGCCAAACACAATTGATTACGGTTCGGACAAAGAGATGATAGCAACGGCGAAGAGGGAGCACGAGACCATGCCTTTCCCAGAGTTGTGAAGCCACCAGACGGCGATGCCGCTAAAGAATTGGGAAACTCTCTCGGGCCCGTCCGCGACCAAAGAGGAAATGATCACCAAGCTTGGATTGGTCCCCGATCCTTTCGTGTCAACCTTTGTAAAGTCCTCCGAGTCTCTCATTGTTGAGTTCGAGTCTCTCGAGTCGTCCGATGGCCTTACGCTGAAGACTACGAGTACGTAGCGAACGTTGGTATTCCCTTTCGTCTTCAATGAAATGACGAACCTTTCTGAGTATCCCTTGATTGCCACTTTAACTAATGATGAATTAAAAAAAAAACACTTAATAATAATTCATTAGATAAAGAAGCAGACACATTAAACGAAAAAAAAAATCATCAAACAACAAAGAAATCTTTAAGCAGGTTGTCCGGAAAGAGGAAAATCGAGCCCAAGCTGCCGAAGAGATTTTGACGAGTGTGAATCTGGGAACTGCGGAAGAGCCTAAAGAGACGCAGATTGGTGGTTTCTTCGAAGGAATCGGAAAGGATGCCTTGCAAAGTCCTACAAAATCCTCAACTCAAGGAAAGTAGCCCTCTTCATCAAAGAGAACATCATGTGCGGATACGGGTTGCCGTAGAAATCATTTCGAGATAATGGATCCCACTTCGAAGGGGAATGTGAAAAAGCTGGCGCGAATTCCGAATAACCCGTCACAAGTCATCTCCTTACGGGCCCCCGAACCCAGCGGAGCCGTCGAGCGCGACAAGCAGACTCTGGAAAATATCATCAGGAAAATGGTGTCCAAGGCGAGAGATTGGCAGAAGTTACACTGGCACTGCGGGGCTACTGAACATCGGTCGAACGGCAGGCTGGGAAACACCGTTTGCCCTCACATACGGAATGGAAGCCGTGCTCCCAATCGAGCTAGAGATCCCTCGCTCCAGGTATCTTGCTGGAAAGCCGGATCAACGAGGTCGAATGGCTCCGAGTCGCCATGACGAATTGGCCCTACTAGATGAACGCCGATTGAAGGCCATGGAACACATCCGAGCCTACCGAGGAAGAATGGCGTAGCCTTCGACAAGAAAGTAAAGCATCGGGAGATCCGAGAAGGTGATCTCGTTTTGAAAGAAAAGCCCCGGTCAGTATCAACCCCTCGGCAAATGGGAGCTGTATGGGTCGGGCCATATGTCGTCCGGAAGATCTTCTCCGGAGGAGCCATGCAACTTGCGGACCTCGACGGGAATCCCTTTGTACACCCGGTGAATGGTGACAAGGCTGCGCGAGATACTACGCGTAAAAAAAAAAAAAAAAAGAGTGCTAAAGAGTAATACCCAACTAGGTTGAAAACCCGAAAAGGGCGGCCTAGGTAAAAAACGGGGTTGCACCAAAAAAAAAAAAAAACAAAAAAAAAAAACAAAAAAAAACAAAAAAAAAAAAAAAAAAAAAAAAAAAACAAAAAAAAAAAAACAAAAAAAAAAAAAAAAAAAAAAAAATCGGGTTGAACTACGAAGACTGAGCTCCTCAAAATGAGGAACGTAGGCGGCGGAAACGGTTCGGTCTAAAGCACAAATAAAAGCCATACTTTGGCATCAATACAATTGATCGAGACCATGAAAGCGTCTCGAAAAACTCTAAAGCAATTCAAATATTCATTACAAGTTAAAAGCTCTTTGATGAGTCTAAGCCCGATTCATTCCTACAGCGGCAACTTTGCTAAAAGAAAACTAAGATACATAATCAAACTAATGTGTACGCCATGACAAGAAAGGGATACTCGGAAACCTCGAGTCACTCCAAGCCACTCGTCTTGGCCTCTCCCCTCTTCTTCCCCCTTCGAGTCTTCTTTTACGAACCGGAAAAATGTCGGTATTCCTCCTACCAAGCTCTGGTATAGGGACGGGGTCTATCAAACCGGCCTCTGTCGGGGCCTTAGTAGCCACTAGCGTCATCCCTCATCTCCTGTAACCTAGGCGGTAGCATAGGAGCCCTCCTCTCCTGTCTCTTGACGTAAGCCTCATAATCGGTCACGGCGTCTCCGCTCCTGTCATGAGGGTTGGCCCTCGCCTCGGCCCTCCTCCTCTCGAAGCGGTCGGGTCCTCCGCACCCACAATGGCCTCACGCCGTCTCAAAATAGCCACCTGAGTCTCTCCCGGATGCCTCTCATACCAATCCGGGTACCAAGTGGTCGGGAACACCGGTCTCGGACGCTTTGAGAATAACCCGAGGAGGAAAGGCATCATACCTCCATGCTCGGGAAAGAAATGGAAACAACGAGGGATCATCCATAGAAGCAGGAGCCACCACCACGGTGGCTATATCATCAAAGCCCTCCAAAGGAACTGCTCCAAGCCAAAGCTGTCTCGAGAACTAAAGCCGGAATATAGAAGCTAGGGCGAAAGCCCGGAAGCATGACCACATGAGACCCGTCTGAAGCACTCTGCGAGTCTCCACCCGCCAACAAGGCACGCGACCATCGATATCCTCTGTCTGGAGACCCGACCATCCAACGCTCCCATGAGCCACGATCATCGAAATCCACAGCAACCCCCTCTGGCAAATGTCCGAGGCTTGATCATGTCGGGAGTTTCCCGAAGAACCCCCAAACGCTCCATCGGCCACGGGGTCAAGAGGAACGGGCTGCCCCGTGCATATACCGTCTTCCGGTAGCTTGACCTATCGAGAGCATGAAAAGTCTCCCCCAGAATCAAAGGAACGACATCTACGCCGGGCGACGGTGAACGACAACATCCAGCGAGACCGATGGCAAATCCCGAAGGAATAGACCATGAGCAGGGTGCCAAACATACAAAGTGCAAAGGCATCCCAATAGGCATCATCCACCAAGCCTAGGCCCCTAAATCATCGGGAAGACCGGAAATATCGAAAAGATCGGGACCACGGGTCATACCTTGCGCTTCCTCCGGGGAAAGATGAAGGAGGACGCACAATCTGTCAACAAAAGAAGCCCCTCCGGGCAAAGGAACCGCTATCTCTTCCACCTCCGGACCTCCAAGCAAGGCCCGAAATTCTTCCACAGTCGGAACAATCTCGTTGAAGGAAAGGCAAAAGACATGCCTTCTAGTGTCCCAAAATGAAGAAGAAGCCCTCAAAAGCTCATAATCCGGAATCAATTCCTTGAGAGACCATAAGCACTTCACCTTGTACCTTTCTTCAAAGAAGGACCTCCTCTCATGCATAATCTCCCGGGACCAATCCTTGAACTTGTTGAAGAATGACATTTGGGATTCTTGGGACAATTTTGATGGAGCTTTTCTAAAGTTTTCCATGGTTTTTCTCTCTTTCTCCCGAAAATGGCTGTTTGAATTTGGAGGTTGAAGAGGATATTTGAATTTGAAATAAAGCAAGACCAGTGCGAACCAAAATTAAAGGACAATGTCGGAAGCGCCCCTATCCGCGCGGACATGATTGTCCATCGAAAAAAATTCTGCACGATCCAAGTTTGCTACATCAAAAGAGGAATATTCCGTCCGGTTGCTCGAAACATGTGCAAAAAAAACCTCCCAAACCGAGTCCATATACCAAACACCCTTGCAAAAAAAAAAAAAAACCAAGGCTCATGCAACACTGCATTCATACTGCATTGCATTCATAAAATAAAATCCTAAATTATTACATTCCAAAAAAAAAGTGTGCATAAAAAAGAAAAAAAAAACAAACAAACATCAATAAAATCCTAAATTATTACATCCAAAAAAAAAAATGTGCATAAGCTGTACAAATCTAAATCTCAATCTCAAATCTCAAAAAAAAAAAAAAAATCAATCGGAGTCTCCAGCACCCGATGTCTCCCCCCGGCCCCTCTTGCGACTCGGGCCCGCCTCCTCGGGAGCCACTGAAAATCTCGGGCTCGAGAATCGTCCTCGTCTCCGAGAAAGAGGCTCGTCGGGACCAACCGGCACGCTACGATAGGGCAAGCCGAGATCTGCGAAAAATCGTATCCCAAGGTGAAGGCGTCGGACTCCTGGACGTACGAAGACGACCCGCCATCTTGCCCAACGTGTCCCTGCCCGTGTGGATCCCGAGAATGACGTGATCCGAAGGCGGCACCCGCGGGGATCAAGGAGAGGAGACGAGAGGAGTCTCTGAAGAAGTCTACGAGCGAATAGGGAAGCCTCCCGTCGACGGGCGCCGGCCGTGGTCGCCTCGCTCTAGCACGAGGAGCCCGCAAGCGACCATCCTCTGATGAATCTCTTGGCCCCGATCACTTGCTTCGTCGGCTTCTCGACGACCACCTCCAGCTGCACAAAAGCAAAAGCGTCAAAAAAGGAAGTGATGCTAAAGATGATGAAACAAAAGAAAGAAAGGAAGAGGCGAAGCGTAAAAAGCCATACCTTCATGCCGGACGAGGCCGGAAAGCTCGTGGAAGCCGCTCGGGTGAGGATCTGCACCCTCAATCGGACCCCATCCTGGATATAGGAAAAATCCGTCCGAGGGTACCGCGGGATCCCAAGCCCCTCTCTATCCAGGACACTGAGGCATCCTCGGCCTCCTCAAGACGAATGTCGCATATGGCTCAATCGCCACGAAATCCGAGAAGTCTTGGCCGGCTCGGTAATCATCCCAGTCACGGACCGATCGCTCGGGTGCATCATATCGGCGGGAGGCTCCACCGGTGTCCTCAAAGGCGAGTTCACGCCATGCTTTGGCGCGTCACCCTCTCTCCCGAGATAATATGCATCGCGAGTCGAGACCTCTCGAGAATCCTCCATTGCCACGGTCCAAATCTCGGCGCCCTTCGAGGTGCGCCACCTCGAAGCGATCCCGGGGAAGAATATCATCCCCTCATCTGTCTCGGCCTCCGTCGAAGGAAGGCAATCCGCGTACACGAGTCGTACGCCCCCTGGAGCTTATCTTCTCCCGGGCATGCTTGGACCAAGACGGCATGGCCGGATACGCCCCGACGTACTCCGCTGGCTGCCGCCACATCGTGACATGGAAAAACTCCAACGCCCATACCTGCGAAAGGTAAAAATCCAATCAATCCGGTGCAAAGAAAAGTGTGTGCTCAAAAAAAAAAAAGAGGGAAAGCAAAAGAGAGCTTATACCTCCGGGGCAAACTCAAAGCGGTACAAGGAGCTCACGGACCTTCTGTACCTATCGAAGAGCAAAATAAAGCTCTGCCGGCCCGGCCTCTCCCCACGAGACATCTCCGGCCGTCTCCATGTCCTCCAAGGACCTCAGGCAAGGCAAAGGCTGCCGTCCCCTCGGCATGCCCAAAGGGTGCTCGAAAAGGCAAACCACAAGAAGGCCACAGCAATCGATCGGCGCCTATCCTCTCCTCCCGGCCTCGTAACTCACAATGGTCTCCACAATCTTCCCGTAGACCACGGCATACTCCATCCCCATCCCCTTTTTGGGAATAGGGAAAATCCCGAAAGAGCACGTAGATCGGCATCGCTGTAGCCGTCCCGCCACTCAATGCTTTGCGTCCATTAAAGGACAGGCCCGTGATCGCGGCGTAATCGGAGGGCGTAACCGTAGCCTCGCCCCGGAAGAAGTGAAAGGTGTGGGTCGCGTCCCACCGATCTTTGCGCCAGAGCAAACATCAAGCCCTTGCTCTTAGGGAACTTGACCAGCCCCCTCAAGCACTCAACGAACTCCCAAAGCCCCGTCTCGACAACAATCTGTCTCGGACTCGGCAAAGCTCCTCGGCCCACATCCGGAAGCCGATCCCACAAGTCAACTACGGACTCCACTGATCCTCGAGTCTTCATTTTGTTCAGCTGCTCCGTCACAAAACGGTTTCCGCCCTGCAAAAAAAAAAAGAGAGAAAATGTCAAAAAAAAATTTTGCATTTGCATTTGCACAAAAAAAAAAAAAGCATACACATGCATTAAAAAAAAAAAATTTCGGCAGCATAACGGCATGCAATGATGGACATAGCCCCATTTTTCTCACGAAAGAAAACAGGTTTTCAGCAAATCCCATTCAACAATTTTCAATAAAAAAATGCATACATGCATATCCTACAAGAAGTTGACGGAAATAAAACTCCGTCCCATTTTCAAAAAAAAAAATGCATATCATCCATCTTACATGCAACGGGAGGAAAAATCCGTCCCACTTTTCAAAAAAAAAAAATCCTAAACATACATACATCTCATATTGGCAAAATGCCCATTCTTTCCAAACAAAATGCATGCATTGCATCATTCATCAATATCAATATTCAATTTCAAAAAAAAAAAATCATCATCAACATGCAATATTCAAATTTCAAAAAAAAAAAAATCAAAGTCACAATTCACAATTTTCGAATTTTCACATGCAATTTTCGGATACAAAAAAAAAAATGGCGAAAAGGCCAATTCTTTCTCCAAGCAAAATGCATATTTTGGGATACCCACATAATCATTGCAACATGCATATCATCAAAATCAAGATCCAAGACAATGAATATCAATATTCAATTTCAAAAAAAAAAATTCAAAAATCACCCAAAATTCAAATTTCAAACAAGAAATCAACAAAGGGATCAAAGGGTTTCAAAGTATACCGTTCGGAGATTCGAATCCGAAGCCCAATGTTGCCAAGCATCGGGGTAGGGCTCCTCCGCAATCGATTGCGAAAGATTGTAATGCCTCCTCATCCGGACGAGCTCCAATCGTCTCTCCGCCACCGGGCCACGTCCTTGGCCTTGAAAAGCGCCTTCCCCGTGTTCCATTGCTCAAAAAATCGAAGAAAACGGAGGATTTTTGAAGATTTTTTGGCCAAAAATGGCTTCCTTCCTCGGTTCTCTCTTTCTCTCTCGTAATTGCAGACAATTTCAAAAACTGAATGGGGAAGAAGAAAAGGGCGTTGGCCCTAATTAATACCCCTGACTTTCAGCTCCTATCCGCGCGGATAGGATTGCAAGGGTCAAAATGACCCTTTTGCCCCTTAAAATTTCAGGACTCTGCAATTCAGTCCCCAACTTGACAGAGTTAACAAAGTTAACCAAAGTCAGCCCCTTGTCAAGAAAATCATTCCCCGGCAGTAAAACGTAAGACCGATCTTCCTGAGAAAGATAACGAGATCTCGTATCTTTCATCAAAATCCTTCCCGGCAGTAAAACGTAAGACCGAGTGCCCCGAGAAAGATAACGAAATCCCGTATCTTTCATCAAAATCCTTCCCGGCAGTCAAACGTAAGACCGATTTCCTCGAGAAAGATAACGAGATCCCGTATCTTTCATCAAAATCTTCCCCGGCAGTCAAACGTAAGTCCGATTTCCTCGAGAAAGATAACGAGATCCCGTATCTTTCATCAAAATCTTCCCCGGCAGTAAAACGTAAGACCGAGTGCCCCGAGAAAGATAACGAAATCTCGTATCTTTCATCAAAATCCTTCCCGGCAGTAAAACGTAAGACCGAGTGCCCCGAGAAAGATAACGAAATCCCGTATCTTTCATCAAAATCTTCCCCGGCAGTCAAACGTAAGACCGATTTCCTCGAGAAAGATAACGAGATCCCGTATCTTTCATCAAAATCTTCCCCGGCAGTCAAACGTAAGTCCGATTTCCTCGAGAAAGATAACGAGATCCCGTATCTTTCATCAAAATCTTCCCCGGCAGTCAAACGTAAGACCGAGTGCCCCGAGAAAGATAACGGATCCCGTATCTTTCATCAAAATCTTCCGGTCGGTAAACGTAAGACCGATCTTCCGAGAAAGATAACGAGATCTCGTATCTTTCATCAAAATCCTTCCCGAGAAACGTAAGACCGAGTGCCCCGAGAAAGATAACAAAATCCACCGTATCTTTCATCAAAATCCTTCCCGGTAAACGTAAGACCGAGTGCCAGAGAAAGATAACGGATCCCGTATCTTTCATCAAAATCATTCCCCGATAGTCAAACGTAAGACCGATTTCCTCGAAAAAGATAACGAGATCCCGTATCTTTCATCAAAATCTTCCCCGGCAGTCAAACGTAAGTCCGATTTCCTCGAGAAAGATAACGAGATCCCGTATCTTTCATCAAAATCTTTCCCGGCAGTCAAACGTAAGACCGAGTGCCCCGAGAAAGATAACGGATCCCGTATCTTTCATCAAAATCATTCCCCGGCAGTCAAACGTAAGACCGATCTCCCCGAGAAAGATAACGAGATCCCGTATCTTTCATCAAAATCATCCAACGGCAGTCAAACGTAAGACCGATTTCCCAGACGAATACGTCCAATTTTTTCCCAGCAAAGGCTAACAAAATCCCCAGCAAAGTTAACGGAATCCCAAAAGCCAACGAAATCTCGAGTAAGACTCGAACTACGAAAGGGCTTGATTCCCACTAGGGATACGTAGGTAGCCTATCATTAGGTCCAGCCCCTCGACCAAAACGGTCGCCCTCTCCTTCGGCAGCAGACGAAGTCCACCGAAAGGCCATTTCAAATTAAGGTCCGAGGCACCTAAAAAGCCATCATCATCGAGGTCCGAGGCACCTAAAACGCCATCATCTCCAGGGTCAAAGACTCGAACTACGAAAGGGCTTGATTCCCACTAGGGATACGTAGGTAGCCTATCATTAGGTCCAGCCCCTCGACCAAAACGGTCACCCTCTCCTTCGGCAGCAGACGAAGTCCACCGAAAGGCCATTTCAAATCAAGGTTTGAGGCACCTAAAACGCCATCTCCAAGGTTCGAGGCACCTAAAACGCCATCATTTTCAAGGTTCGAGGCACCTAAAACGCCATCTCCAAGGTTTGAGGCACCTAAGACGCTATCACTAGGAAAGCTATAAATCGCAATCATCCCCAGCAGAGACCGAAAATGGTCATTCCTATCCCCAGCCGAGCGGATAACCATCAGACCGAAAATGGTCATCTCTTATCCCCAGCAGAGTTTCTTTCCACAACCATTTAACTCGCTCATCAGGTTCGAGGCACCTAAAACGCCATCATCTCCAGGGTCAAAGACCCGAACTACGTCTGGCTTGATTCCCATTCGGGATACGTAGGAAGCCTATCGCTAGGTTCAGCCACCCGATCACTCGATCATCCTGCCAAATATGGAGCCTTACTCTTATCGACAACCCCGCTTCCTTCGAAAGCGCCGTCGCCGAGGGCTCTTGTAAGTGCTCCAATTTGAGCTTGTTAGAATTTTCGTTAGAAAATTAACGAAAGTTATAACATTTCTAACAATTCCTAACAATCCTAACTTTTCTAACAAAGTAAGGGTAAAATGGGCATTGTTATTTAAGGTTAAACCTTAAAGAATCTCAAAAAGAAAAACAAAAGAAGAAAACCATAAATAGAAATGCTTTGGAAACATAAAGCGGTGCTTAATTTGAATTTCAAAAAGAAATATTCCTCTTGTCCAAAGTTGGAGCCGCATTTAATGAACAGATTACGCCGAGGGTTCCCATCCGCGCGGATGAGTTTGTCATCTCGGGAGGGCTATAAATTGAGCCCTCCGAGTCACAAAAATAAGGAGCCACAACACATTTTACACCGAACCTCTGGCGAAATATAGAGAGAAAACAGTGAGAATTCACTTGAATTGTCACCATTTTCTCTTCAATCTTTCCCAATTCATACTCATCCACTCACTCTCATATTAAAGCCCTAAACACTCATACATACAAGCCAAACACTCAAGAACACAAGGAAGATTGGTAAACCCTCCTTCTCCTAACCCTAAATCTCAACCATGCATGCATTTGCAAACTACAAAATGTAGTTCTTTCATCTTCTTGCTCTAGATCTAAGAAGATCACCATGGAAGACCATCTCCATGGATGATCTTCTACAAAGATCAAAATTATTTTCAAGTTCTCTTACTTTCTTGCAAAGAAAACTCATTTTCAAAGCCCTAAAAACCATTTTCAAGCATAAAATCTCATTTTCAAAGGATAAAAATCCCCTTCCCAAGCAAATGAAATGCTTAGTCCTAATGTACCCCAAGGATGGTTTGGTATAGTTGATTCACCACTAAAATGTCTAGTGATCACTAACCAAAACCTAGGGAAATGGGGACAAGAATGGATGCAAAACCCCCCTTAAAATCACATTTTCTCTCTTGGGAAGTTGCTGTCCAGTAGCAATTTTCCCAGACCTCAGTCAATTGTCTTAATTTTTGGACACAGATGAACTTGGAATTTGGTGTTGACTACAAAACACTTTTTGTAGCCAACATCCAGAGCTTTCCAGAAATATTTTTACTTTATTTTTTGGGTGAGTAAAACTCCTCTTTTCAAATTTGCTTTCAGAGGCTAGTTCATCAGCTTCTGGGAATCCAGATCTCATATCTGAGGTTTCCAGAAGGTTTTGACCCCTCAAATCTTCTCCAAAATGAAAAATTCCTTAGCACAAATCTTATTTAAGGTGTCTAGAACAACTTTCATTCTCTGAGTTTATCCAGATTATGAAGTTTTAAGACCCTTGAATCCCTTTCAAAATCAAAGGTCCACTGCCTTTTTCATTCTGGCAGAAATGGCTCTCAACTTCAAAAGGTCTTTTGAGTACCAAATCTCAATCCAAAAATCTTCCAAAAAATCATGGAATCAGTTTAAAGTCTTGAAAAGATATCCCTATTTTTACTATTCTGAGTTTCAAAGTATTTTGGCCAAAACACACACACACACACACAAATGATTTTCAACTTGGAAGACTCGTTTTACGAGGCATTCCGGGTGCACACTAACGTCCTTCCCGGCGTGTAACATGACCTCCGAACCTAAATCTCTGATCTCGGGCTTTTTTTAAAGTTTTGGCCCTCAAAATTAAAATGGCGTGGCGACTCCGTTTCGTTGATTTTTTCAAATAAAAATGGGAAAATTTTCGGATACACATCATCACAACTCCCAAAAACAGTCAATCCTCGGGTGACTCCCAAATACAGTCAATCCTCGGGTGACTCCCAAATACAGTCAAACCTCGGGTGACTCCCAAAAACAGTCAATCCTCGGGTGACTCCCAAATACAGTCAATCCTCGGGTGACTCCCAAAAACAGTCAATCCTCGGGTGACTCCCCAAAAACAGTCAATCCTCGGGTGACTCCCCAAAAACAGTCAATCCTCGGGTGACTCCCAAATACAGTCAATCCTCGGGTGACTCCCAAAAACAGTCAAATCATCGGGTGACTCCCAGATAACAGTCAAACCTCGGGTGACTCCCCGATAACAGTCAAACCTCGGGTGACTCCCAGATAACAGTCAAATCCTCGGGTGACTCCCCGATAACAGTCAAACCTCGGGTGACTCCCAGATAACAGTCAAATCCTCGGGTGACTCCCAGATAACAGTCAAACCTCGGGTGACTCCCAGATACCAGTCAAACCTCGGGTGACTCCCAAATACAGTCAATCTTGGGTACAAAGCCCGTGGCCTCTCGTTATCGCCACCTCTTTGACGAACTACGTACATGTTTGATTCCCATCCGGGATACGTAGGTAGCCTACCATAGGTTCAATCACTTGACCAACACGGTCACCTTTTTCCCCGGCAGTCAAACGTAAGTCCGATTTCTCTGAAGAAAGATAACGGAATCCCGTCTCTTTCATAAATTTCATCAACGGCAGTAAAACGTAAGTCCGATTTCTCCAAGAAAGATAATGGAATCCCGTTTCTTTCATCAAAATCGTCAACGGCAGTCAAACATAAGTCCGATTTCTCCGAGAAAGATAACGGAATCCCGTCTCTTTCATCAAAATCATCAACGGCAGTCAAACGTAAGTCCGATTTCTCCGAGAAAGATAACGGAATCCCGTTTCTTTAATCAAAATCGTCAAAGGCAGTCAAACGTAAGTCCGATTTCTCAGAGAAAGATAACGGAATCCCGTCTCTTTCATCAAAATCATCAACGGCAGTCAAACGTAAGTCCGATTTCCCCGAGAAAGATAACGGAATCCCGTCTCTTTCATCAAAATCATCCAACGGCAGTCAAACGTAAGTCTGATTTCCCCGAGAAAGATAACGGAATCCCGTCTCTTTCATCAAAATCATCCAACGGCAGTCAAACGTAAGTCCAATTTCCCCGAGAAAGATAACGGAATCCCGTCTCTTTCATCAAAATCATCAAACGGCAATCAAACGTAAGTCCGATTTCCCCGAGAAAGATAACGGAATCCCGTCTCTTTCATCAAAAATCATCAAACGGCGCCAAACGTGAGTCCGATTTCCCGAGAAAGATAACGGAATCCAATTTCTTTCATCAAAATCATCAACTATAAGTAAAACGAAGTCCGATTTCCCTGAGAAAGATAACGGAATTCCATTTCTTTCATCAAAATCATCAACGACAGTCAAACGTAAGCCCGACTTTTCTCCAACGAAAGCCAACGAAATCCCTAGCAGCGTTTCGAACTACGTAAGGGCTTGATTCCCACTAGGGATACGTAGGTAGCCTACCATAGGTCCAGCCACCCGACCAAAATGGTCACCCTCTCCTTCGGCAGCAGACGAAGTCCACCGAAGGACCATTCATCCCAAACCATTAAGGGAAAACATTTCAAATCAAGGTTCGAGGCACCTAATATGCCATCATCAAGGTCTGAGACACCTAAAACGCCATCATCATCGAGGTCCGAGGCACCTAAAATGCCATCATCAAGGTCCGAGGCACCTAAAACGCCATCATCATCAAGGTCTGAGGCACCTAAAACGCCATCATCATCAAGGTCCGAGGCACCTAAAGCGCCATCATCATCAAGGTCCGAGGCACCTAAAGCGCCATCATCATCAAGGTCCGAGGCACCTAAAACGCCATCATTACCAGGTTGACGCCTCAAAATAGTCATTCCAGGGTCAAAGACCCGAACTACGACTGGCTTGATTCCTCTTAAGGATACGTAGGTAGCCTATCATTAGGTTCAGCCATCAGACCAAAATGGTCATTCTATCCCCAGCAGAGCGGATATACAACTTCAGCCATCAGACCAAAAATGGTCATTCTATCCCCAGCAGAGCGGATATACCACTCTAGCCATCAGACCAAAATGATCATCTCTTATCCCCAGCAGAGTTTCTTCCAGCAATCGACTGCAGAACTCACTCGCCAGGTTGACGCCTTAAAATAGTCACTCTAGGGTCAATGACTGAAGATAGTCAATAGACCCGAACTATGACTGGCTTGATTCCTCTTAAGGATACGTAGGTAGCCTATCACTAGGTCCAGCCATTCGACCATCTTGGTCATCTTTTTCCCCGCCATTCGTGTCCGGCTCGGGATTCTCATTTTTATCGACGACCCCACTTCCCATGGAAGCGACGTCGCCGAGGGGCTCTGTGAGTACCCCGATCCGAACTCGCGACCCAATAAAAGTGCCTTTTACTCAATAAAAGTGCGCTAGGGAGCGTTTTGGTAAATTTCCGGTTCATTCCGAGACTTTTGGGAACTTTTTATAAGTCTCTCGCTATGGAAGGACCTATAAAGAATTATTCAATTTGGGCCTTTAAGGAAGGGTCCAGATTTTGCCACTTGGCGCGTTTCTAGAAGGAACTAATTCCAAAACAATTATAAATAAGGGAGTTTATCCCATTTACAAAGGGGGGGACACACGAAAAAAACAAAAGACTCTCAGTTCCTTTCTCAATAAGCTAAACGCATTCTCTCTCTCACTAGGCTCTCTCTCTAGCCGGAATTACAGAGGGAACACTCCCCCTTCCTCGATCGTCTTCTTCGTCCTTCACCGGCAATCCAAGGCCGCCCCAGACCACCGTTCCTCACCGGTCTTCTTCTCCACCAACAATAATCTTCTTCTCCACCAAGAACAACACAACAGAGCAAGCAACAGAGAGGCCACTCTCTCTCTCTCTCTAACCGGTTTCCAGAGACCTTTCTCTCTCTAAACGCTAAAATGGCATAACCAAGCTCTCTCTCTCTAAAGACGCAAATGGCGTTCCCAATTTGTCGACCTCACCACTAAATTCCGGCCAAAGCTAAATGCCCGCTTTCTCTCTCAAAATAGACACGGCTCATTCTCTCTCTCAGCAATCCACAACCTCTCTCTCTAAATGCAGGAGCTATAAAAATGGCGATCCTCACCATTTTTGCTCCCTAGTTCGTCTCCTTCACCCAATTTCTCTCTAAACCCACCTCCAAAACCGATTGCCTTCTCCCCGGTCCTAAACCCATTTGCCGGCCGAGCCCCTCTCTGCACCCAAACCGGTGTCTACCGCCGGCGATCCTCACTATTTTTACTCCCTAAATCGTCTTCTCCGGCCATAGCCATCACCAATCTCCTAACCACAACACCTCTCACGCTCACACTCTTTCTCTCTCAAGACGCAAAGTCGGCTCTCTCCTCTCTCTCACTAAACGCAAAACCGCAGGTCCTCACCTTCTCTCTCTCTAATCGGTCCTCACCAGTTCTCCCCTTACCAAAACCATTTATCCGGCCATCTGCTCCTAAACCTTTGTCTCTCGTTCAATTTACCATCACGCACGTTTCGTTTGAGATTTCCAAGTAGCTCTCCTTAATCCTGAGGCTTAAGTATCGACTTCCGAAGGGCTGTTCCCGAGAAGCACTCCCTATCTACCAGAAGCGTGGTATAGCGGAGTGTGGATACTCCAAGGGTAAGGTCTACGAATCTCTCTCTCCTGATTATGAATTTTTGCCGTTGCCATGTTCATGCATCTCGGGGATCCGATAATCTGCAGAGTAGAATGGATTTGTCTTGGTTTTCTGTTACGTTGGTCATGTTCTCGATTCATATGCTCTTGTCCATTACCTATTGCTTTGAATATGTTTGGTTTTAATCTCTCAAATGCTAGCATCTATTCTCTTGATAATGCACATATTTGGTCAGTCATGTTATGCTGGAATGCTACATCTATTCTCTGAATGCTACATCTATTCTGCTTGATAATGCCACATTTGATCTATGAAACAAAGCATCAAAATGCATTTTATCACATTTTGTCTCACACGATCGCACACACTTATGAATGAATTGGATGTTGAACAATAGAAAGACTCGT
>JAFEMH010000711.1:0-17500 GCA_022495995.1 Adenophora triphylla var. japonica
TAATCAAAAGAAGTGTTCTTTTTGATGCAATGGTTGTTTAGACATACAAGGTGCTGTTCAAAACAAAAGTTTTAAATGGGAAAAACTTAGTGACGTAAATAGAAGAGCCTTTCTAAGCATCGAATTTGTTTAGACACGTGAGGTGCCTTGAAAACAAAAAGATTTTTAACGAGAAACGAAAGAAAGCTCGGCTTCCCGGCAATGGAACCACCATGACGCCACGCCTGGGGTCGAGCGGTTCAAGGATATCTGCTAGGATGTATTTGGTGGTTTTGTGTACCTAGATCACAACACAAACAAGCACCAAGTTAAGGTCAAAGTTGGATGTTACTCCAACTCAGGCCCTCGGGTGTGAGAGTAAGAATACCGAGTAATAAGGCTTTCAATACCTTTGAGCGTGTGTGTGTTTAGGTTTGTAGAGTAAAAGAGCTTTACTCAATTGTATATGGAACTTACCTTGCCCAAGGGGGTAAAGACCTTCTATTTATAGGGCAGCAATGCCACGGTGCTTGCTGAGGTAAGCACGAGATCAGCCCTAGGGGGCACTTTGGTATTTGACCGCCTACACGTGTCCGCAGCCTAATTTGGGCCGTCGTGAGGGAACATTGATCGTCTGTGGGACATGGCCGAAAGGGACATGAGCCGCGTAGCCGGCTTATCGCATTAAATGGAATAGTAGGCGCGATCGAGCCGCATTGAATGCGTGATGGGGAGCCGGCAAGCGGCCCGTCGTGAGCGTAAGCTAACTTGCTCGCAAGGCTTCGACATTAACCGGAGGCAAGATGTGCCTGCGGCCAACGCAGTGCTCGCGGCCAAAGATATATGACGCGAGCACGGCTGATGCGGACATGACTCATGCGGCACGTATCCGAAAGTGTGGTTCCAATGGTCCTCGACGGGGACGAACCGAGGAGGGACACGGTCTTGACCACAAGGACCTATTTGTCCGCGGTCTTCCCTCCAGCGGTCTAGGAACTGCTACGTCACTGGTTCCTTGGACTAGACCGAGCGCGGGCCCGGTCGAGTAGATCCGGGCTCATCAATAGAGAAACGATGTGATGTTGCTAGGACCTTCCTCAACAGCAACTTCACCGATGTAGTCCGACTTCGATATCTCCGGCTCCTTCTTCTCCGACTGGTCTGCACACAATCAAACGTCAACTAAGCCGGGGGCGGCTCCGGCGAAAGCTCCCTCCGGCGCGAGGATAAGAATTGGCTTGTGAAAGGGGAAAATCAACAAAACTTGAGAGTTGCTTTGTGGCCGCAGGCGTATTTAATCAACGTACCTTGACAATGAAGCCTCGCATATCTTATTTATACCTCTTCATCCTCGTGCTTGCACATGACATCCTCACGTTTCATGCCTACGCCACGTGTCGCCAGATTACTGTCCTTTCATAAAGTAAACTCCTAATCACGTGATCATCAATCCCAATGCATAACCGTCTAATGGGTCCCACTTCGTAGATATTTATATGCCGCTCTGGTGAACAACATTATCAAGAATCCTTCTTCGCCGGTAGAGTCACTTCTTGTCCTATCTCGCCTCATCATTATGTCCCGCCTTATCGGACTATATCGCCTTTTAACATCATGTCTCGCCATTATTCTTTATCGCTTGCTCTCCTCATAATATGTTGCTATTTGACGTCTGTCTTCTCCTTCGAATGATATTAGCTGGATACTCCCGTCTCTGCCTTCCTTCCTCGGGGCCGCCTATATCCTTTTCTTCTTCGGGTCGCACTCTAATTTGGGCCCACTTTGCCGCTTTCTTGTTAATAAACTTGGGCTAAGCCCAATCTCTATATTTGGTCAAGATCGTAAGCCCCTAAGTTTATGGCGAGATTCATTTATGGTCTCGCCAAAAACTTTATATTCACCGATTATTCAATTAGCGACATAAGCCATCTTCTTCATGAAGCTACCACTGGAGATCCCCGCCCATACACGTGTCCTTCTCTTGATAACCCTTAACATTTTAATGAGCCGTCATTTGGGAATCGTGCTGGCCAGAGGGAAAATTCAAAAACCTTCCCCAAACGTCACATCCATCATTTCTTTAGCTCCTCTCTCATATAAATACTAAACCATAACCCTCATTCTTCTTTTCACCATCCTAAAACCTTGCTTGAGCCTCTTTCCTTTTTCCGCGAACATCTACACCCATTCCGACCATTCTTCCTCATTTTCACCGCCTAAATCCCCGATTTCTTGCCCACATTTGCTTCGACCTTGATTCCACTCTTATTTGCACCTTTTCAAGTGATTTGGTGTAATATTTCCCAATTCCGTAATCCGATCATCCTCTCCGGCCTGCTCATCTTTCCCGCGACCTTTCATCTTTTCCGACCAAGATCATCCTTTTCCTCGTAACTTTTCCTTAAACCCTTCGTATTCTTTATCCTTTACATTTTGGTCTCCCCTTTACACGATTATTTAAAGTTGCACTTCCTTTCATTCCACAAAAATAATTTTTCCCAAACCGTCCTTCATGGCGAGATCTAAATATCGTGCTAAGGTAGTTAGATACTGCCGTCGTGCCTTTCGTGCGGCTTTTATAGATGCTCACAACTACTTGGGCGAGATTGCCCAAAGCCGACCTAATTAGGTTTTTAGTTGAACACTCATGGATCCTTCTCTCGATTGACTCCCTTGAAATCCAAGGCCATTTTTTCCTTCCCCTTTCAAATTTCCTATGTCGCACATTTTCCTTCTAGTAATCAATTGGTTCGATTTATCAAAGATAACTATAAACCGTCTTTAAGCGACTCTTCCGAATCCCAATGTATCACCGATCCCTTTTCCAAACGTAGGACTCATTATAAATCAATCCTTTCTTCTTCTTTCTTCCAAAGGATTCTCGCGATACGGCCGGTCAAACAACATCTTCGCTGCTGCTGCTACCAACAATCTCCCTCCTACTGGGGTTCAAAATATCGCCCTTCAAGAAGGTACACTTTTACCAATCCCGCTCATGCCGAGGCGGGATCTTCCCATGCAATGTATAAAGCCTCCTCATTCCCAACCCTATAACTCGATTGGCATAGGGAGTATCACATAGATAGCTCCATCTATTGCATTTCGAGTATCAAGGAGACCTTTCCTCGCCCATTTGCGAGAAATGCGGGATGGCATTTGTCATTTTCCCTTCTCAACTCAAGGCCGGCCTTAGATCCCCTTTGATCCTTTCCTTTGCGAATTCTTGTATAAAGCCCAAGCCATGATCACCGAAATTCACCCAAACGCTATTAGAATAATAACTACCTTCATCACCATTTGTCGCTCTTCGCGAAAAGAACCCACCATTATCGTTATGCTTTCTTTATTTACCGGATATAAGCAAACCAACCAACTTGCTGATGACATATTGAAACTCGCCTTTCTCTCCAATACCATAGGTCCTAAAGTCCTTACTCCACCGCCCACCAAAATTCACGATTGGATGGACGACCCTCTCTTTGTTGTTTCTCGACCGGATGGTTCTCATCCCGCCGACCTTCATCCTATTAACACTCAAATTGAATCCAAAGATGCTTCTTCCATCGCGACAATGCCCTTGCTGACGACATTCGCTTCTTAATCGCCTTTACCCGCAAATTCTCGCTCCCGATACTCCCCACCTCTCATCTCTTTGAGAGGTATTCTCATGGAATAGTGGAATTGCTAGATCAAGTCGGTTTGGCCGACAACTTACCCGCAGTCCCGCCCGAGTTCCCATAAGCCATGTTTATTTCGACGGATGGGAGCGACATTCCGACAACAAATATGCTCACGAATGTCGGGCCCCGCAGTTGTTCTCGCCACCGTATCGCCATGAATACCGCTCTTTGTATGTCTCCCCTTTAATCTTATCTTTGCTTTCCTTCAATTATAACTTGGAATACCATAACCCTTAACTTCCTTCTATTTTATTTCGATCACCGGCCAAATCCATGGAAAGTCGCCACCGCCAACTCGTAGATCGACAAGAGAAGGAAACAATTGGCCAACGACGCGGCCTTGCTTTCTTGCTTCCTCCCTGGAAATCTTAATTTGCCAATTTCTCGCGATGGTAAAGATGCCGAGGAGATTGCTTGAGAAGACTCGTAACACAACGAGAAAAAGAGCCGCACTAACTAACTGCGGCGCGAGCTAAACGATCGAAAAGAGTCGCTTGTAACAACCAAAGTCACTCCCGCCCCTCGTAAATACCTCGCCAAATCCCATTATCGATTCCAATCCTCCTTCTACCGTTGAAACTAATCTCCCGCCCACTTCTATTTCGCCAAACATTGAGACCACCATTTCCCAAACTCGTTATCCCGCTAACCGATGTCGCACCGACGATCGAAAACATTGAAACTCTTACCTCCGATTTTGTTCCACCAAATACTTCTTCTTTAGAAGTTAATGTTTCGAAACCCAACAAACCGAAAATCTTCCTCTCCGCGAGACGGAGGTCTCGCGACTTAACCCTCATTTCCAGCCTCCCTTCAACTCCTCCCGGCCCTAGCACTTCTTCCGCTCTTCCTACTCCCTGGCCAAAGGCTACAGAAAACTTTTCCAAGCCCCTCGATTTTGTCGGGCTTTATGAGCTTAGCAAGGAGATTGCCGTAGTCCCCCTGATAAAGGGGTTGATTGAGAAACCAAAAGCGCGGAAGAGTATCTATTGGGCAGCTCGGCCTTAATCGTAGCTAGTGATCAAGTACAAGTTCACAATGTCTCCCAATTTGATTCTCGCTCATGCCGCATGCCAGCGGGTTATTATTTTTCATTGGTTAGTTCTTCCTTCCTTCCTTATTTTACTTTACCTTAATCTTATTTTCAACCTTCTCTTAACTTATAATTGTTATCTTTCCCTACTTGGATCCTCTATCACCGGCATTAGCGAGGCCAACACTGACCGGAAAATGAATCCGCTAGATTGAGACGCGACAAAGATACCCTTAAGGGTAGACTTACGAGACGGATTCTTCCATCAAAAGCTTGGAAAAGGAGCGGGACAAATTGAAGGCCGACCTAACCACTTCTCACAATCAACTTGACTGCACCCCCGATCGATCTCAATGCCGCCAATTCCAATCTCGCCATCGCCACTACCGAACTTGACTCGCTAAAGAAAATGTCGCCAAGCCGAGGAGTGAGAATGAAGCTTTAAAGGAAGCTCATGCCATTAAACTCAAACTTTTCAAGAGGAGATTGCTATACTTAAAGAGGAACTAGCCGAGAAGACCGCGGAAGTTGCTACTCGAATGCCGATGTGGCTCAATTAATCGACGACATCGCCGACATTGGGAACCAAACTTCCCTTCAAGTTATGCGAGCCGCTAGGGCCGAAATCAACGACATTCCCGCTATCACGCTTGAAAAACTCGCCCACCGGGGTTCTCGAGCCAATTTTTAGCGAGGTTTGTCGCCGCGGTCATTCCGTAGTTCCTTATACTCTGAAGAACTCAAAGATCTTGCCGATGAAGACGCTTTGTTGGGAAAATCGCCATGGAGAGCTCCTCCTCGTTCAAGTTCCAAATGCTATAGCTTTGTGGGATACTCTTCTTGAGCACAAGCATAAGCAATTGGATGATGCCAAAGCTCTTGCCTTAGCGGCTTCAAGTTCCAGCCAAGTTATCCCGCCTACCGAACCCAATGTCCGATCTATCTCCTTCTTATCTTTACTTTGAACAGCTTTTGTAACTCGCTTTGATGGCTAAACAATTTACTCTCTTTTCTTTTTGGGGCTCGCGTGCTCTTTTGAATATTGTACATTTGCGGCCTTTGTGCTTGCCCCTTTACTTTTTGCTTTACTTATTTCTCCACTTATTGTTTTGATAGTTCATCAAAATCTCTTTTGTATGACAGGTACCATACACATATACTCCTATCGAAAAAGTGAAGTCGTCTTTAGCGACTTTACTCATAACATATTTTGCGACTCATATTGTCGCTAACTCGAATCTTTTATTGATCTTCTTTTGCTTTATACTTAGAACAATTTCCTTCTTTCGCCTCATCTTTCCCGCGAGAGAGTGATATTTTTCATGGCGACTTATGCTCTTGCCCTTATTGCGAAATAAATCTTTTCTTCATTCATAGCACCAAAACTTTCATTTTTATAGTCCATAGACTTTTACATCTTTCACCATCCATAACTTGACTTATATCATAGTTTACCATTTACATTGACTCACATCGATTTATAGTCCGACGACTTACTTTGACTCGCATCGTTTTATAGTCCGACGACTTTCTTTGACTCGCGTCGTTTTATAGTCCGACGACTTTCATTGACTCGCATCGTTTTATAGTCCGACGACTTTCTTTGACTCGCATCGTTTTATAGTCCGACGACTTTCATTGACTTCGCATCGTTTATAGTCCGACGACTTTCTTTGACTCGCATCGTTTTATAGTCCGACGACTTTCTTTTGACTCGCATCGTTTATAGTCCGACGACTTTCTTTGACTCGCATCGTTTTATAGTCCGACGACTTTCAACATTTATAGTCCGTCGACTTTCAACATTTATAGTCCGTCGACTTTCAACATTTATGGTCCGTCGACTTTCAACATTTATTCATTCCTTTCAATAATTCATCAAAATTGTTTTGATAATTCATCAAAAACTCTTAACCTTCTTACCTTTAGCGGGATATCACCATACACATATACTCCCATCGAAAAGTGAAGTTGTCTTTAGGCAACTTTTACTCTTGAGCAATTTATTTACCGTGTCATTGGCTACTGATCATACATAACTATAAAATTCATTCCATGCAAAGCACATATGAGGAATAAAATTTCATATTTTCATTGTATCATAAACATATTCAATATAAGTTCCATGTACATATTTTCTATTAAAATCATGAAGCATATGACTTTCATTCATCATTGAAAAGTTCATAAATTCATAAAAATGATCATTAAAAAGACTTTTAATAGGAACAAGATAGGCAAATTACCCTTATCACTTCAATGGTAGTATTTCTTTAAGTGATCAACACTCCACGCATTCGGGACCTCTTTCGCCGCCTTCTTCTTTCAAGTGATAAGTCCCTCTCGCACTATTCTAGCAATTTGGAAAGGTCCTTCCCATTTCGGATCTAGCTTGGCAAATCTCATTGCCGCGCCTTTAACTTCACGGCTCCTCAACACCCAATCGCCAACATTAAATGACCTCTTCTTTACTCGTTTATCATGTTGTGCCTTCATCCGCTGCTTGTAATTAATCATCCTCATTCTCGCTCTAAGCCTCTTTTCATCACTCAGATCTAGCTCAAAGCACCTTCTGCGTCGCTATTCATTATCTCGTCGCCATAGTAAGTTACTTCACGTGGGTAGGCAAACCCATCTCGGCAGGAGCTATCGCTTCGAGCCGTAAGTTAATGCGAAGGCCGTCTCGCCGCTGACCCCTTTACTCGTTCTAACATACCATGTAGCCGCGGATGCCTCCTCCAACCAAGCCCCGCCTCTCTTCTCTAAGTTTTTACACAAAATCTCGAGAACTTGCTTGTTACGGCTTCCACTTGTCCGCTGTATTGCGGCCTATACACCGCAGACGCTAATGTTTGATGCTCAAATTCTCGCAAAATCCGTGAAACTTCTTTCTAAATCAAGCTGAGCCCATGATCGTAGAGATGATTGCCCGCGGCATTCCACGGCGACATAAGATTTCCTCCGTTACAAATTCGATGATCTCGGTCTTCGGTAGTAGAAGTTAAAGCTCTTGCCTCGATCACTTGGTAAAATAATCAAGCTTACCACCACCATCTCGCGCTCTCCTTTGGCCTTGGGAAAGGTCCTATAAGGTCTATTCCCCACATATCAAAAGGCCAAGCCGCCACAATTGGGGTCCGCTCGCCGCCGGCCGCCTAGGAATGTTAGCATGTCGCCGCACCGGGTCACATCTTCTTACATACTCCTCCGCATCCTTCTTCAATGACGGCCAATAATACCTATGAAACATGATTTTATTAGCCAACGTTCTTGCTTCCTGGATGACCTCCACAAACGCCCTACGCACCTCAAACAAAACGTTATCAACCTTCCTCGGTTCCACGCATCTCATCAAAGGCCGCGAGAAAGACTTCCGTATAAGATCCCATCCTGTACAAGAAACCTTGGTGACATCTTCCTAACAATCTTCGCCTTATCTTCGTCTTGGGGCCTCTTCTTTCTCCAAATAATCTTTCATTTCATTTACCCAATCTTTTCACCAACTTCAATTTCCATTATCGTGGGCCTGTCGCCGGCTCTTCCACAAATTCAACTACCACTTTCTTAGGCAACTCCTCTATTTTATCGCAAGCGGCTTTGCTCAACATGTCGGCTCGCTTCATTTTTCTCTCTATCAATCTCGCACCAGCCTCCCAATAATCAAAGCTTTGCAAAATACGCCTTACCATTTCACAATACTTTGTCAAAATTGCACTCACTACTTCCATATCTTCCTTTTACTTGATTAACAATTAACCGAGAGTCGAGCGGGCGACTATCTGCTTTTACTCCGATGTCTCGGCATAACTCCAAACCTGCTACCAACGCCTCGTATTCTGCCTGATTGTTTGTCATGTTAAACTTAAACCTCAAGGCCTTCTCATATGTGCAATCTTTTCCTGGCGAGCTTAATGAAATCCCGGCTCCGCCTTTGTCCTTGGCTGAGGACCCATCAACAAACAATTCCCAACATCCCGCAGTCTTTCTTTCTCTTCTTCCGCTTCGGTGGTCTTGCGACTTGGCCTTCCTCTTCCTTGCCTCTTGAGTCTCAATCTCCTCTCTTTCATATGTGAATGAAGTTTCGAGAATAAAGTCCGCCAAAGCCCGAGCCTTAATCGCCTTTCTCGCCTCATATTGAATATCAAATTCTCGTTAATTCAATCGACCATTTAAGAAGCCTTCCAAACTGAATCAGCCGTTGTAAAATCTTTCTTAAGGGTGCATTGTCAACACAGCAACAGGGGTGAGATAGGAAATAGGCCCTCAACTTCCTTGTCGCTATTACCAAAGCATAAGCCAATTTTTCTGCATTAAAATATCTCGCTTCTACCTCACTCAACGCCTTTGAAACATAATACACTGGTTTTTGCATGCCACCATCCTCCTTTATTAACACCGCTGCCACTACCAAATCTGATGCCGCTAAGTAGACATATAAATGGTCTCCTTCCTCTGGGCTACATAAGATGGGCGGCTTTCCCAAATACTCCTTTATCTTTTGAAAAGCTTCTTCACATTTGTCATCCCAAGCAAACTTCGATCTCCCTTTCGGTACTTTGAAGAATGGGCAGACATTTCTCGGTGATCGCGACACAAATCGTCCCAAAGCTATCACCCTACCATTTAACCTTTGAATCTCTTGAATGGTCTTGGGCGACTTCATATCAATTAACGCCTTGTATCTTCTCAGATTTGCCTCTATCCCGCGGCGATTTACAAGAAAAACCCAAAACTTTCCCCCGCCGTTACTCCAAAGGTGCACTTACTTGGATTAAGTTTCATGGAATTCTTCCTCGATTTTCAAAAGTTTCACGGATCCGCCAAATGATTCTCCCCTCGTCTTGATCACCATATCATCAATATAAGCTTCAACATTCCTCCCAATCGTGACTTAAATATCTTGTTAACCATCCTTTCGTATGTCGCCCCACCGTTCTTCAAACCAAAAGGCATCATTTTATAGCAAAATTTCCAAGGGGAGTCCTGAAAGCTGTTTTGGCTTTATCCTCCTCAAGCATTTTGATCCGTGATACCCCGAGTAAGCATCAATAAAGCCGAACACCTTGTGTCCCGCAATAGAATCCACCCGCCTATCAATCTTTGTAAAGGATAACAATCCTTGGGACATGCCATATTCAAATCAGAAAATCTATACACATTCTCCACTTCTTGTTCGCCTTCAACACCATCACTGGGCAAGCTAGCCAGATCGGGTAAGTGATCTCTTCAATGATTCCCGCCTTTAACAACTTCTCTACTTCCCGTTCACCGCTTTCTCCTTTTCCGCAGTATAAGTATCTCACCTTCGCTTAAAAGGCTCTACATTTGGATCGGCATTTAGACGGTGTAAGGCGACATTTTCATCAACTCCGCACATATCCTCTGGTCTCCAGGCAAATACATCAATGTTTTCTCGCAAAATCAATTAGCATATCCCTCTTCCTTCTTCAACCGTTCCAATCTTGATTTTCTGCTCGGGATATTCATCATTCACAATCACTTCCTCCAATTCTTCTGCCGCCTGAATATCAGGCTCATCCCGCATTTGCAGTGTATCTACTTCAATTTCAGTTGCCTTTTTCCGATCGACATTTCTCTTCATCCCAATACCGCTACTCTCCCCTTTTTCTCTCTCGCCACGCGACATACTCCTCGGAGTATCCACCACGATTTCTTCATCGCATTCCTCACTCTCCGAATCTACTATCTCTTCAATGTAGGGCTCTTTCATCTTGACAAATTCGGTGGATCTAGACCAAGCCATCTCCGCTTGCATCACCATCAAAGCCATCAAATTCTTTTTCTCGACTTTTCCTGCATCATTTCTATCTCCACATCTCGCTCCTCACTTCTTTCCTTCATAACTTCATCCTCAGCCCTTTCCTCAATAATTATGATTGCCGACTTATTCTTCATACTTTCTGTCTCTTCCCAACTCTCACATTCCCCTAAGTCGGTAATCATGTTTATTCTCGCATCCCGCATACCAAAGCAGTAGAAAGTGAACTTGTGCTTGCTCTGGCTGCTGTTTGCATTTCAATCTTCTTTTGAATAACTTCCTTCACCTCACTTTTCAAACACGCTATCCCCCTTGCCGTAGGAAACTTGACTCGTTGATGCGGGATGGATACTACCATTTCAAAGCTTTGCATGAAAGGAATGCCCACAATAGCATTATAAGGCGACACCAAATCAATAACCATAAACTCAACAGTGCGAGTTCTCACCTTCTCATCCTCTCCTATCTCTACCGCCAACGAAATCGTTCCTTTAACCCGCACAGTGTGGTTAGTAAACCCTTCCAAGAATCCTTTATACGGCACCAAATTGGCCTCTCGTATATCGCATCTTTTAAAAGCATCATAATAGAGAATGTTTCGCTTGCTCCGAGTCTACTAAAACCCGATGCAAAATATCAAGCTTCCTGGAGCGATCGTGATTACAATTGGTCGGGCATCCATGGCTTGGCGTTAAAGCCAACTCTCGTCTTGAAAAACTAATCATCCTTTCTTCACTGGGCGGATAGGCGGGAATGTGACAAGTGTGGGATAGCGACATAATCTGATTATTTAGGCAAGTAATGCTTGTAGGCTCGTGAATCACCAAAATTTCATTTCTATTTCCATTTCCTCCTTGATCCGCCCCATTTGGCTCCCGCCATAAATACTCTTGCAACGCACCTCTATCAATTTGGTTTTGAATTACTCTTTTCAAATTATAACAATTGTCGGGCCTCATGACCCCGTTCCCGATGATAATTACTGCAATTGATTCATGTTAACTCTCCCCAGATCATTCATTTCAAAAGGTGCTGGCAAATCAACAGCCCGCAGAATTTCACTTGGTGTAGTAGTCAACCTTGTAAACCTTATCATTCTTCTAACTCCACGGCCTCCATTTGGGCCCCCATTGCGACCTCCATTCGACCTCCTCCACCTCTGCCGCCAATGGATTCCTCGACCTCCTTGCTGAGCGGCGTTCCCTTCCTTCACATACTCAATCCGATCCTTAACACTTTTCTTTCCACTGTTTGAAGCTCCTTCATCAACATCTTCGCCACCACAGTACGCTTTGACCCTCTCATGCAACTCACTCAAAGTTGCAGGTAATCTCATTCTTAACTCCCTCCTGAATGATTCGGATAACAGACCCGACATATACATCATGATGACATACTTGGGATCAATCTCAGCAATTTGATTGGCAATTAATAGAAATCTATTGGTGTAAGTAACAAGACCTTCTCCCGTCTTTTGCTTAATGCCAATCAACTCCTGCAGCACTACTGGTTGAGCTCCCATTGATCCAAATCTCGCCAAAAATTTCCTCTTAAAGTCTTGGTACCCCAATATAGAGTTAGCAGTCAGCCATGCAAACCAATCCAAGGCCCGAAGCTCCAAGGTACTAGCAAAGTCTTGCATAACAACGCATCATCCTTGGTCGAATCGCCATTGTCACCTCAAATCCCGCTACGTGAGTCTGGCGGTAGTTACTCCCGCATATTTAGATAGAGCAGGGCAAGCGAAAATGCTGGAGGCTGTCTCGGCCTCTTGAATATATCTAGCAAAAGGGGCTCAAAAGAGTCCTTTTCATTATCAATCGCACCACCCTTTTCCAATTCCGCTAACCTCCTTGCCATCTCGGCCATCTCGCTTCTTGAAAACGTCCTCTTCCCCAAAACGACTAACTCCAATACCCTTCCCTTTTCTATCACCTTGGGCTTCTCCATATCATTGAAACTTCTCAACTCTTTCTCGCCATCCTCCGCCTCATTCGACGCAAGATGTCGCCTTCTTCTTCTTCACAATAGAGGACGACACTTGGGAAGTGTGTGGCCAATGATAAACTTTGATCTTTCTTCCATTTTCCATATACTCTCCCGCTTTTCTTTTTGTGTTCCTTCCATTCGCTTTTGCGACCCATCAATTCTCGCTTCTACTTCTTTTGGCTTCTCGTGCTCTACTTCCTTTTCTCGCTCCTCATTTACCACAATTACCTCCTTATTTGCTCCACTTGTCTCCTTCTATTGTCGTAGTTAAAATCCCTGCGGATTGGAGTAGGCTTCTTTTTCATCGCCCTCGGCCGCTTGTTGTTCTCAATCAATTGCATGATCGGAGCGTTATGAATCCTCAAACTTTCTTCCTCATTCTCTATTTCCTCCTCTCGTGGTGGCGGCATCACATTCCTCTCTCTCTTCGCGCATCTCGCTCCACCTCCTCCGGATTACTTGCCGCGAGGAAGAAGTGTCTCTCGCTCCGCCCATACCGATATTCCCAAACCCCGAAATTGGAGTGACAATGCTCCTTCCCGGTACGCTTCTTTTGGCCCACTACCATATTCTTCTCTCGGTGTTGACATTCTTTCCTCTTACGCAATCAAACTTATAAACTTCACCCAAGAAAATCTGCAAATCTTATGAAGATTTGAAGATCGGCTCAAAACCCGAAACAATCAACAAAAAACCCAAAGAATAACAACCCTTCTTCAACACCAAAACTCTCCAAAATCTTTAACCAAGATTTCAATTACACCTCACCACCAAAAACACCCAAATCACAAAGCCCAAAACAAACTCACAAAATCCAACTTCAAAACTCTACAACCAAACCCGGATTAAAAACAATTCTTAACGAACAACTTTGAATCACAAATCATACAAATACTTGAGAAAAACAGAATCTACTCCAACCCAATTAAACAATATCACAATATTCAACTATTCCAACAATAATAAGAACAACAAATTTCGGCTTACAAATTGCTAATAAAGCCAACTCAACCAATAAACTCCACACCCTCAATCGTCCACAACCCACCTTCACTATCTCGTAACGTAGGCTTCCCCAATCTCGAGCTACCGCCGATAACACTTCGATCCTCAAGAGGAAACAGTCCGACAACGGAACCAATTGATGTTGCTAGGACCTTCCTCAACAAGAATCTTCACCGATGTAGTCCGACTTCGATATCTCCGGCTCCTTCTTCTCCGACCGGGTCCGCACACAATCAAACGTCAACTAAGCGGGCGGCTCCGCGAAAGCCCTCCGGCGTGAGGATAAGAATTGGCTTGTGAAAAGGGAAAATCAACAAAACTTGAGAGTGTTTGTGGCTGTGTGTGTATGAATCAACGTACCTTGACAATGAAGCCTGCATATCTTATTTATACCCTTCATCCTCGTGCTTTGCACATGACATCCTCACGTTTCATGCCTACTGCCACGTGTCGCCGTATCATTGGTCCTTTCATAAAGTAAACCCTAATCACGTGATCATCAATCCCAATGCATAACCGTCTAATGGGTCCCACTTGGTAGATATTTATATGCCGCCTCTGGTGAACAACATTATCAAGAATCCTTCTCTCGCCGGGTAGAGTCACTTCTTGTCCTATCTCGCCTCATCATTATGTCCCGCCTTATCAGACTATATCGCCTTTAACATCATGTCTCGCCATTATTCTTTATCGCTTGCTCTCCTCATAATATGTTGCTATTTGACGTCTTGGTCTTCTCCCCTTCTGAATGATATTAGCGGGATACTCCTGTCTCGTCTTCCTTCCTTGGGCCGCCTATATCCTTTTCTTCTTCTTGGGTCGCACTCTAATTTGGGCCCACTTTGCCGCTTTCTTGTTAATAAACTTGGGCTAAGCCCAATCTCTATATTTGGTCAGCATCACGATGGAACATTTATTTACACTCGGTTATGGCAAATGCTTTATGGAGGCATTCGGCAGCTTTTTTCGGGTTGGGTCACCAATATACATATTTGAAACATCTATTGAATGTTTGGTGGCCAATCACGTTGCAATCAACTGATATTGGTACGAATGGGAGTTATGATTTTCGTATGTTGGGGGCTATGGAAAGCGAGATGCAAGATAGTGTTTGAAGGCATAGCTATGGAGTGCAAGGTTATCATAGATGGGGTCAAACATGCTCTTACTGAAATGTGTTCCTTCTTGATTTCAAAAGGAGCTCCATCTAGAGAGGCACGAATCATTATGGGTAGGCTTGGTTTGAAGGTTGCAACAGTCAAAGCTAGAATTCCGAAAACATTGAGATGGGACGGACAACATTTTACACTCAACACGGATGGGTCTTCGGTCAATGGACAGTGTTCAAGTGGAGGTGTTATTAGAGATTGGAGGGGAGCCTTTCTACCCAGTCAATCCAACCTTGTCCAGGTCGAGTCTTTGCGAGTTCATCCCAAACAAAGCGAAGGCCTTCCGGTCGGTATTAATTATGTACAAGTGGAATCAGATTCCTTAGTCGCAGTGAAAATATTGCAAGGGCGTCATCAAGGTCCTTGGCAATTCACTTATAAGGGAGTGTGCTAGATTGATTGGGGACTTTGCTTTACGGCGTGTACTTCGGGAGGTTAATGGGGTTAAAGATCATTCGGTAGCGGAGGCACATTTACATCACCAAAGTAGCATGTATACTTCTGCTAGAGATCTCCCTGGGATGCTCTGAGGGCTTGAGGTTTGACGAGTCGGGTTGCTATGTGGTTCGAAGATGAGGAATGGAACATTCGAGATTTTGTTTGGAGGGGCGACCGCACCATATGTCTGTTCGGCCTGCATTGTTTCTGCCCAAGTGGGGGCGGTCGCACCATGGCAAAGAGGGTGTCCGCACCCTGTTTCCAGAAACATAGGATTTTTTTCATCATTGGAGGGTGGTCACAACCTTTCAGATGGGGCGACGCACCCTATGCCTGTTCGGAATCAAAATTTTGGTTTTGAGTATGCAGACACGGCCGTGTCACCTTCAACGCAGGGTCGTGCATGTGAACTTTTATGGGTTTTGGGGAAATTTTCGTTTTTTCTTGGGACTTCTTTGGTTTTGATTAGTTTTGATTTCATTAGGGTCATGTTTATGGTAGCAGAGGTGGCTTAGGACCTCATGGCTGTATGTTTATCTTTTTATTTTTCATGTTGAAATAAAATTCTCTCGGGTGTGGTTATTAAAAAAAATAAGTATATATATTGTCAAAATCTTACAAAAAATGTGTTTTTTTGTAAATTAAAAAAAACGTGTTTTGTTTACCTCGCTAGTGCAAGTGTTAGTGTAAAAAAATGTCATTGTAAAACTAAATAGCGTCAGTTCATGTATTATTAAGTGTCAGTGTAAAAAAGTGCTAATATTAGTGTAATAAAATGTCAGAGTATCAGTGCATGTATTATTAAGTGCAAATGTAAAAAATATTTGTGTTAGTGTAAAAAAGTGATAGTATTAGTATAAAAAAATATCAGTGTAAAGAGTGTCAGTGCATGTATTATTAAGTGTCAGTGTAGTGTAAAAAATTGTCAGTGTTAGTGTAAAAAAATATAAGTGTGAATAGTGTCATTTTATGTATTATTAAGTGACAGTATAAAAGAGTGTCAATTTAGGGTAAAAAAGTGTCAGGAAAAATGAGTGTCAATGCATGTATTATTAAATATCAGTGTAAAAATGATTTTTCTTTAATTTTAGAAAAAAAGATTTTTATAATACCAATTGCTATACTCCCTCCGCCCCATTTCAAGCTTCACTTTTTGTCAAAATGGATGTCCCGTTAAAAGCTTTACCTTTCCTAAAATGGCAAAGAATCTTTACTATTTCACCCACTAATTCTCTCTCCTATTTCATTATTATACTCACAACACTTTTCAAATTTACTATTTCCTCCACTTATTCTCTCTCCTATTTTACTTTTACACTTTCAACATTTTTTCTTTCCACCTATTTTCTTAATTTGCGTGATTTGAAAAAAAAGTGTGAACCATGAAATTGGACCGAGGGAGTATATTTTACTTTGTTTATTACTATATATTAACACCCCCAAATCTCTAATTAGATCCACTTTCATATTTTAAATTACTGTATTATATTATACTTTAAATACAAAATAGATATATTTATAAATAAATGGGTGTGAGTAGGTGCACTCTCTCCATCCGATTATGTTTCATTTAGAATTAGAAGTGAGTCATTTTCCCTACGCCCCTTCAGCCAAATTATAATGCCAAAAAGGACTAGAAGTTTCAAAAAGAAAATATGGAAACCCCTCAACATTTCAAGGACCATAATATCATCCACAGTTTAATGAGCAAATACAAGTACACTCTTATAATTGAAGTTTAAGAATGGTTCCTCTTACAGTTGTAGCATAAGAGTAAATTTTTCTAAAAAATGCAAAAACTCTCAGATTTTTAATGTTTATCTAAAAGACTCGAATTAATCTGATAACTCAACTATGAGACTCATTTTTTTTACACTTTTTTCACTTAAAAAAAAACTCTAATGTTTTATTAAGATGGGATTTTCTCCAGCAATTTACTAATTAAAATATTACATTTCAATTTTTACCTAAGGTTTTCAGGGATTAAATCAAAATCCTCGTAGAGTTCCTGACCCTCTTTATAATAATTCTAAAAGGCAAATCTACCTCCCACCTCCTCAAACTCTTATATGCATTTCTTCTCCCTCTCTCACCCTCGGCCACCCACCGTTGCCGTCGACCACTGCCGTCGACAACCACCAACCCCGGACACCGCCGCCTCCGACCACCATCGCCCCGTAACTCCCCCTCCACCTTGGTACTTGTTGAATGAGAGTTGCAGTAAAAGAAGGGACCTACAATGTGAAATTCAATCTTTAAACATCAAGTTAACAACAGAAAAAAGACACTCCATGTATATTTTTACGATATAAAAATATTGTTAATTTTATCCAATATATATACTCCCTCCGTCCCACAACAAGTGACACACTTTGCTATTTTGGGTGTCCCACTGATAAGTCACACTTTCTAAAATGACAAAGAATTT